>OX336377.1:1200000-1690260 GCA_946902895.1 Fragum fragum | reverse complement strand
AGCAAAATAGAAGTCGTTGAATTCTGCTTGAATTCATTCGTCATACCAGAAGTGGACCCTCTCGGTCTAATTTACCTCTAGGACAGGTTTGTAACATTATTCTCCGCTCAAGATGTTCAAAGTTCCCGAACAGTTACTGTCACACCAGTTAAATGGTTACGCACATTAAAGTGGATAAGGCGTAAAAAAAAAAAAAAAAATGCTGTGTTTCCGCTAACCCGACCGACCTTGTTTCTGTACCCCGACTCTGCTGTTTTTATCGGCAAAATGAAAAGAAAAATAGAAATCTAAATGCTCGACCCATCCTTATTTTAGTACGACCCATGGAATTCTCGAAATTTACGTTTTTATTACATTTCGTTTGCTTTTCCCGTTTACTTCGTTCGGAGTTACTCTTCCTGAGTTACCGTAATCGTCGCCGTAAATGAAAACGTCAAGACGACTAAATAACCCGGATAATGAGAAAGCGCGAACGTCGAAAGAAGAAGCCCATCCAAATCACATAATTTAAAAATAAGAAATAACGATTTACCTACCTACCCTGTATTTTCTGAAGCAAAAAATTAGAAATAAAGAAAAAAAAAAAAAAAAAAACAAAAAAAAAAAGATTCGCCTACCTACCTACCCTCTTTTTTTCTAGCCCGTTAGCGGAAACACAGCTATTTTCTTTAGGCCTAATCCAATCAAAGCGTCTCAATTTTCCTGTTACTCTACGCTGAATATTTCTTTACTTGTAATTCTAATTATTTAACTTAACTTTCAAGGAATCTAGTGTTTAAAGCATGGTATGCTCGGAAAAAGATATTCCAGACTCACCAATCAAAGAAATTCAGATGCTCCTTTATGGACAGCTATTCAAAATTCTTGTTACCAAGAATGTTCAGTATTGTATGCGTCCATTTGAGTTAGCAAGGAAGCATTGGGAAATAGGGTCACCAAATGTATTTCGAAAACGCTCCCAAAAGGTACTGATTAAAAATTTGGACATATCGAGCATTCGTTTCGAAGGAATAAATCTAAATCGCAAATTTATTTCTGGCCTTTTACAATTTACCATAGCAACCTCTTTTAATTGCATTTTAATTGACATTGGTTTTGAACATTCAAACTATTTTGTTAAAGCTGCGTCTTGCAAACTTCCCCAATTTTATTGGCTGAATTTCTTTCTTCCCTTCGTGAAATAATGTGTATACAAATACATGTTTTCTTCTTGTGTGCAAAAAGTTCTACAACTGTCCTTGTACTGGTTTTCTTTTTAAACATTTTAATATATACTTTGCGGCATAAAAGCCCTAATCAAAAATCACTCTTCGCAGCTTCATAAATTGCAATTAGGGTTTTACTTTCAAACCTGAATGAAAAAAATCTTCATTTGTAAATTGATAAAAAACGAAGAGAGACGAAAGGAAAACACTTATTTTAAAAATGTATACAAATCAAGGGGACGAATTGAGGAAATGAAGGATCGAAGGAAATATTTTAATCTTTCAGAAGTAAGAAAATAAAATCTTTCTCCCACTGTATGAACTCGTGATGCATTCGAATCAAAATAGAAGACGCTGATCCAGAAGGAGTGAGGACCAGGGGTCCAGACTCCCCTTTAATTTCGGAAAAAGATATGGCTAGAAGAATCGGAAAATCAATGTATCACATTGTTAGTAGGCAACCAAAATGGCGTAACTAGAGGTGTGTTCAAGCTGTAGTTTGACAATTATTCAAATACGAGTAAATTTTTGGTTCTTCATTGTAAAACGAACCGAGATCCCAGCATGGATCCCCGCATGAATAGGTACATATTTAAAAGTTTTTGGAGGCTCTAAATTTGAATTGCCGACCTCACAAATAAGAAGCATAGAATTGAGGGTAATTTCATTGCGTGTATGCAATGCTATATTTCCTTGAGAGGAAAATAAAATTACAAACTTGTGAGAGAATCGCCCTAAAAAACTGAATTTCTTCGTTAATTAGAGATATCAGCACTAAACTTGGAAATTGAAACGAACCTAACTTTATAGTCTGAAAATAGCTTTCCTTGTGACGAGAGAAATGAAAAATGACCGTTCTCTCCTCGGATTCGATAGCTTGCCATTCACATCTCAAAGGATGGCCGTTACATATGCATATAACGCTAAATTTCATACAGCCTAGTTCATCCAGATTTTAGACAGAATTGGAGGATCGTTGGCCACGCCTACTGAACTCTGTCAGAAAATTCCACTTAGATATAAACGGCGTTAAAATTTATAGCCAGTAGCATGTTACAAAAGCAAAATGGTTGGTTTGCAATCTAAATGTTAAAGTCGCCAAACCAACAAAAATGTTTCACATAAATAACTGCTTATGTCGGACTTCAGTTTATTTTCGATTTGTATTTATGATTTGATTGGTCGAAGAATTATATGACTGACACCGCGATCCGTTAAAAGATAAGAGAAACACTAAGAACCCTATATGCTATAGACTGCTCGGGGATCTAACGGGCAATTCAATCATAGAGAGAAAAAATTACGAACACCTTTGATCATTTTGCTTCTGGTTTTGCATTCCGTGATGATTCAAAAATATTTGGTTTAAGATTCAGAGGGAAATGTCATATAACGAATCTGTCGAACAGTTTAGCGTCAAGGAAAGCACTTGCAAACATATAGTTAGCGCTTTTGCGCTTTCAGAAATGGATCGGAGAGCCTTTTTTTAGATGATCACGTCACCCGGTGACTGCCACGACATGAAAATTTACCAATCGCGCTGTAAATCGTCAATAAATTTACCAATGAAATAATTCATTCTGTCCGGAATTAAGGTTTGATTTCCGATATTAGCTGCCATATGTGTGAAGGATTCTAGTTGGGTTGTGGACTTAAACGTAGTAACTACAGCTTTTTAAATCTGTAGTTACGACGGTTATGTCGCCAACCAGCTATTCAGCTTTTTACACCGTTTTGAATTGAAGCTGGATTTTTAGTCGGAAGTAAGTGGGCGGGCCAGGGATTGGCCAAATGGCAGACCAAACAAGAAGGACGAAAATACGTTTAACCATTTTTCACGTATTTATTAGCCAAGTATTCTTATTATGAATTTTTGATATTTTCTAAAAAAGTGCGAATACTCAGTCGATATCTTTTACTTTAAAAACATGTATAAATCAAAACATGTCTTTTTATTAAGTTGGATTTTCGCTCTAATTTGAGCTCAATTGTTAAGCAATCATCAATTTTGAACAATTTGAAGAACAGCTCGCAAGAAAAATACACTAAAACAAATGAAACAAAATAATAATAAAAACAACAACTAACGCACACACATACACAAAATGTACCAAAGATCGGTGTCGGTAGCGTATCAGACTCCTAATCTTCAATAATGGGTCAAGGGTTCGATCCCCGGCGGCGGCACATATTCTTTCCTACACTTGTCTCTCACCAATGGATGGATAATCGTAAACCTAAGTGGGATAGCAGCTGGAGGCTAGGAAAGGATGTAGTGGTAGTACTGGTGTGAGAAATACCAGGAATTCATTGTTAGGTGCTCCAGTCGTCGCGATATGACTGAAAGGCTGTTAAAAGCGGCGTTAACCCCCATTTAATCAATCAATCAGTCAATCAATTATTAGCCAAATACAAGGTTGTCTTTTAAATAAGTGCACATACGTCACATGTTATTTAAACCATATCCAAAAATTGACACTTTTTGACGACCCCAAATAAAAGCAATTAGGAAACATAGTTGAAATCAAGAACATTCTAAATTTTCCACAGTCTTTTCAACCCAAAATATTGACGCAATTCGATCAATAATTGGTAAGGATGTGTGCCATGCGGTGCACAGTCATTCTTATATACAATGACGTTGTTAGGTGATATTACTTTTTTTTAGCAGGAAAATTAGACAATGTTTTGGTATGCTATAGTTAGAAGATGCAGACAGACACACAGATACTTTAATGAAAATAATTAGTTTTTGCCGGTTTTGTAGGACAAACCCGGTATTTCAAATCGATCAACCGGAAACTAGTTTTCATGCATTTCCGCTCATTTCCACGCATACTCATAAAGTTGTAGTGAAAATATATGTGATCGCATCCAACTTGTTTCATCGCTGATGAAGAAAATAGCTTACTTGCTGACTGCCAACACCTTTCATTTTAGTAATGAATATCAAGGAAAAAGGTTTAAAACTTCTACTTATTATATCCATGGTAAATTGTCTAATGAGTTTTCCTAATGAGACAAATAAATTTTTCACGTTTCAAGATAGAATCTAGGTCAGTGGTTTGTGGAGTTAGCGATTACATGTAAACAAACTCCTAATCCTCTCTGTTAGTTCTGACCTGAGGGACTGAGCAAATCCCGTATACACAGTATATGTTACAACCCTGTTTATAGTTGCCATTCAAGCGATTATTTAATCCCATCGAATAAAACACCTTTTACCTCGAATTCGACTATACCTTTGAAACGGACATGTAGTTCTTCAATTGTAATAATGATATGCTCAACGAAAAAAGAATTGAATGTTAGCTTTGATTTCTTTACCTTTTATCATTTAACCTTTAACCACACAACCACAAATTTTCACGCACTGATGAAATAATATTAAAGAGAACGTTGTGATCAAATCAAAACAGCGATAACGGTTAACAGTAAAAGGGTCATGATTGATTAAATGGGGTTTAACAATATTTCAGTTATATTGGGGCGGCTTGAGCCCTTAACCATGGATTTCTAGTAGTTCTCACACCAGTACTACCACTAAGTCCTTATCGAGCCTCCAGCTGCTCATCCCACTTAGGTGTACGATTTACTTACTCATCTTGATGATACATGCTGGTATTATTGAGCGCGGTAACTGATAAGCCAGCAAAATCGCTCTCAGAACTTTTAGTCCTCTGATTATTTCTTGAAAACGATTCACTAAAACAATTTTCAGGTTATAAAAGAAAAACATCATTTGGAATAGCGCATTGAAATTCCGTATAATAGTTTCCCGTTATATTCAATGCATTCAAATTAATTATGCAAGCAAAGGAAATAGAAAACCTTAATTTTTACAAGCTGACTATGACAGCAGGCAATTCCTCATTTTTAGAATTTTACATAAAATGCCGTTTGTCAGTGTTAGAATTGTCAGAATTAATTAATCTCAATAGCAACTTTTAAGATCGACGCTGAAAAAATCTAAAACAAATATCGTTTGCCATTTGTTTGGAAGGAAGCAATTTATATAAAAAAATTGAAACGTACTTTTCTAAAAGTCTGCGTTTGAATAAGAACACAAAGACAACATTGTTAACGTCTATCAGTTTGATAATTTTACAGCTTTTTCGGTTAAATATTATATGACTATCCCTCAAAAAATCACGGTAATCTATAGGGAAGCATTAAAAATCATCAATAACACCAACAATAACACCGACAACAACCCTTTAGTAATTAAAGATCTCTCCAATAAAAAAATCAAAGACACACTAACAACAACAACAACAAACCCACAAAAAAAAAAAAAAAAAAAAAAAAAAACACAAAAGAATATAAAACAACACCCCAGATAAATAAAGTACAAATGTAATTAACAGATGCGCCTTTCCTTGCATGCAATAGATAACAAGGGGACCACGATGGTCCTGTATCGCTCCCCTGAGTATGATGGCTCAAGGTTCTAGGCTTTATGATATAATACACAAAAAATCAAAGTTCTACACCTAATCATTTTAGAGAAGAAGACTTTTTTTAAAGACTTTCTCTTTAATCCTAGGTAGATGAAGATCCAACCATATTGAGCTAATTTCAAGAGTACGGTAATTCTTTGAAGTACTGAAGTAGAGGGTGAACATTTTCTATGATATCCTTCTTTATTCCTTTCTGAGTTGCACAGAAAAGGGCTTATTTTCAAATTACAGCAATTCTATGAAGTATTTTAGTACAGGGTCAATAGGTATTATGATACACCAAATGTTAAAACCCTTGCCTTTATGGTTTGGGAGAAGAAGATTTTTAAAGTTTTCCTTCTTTATTTCTCATGGATTTCAATTCTTTGAAGTATTTTGAAAGAGCATGACCTAAGGATCATTTCTGTGAAGTTTGGTTGAAATTCCATGGTTACTTAGGAAGATTTTTTGTAATTGTGAACGGACGGATGGACAGGTGGACGGACGGACGCCGGACGATGAACGATCCCAATGGCTCACCCAGAGCACATCGCTTCGTGCTCAGGTGAGCTAAAAATAAAGATTACAAACATATGCGAAATTTACAGCCAAAAACTTATATTCCCACAATAATTAGAGATATGAGCTCTATAGTTAGGTATTGAAGAGAACCGTACTTTGAAGTTATTTAAACAGTTTTCTTATGCACGGAAAATCAAATTAAATCGTCCTGTATACTGGGTATTCTATTTCATTCATCTTGCAACTCAAACGTAACGTCTTCATCAAATATTCTATGTTGTCAACAAAAATAATTTTAAGATTACTTTTCGTTTTCTATTAGGCAAAGCTTTCCATAGCGAACCTGTGACATGTTCTGAGATTATTGGTACAAGGGCTATGTACAGAATTTCAATAAAGATTATAGCCTTTCTTTTGCGAGAGCCGTACCGCCCATAAAGAATGAAAAAAATGCATACGTAAATTGACACAAAATTTTGAATTTCATTTTTCGGAAAATTGCTATCATTTCTTAGCACATCGTCGTTGTCGTTTTAAAACTTCAATCTACAGCCTGATTCAACCTGTAGTTACGAGGTTTAAAACGACACCGATAATATGGAATATAAAAATGATCAATAGTGTTAGAAGAATCCATTAACTCGGGTCTTACGGTGTCAACACTACAGGATATATATAGGGACAACGTTTCCGCTATTATCTTTAATCATTTCTACATTTAATCCTTTATTTTATCCTAATATAAAGTGTCAAGTAACTCAAGTTGTACAGGTCGAAAACCATTAAAGTGGGCGTTCAATTAGATAGGCTTCATCCCATTTTACATTATCTTCAGCCTTTCTCAAACTTGACTGGTTTTTGTAATATTTTTTGGTCGGTAATTCCAATCCATTGAACAATCAACTATCATTCTTGTACTACCACGTGATAGCTTATTTTTCCAATAGGTCATTCCAATACGTAGCCTAATTGCTGGAAGTACTTATTTGTCCTTTTACACAGTTAAGTATCAAATAAGAAACTGCAAATTGTTTTCTTTAAAAAAAGCTCAGCAGAAGAAATATCAGTTAGAATAAAAGCCATATGATAACAACAACAACATCAACAACACGCTACCACCAAAATCACTTACAGCACAAAGCACAATAACAACATTAACCCATAAAAAAAGAAGAAAAAAAAAAAAAAAAAAAAACGAAACAAAAACAACCGCAACAACAACAACAACAACAACAATAACAAACCCGAACGTCAAAATAATCAATTTTAGGTGGACGATTTTGTATTAAAATATCAGACAAAAGATAATATGAATATCAATATAGTGGACTGCGTTTCGTGACGCAGAACAATAATGCTCGCAGATTACTGGCAATAAGTTCATCATTCTCCAACAAAATTATGGTAAGTCTGCATGTAAAGTATTCACAGACGTGGTCATAAATTTAGAAATTAATCTCAACATGAAACCTGTCTGTTAGAATCGAAAATTACCGTCTTCAGCTTAGATGTTGACATTCCCAGCGAGCATGCTGTGTTCAACCTTAATACAATGTGATTACAATTGCGTTATTTTCACGTTTTTATGTTTTTTGTGATATACATTCGTACACCCTACCCACTTCATTAACAACCTTTATTAAAGCACCTACTTATCACAAGCAAGACAAACCACTGGACTTTTGTTATATTACTGGCCTCTATAAGTGCTTTAATTGTCTTACCCAGCTACTGTTTGGTTACAAATAATCCAAATTTATCCACAAAGATATTGTACTATAATGCTTTCCGATGAATTATCGAGTTATCACTATATATTTAGAAAAACAATCTCAAAACCGACCAACCAAAAAACAACAACAGCAACAAAAACAGCGAAATTATCAAGATGGTAACCAGCATTGTTAATATATTTTTTCACAAAAACATCTACTGACATATAGAGAGTGCTAGATACTGTGTCTTTGCCAATTTATTTATCTAGACGGTAAAATGACTACCAACGCTGTTTAAACTTGTATTCACAATAACATCTTCACTATGTGAAATGAATTACAAATTATGTGTAAGTCTTTAAAACGTTATCTTCCCTCAACGCCTCTCACACTAAGTGGCTAAATTTGTCATTAGAAGACTAATCGAACTTTAGTGATAATTATTATTATCATTTTATTGGATACATTTCTTGGGGACGAACAGGGGCAAGTGTTCGGTGAAATGCGAAGAGCCCTACTTGTGAAACGTGTGAAACGTTTAAACACACTAAACAAAGCTTAATGTATAAAAGGCAAACTGATCAGAGAAGGTGTCTAGGCTGAATTGATCTTGATGGTTTACGAAATTTGAAGATTACTTTTAAAAAGTAATGCTTTAAGTTTTCAAGATATAGTCACTTATAACAAATAAGTGACATTTTCTCTTGTTACCAAAGCTTCCATAGTCTTTTGTAGGAATATTTTGTCGGTGTATTTTCTAAAAACTCGTGACTACAGCTTGAATCAAGCTGTAGTTACGAGGTTTTAGAAATTACACCAAGAATAGTAGAATATATTGCGTGTAGGGCTTCAATTTATGCGATGTTTACTTCCCCCACGCTACAGTCTTGGATTCTGTTAACAAAAAACAAAAATGCAGCAACAAACTATTATGGAATGTTACATATCTTTGAGGAAGAATGAGCTTTCCATAGAATATCTGAGACCTAAGTATCAATTTGTTACCTTCGATAATCTACTGTAAAACATAATGAAATTGGCGTTCATTTTTCGTTACGCCCGAACAAAGAATAATTCGCATATTTCTCGTCAATTTTAAAGACGAAGTATAATTATGTTCATCAGTATTGTCAGCTTGATTAAGATGTAGTTAGTACGTCTACGTCGCATAACAAACAAAAATACTTCACTTAAATGTCGACCAATGTCGGTCTAAATGATTAACTTGACCAGTAGCATGTAGCAAAAAAAAAAAAGTAGAATAGTTTGTTGGCGACCTAAAGGTCGTAACTACAGATTAAAAATCAACAGTATGAATCGCCAAACAAACACAAATTCTTAAAAATAATGGCGGCCAATGCCGGAGTTCACAGCTATATTTCGAGCTGAATGATTTGATTGGTTGAATGATTCCTTGATTGATAGCCGCGATTGGTCAATGATATCATAAAAGTCAATGACTTGTCTAAGTACAAAGCCCTTCGAATTTCACTGTTGAAAACGACAAACATTATCTCTTTAATCGTGAGCTTTGTGAGCGATAAATGACGCCTTTTCGACAATCGTTGATGATCGTACTTTCCGATATTTCAACTGGGTGCATACAATACTGAACATTTTTACTAGTTTGCAGTTCGAATGGCTGCCATTAAAGGAGCATCTGAATTTCATTCGACCTTGAGTCTGGTGTATCTTTTTCAGAGTATGCCATAATGTCCTACCACTCTCGATTCCTATAATATTACGTAGGCAACATTTCAAGATTTGATATGTGGTTGGTTGGGGGCTAAAGAATTGACAGTGTAAAACTTCAACAGTCATAACTTAAACAATATTCTCATTTATTCAGTGGCGAGCGATTACAGTACCGACAGCACTTTGATTGAATATAGGAAATATTTATTTAAGACCAAGAAAATAAATATGTTCACGTTTCTTCAAAATAGCATTTCAGTAATTAAAATGATATGATCATATTGTTTTGTAAACAACTTTAATCAATGCACTTTAAATGACAAGTGCATGCATACTTTTCCTCTAACTCTGGCCTTCATAAATTAATTATGCCCAAATGACGCTGAACTAAAGCAGAGCTCATACTTGACTCCTGAACCAAGGTTTTGACCCCCCCATCTTAAAATATCCTATTTTGACCCTTAGAAATGGGCGTTCAAAACGACCCCTTTGAGATAAATTTATATGTCAAGATAGGTTTTTATCTCTCAAATTTGGCGGCGGCCAAAACGCAGTGGTAGCAAATAGGACTCCTAGTCATGGGGTCTCAGATTCAATTTCTGGCCGCGTCTTTTTCCCATATTTGTCGCCCACTAATTGGTGGATAACCGTACACATACGTAGGATGAGCAGCTGGAGTCTCTGAAAGGATGTAGTCGTAGTTTTGGTGTGAGAAATACACAGGAAACAATGGTTAGGTGCTCCAGCCGCGATATGACTGACATACTGTTAAGAGTGGCGTTAAACCTATTCATTCAATTAGTCAGCCAATCAGTCAATCAATCTTTCAATCTCTCAAACTATAAAGGATATATCTTGAATACTATGGAAATAGTACAAATTAATTGCTTACTTCATTTCTCTACATGAAAATGTTAGATCTCACTTAAACATTCAAATATTTTACTTATAACTCGCTGTTTTTGTTGGAAGATGTTGGACAAGCAATTTTATCTTTGATGAAAATTTTAGAAACTGTATATTGGAGTAGAAAGTATGGTGGATAATGGAAAGATGCTTTTTTCTTCAAGGTGTAGTAATAATCATATTATTGTGACGTCATCAAAACATTCAAATTTTCCAACGTCATTAAGTAACGTACTTAAGGTGAGTTTCCTTGATAACTTATATATTTTTATCATATATACATATCGTCGTTGTCGTTGTCGTTCTATAACGTCGTAACTACAGCTTTATTCAAGCTGTAGCTACGACAACGACAACGACGATATGTAGATAAAATATGAAAAGCAATTCAAATATTGTAATACTTCTGGGTTACATAAGTATAACCCTAGCGCTTACCGAAGAGTTCAATGAGAAATTTTATGAAGTACACGCCAAACTATTTTGACATCGACCCATAGATGTATGACTATATAAACTTTGGCAGAATCCGGGCGGGCTGACTGACAGCACAAAAACGATATTCCCCCGTCTGTCGATAGGCGATTATAATCAAGCACAAAATAAACAAATACATCTGATTAAACAAGGACTTAAAACAACAACAACATCAACAGCAGTAGCAGCAGCAGCAACAACAACAACAAAACCCCTACCGACTTTTTAAAATGATAACAAAAGTTTGGGAGATAGTTCTCTTTTTTTAAAAAAAAATTCACACAATGAAGGAACACTCCGCTAGATTAACGATATTTCTCATAAATCATCACTCGATAATTGCACACATACACACACACAATCTCAAGCAAACCAAGTGAAATTATCAAAAATGATCAACCCACCGTTTGGGCAGATTAAGTCCTACTTTTCTTCATTGCGGGTTCCCTACTGGCAGAACGTCGTCTACGCGGAACCCAAGACCCTAATGACGTCATCAGATCGTTGTGTAATTCACGTGTAAAATAACGTGCTTTAAGGAATTAAATCCCACCCCAGCATATTTTGTGACCAATTAAAGCATATCTTCTACCTACCAATAGTGAAAAAATAATGAAATATAAATCGTTCTTAAATGGAAACAAACAATTTTCATCTATCAAAAAGAGAAGAGCATAAAAGAGTTTTTGTTCTGAGAATTTCTTAGAGAAGGATACAAAATCTGTTTTTATACCTCGGAAGATTTTATCTTATTTTTTTTTTTGTCAAACCACATGTTTGGACCACGTAACCTGCCTCTAACGGCTTTTATTTCTTGTGTTAGTCCGTAGTTTTTTTTGACATAACATGCCCAGAAAATAAATAATAAAAAAAAAAAAAAAAAAAAAAAAGGCAAGAAGGCAAAAGGCAATTGACCAATCGCGGCTGTCAATCAAATAACCAGTCGACCATTGTAATCATTTATTGAAACTTGAAATAGAATTTGTACTCCGACATTGGCCGCCATTTTTGTTAACGTTTTTTGTTGTTTTGCGACTTAAACGTCATAACTACATCTTTTTAAGCTATAATTACGACGTTTAGGTCGCTAACCAACTATCTATTCTAATTTTTGTTCATAAGTCCTGCAAAAGAACGCCGTTAAAAATCGAAGCGGGACTTGCTGTTAGAGTCAATGGGCGTGGCCAATGGAGTTAGTGGGCGGGACCAGCGATAAGTCAATTAGAAAAAAACAGTGATTAGTTTTTGGAAACTTCTAACTTATTTCAGAGAGAAATGAAATTAAAGAAGAGGGGAAAAAGAAGATTCCTTTTTTTTGTTTATTCGATTTGCATAATGCTGAAATGCAAAATTCAGCTTCTTAATGGTTGTTTCTTGGAATAAGCCTGATTTCATTTCAGTAATAAAATCTGGAGACATAAAAGTATTTCATTAACCTGATTCTTTCAGATCTTGTTTGGAATTTCTTAACTCTGTGAATGAGAATCTCACCGTTTTCTTTTAAAGGCATTTTCAAATAGATCACACGATTTCGTTGGTTAGCCATTTAATGAGAAGGAAAAAATGCTTGTATCATGTATTTGCTCCTTTTCGTATAAGGCTTTCATTCCTACATCTACACGTTTAATAGTTTTCTTTAAAGCTTTTACATCGATACTGGTTTATTTAATCGACTGGAAATGGATTAATTGCGATTACCCAAAGATAAAGGTCAACATATTCCCCACAAAATCCAGCGTTCCAACGCTCCTCAAAAAACATTTCGAAAAACATTTCGGAAAATGAAGAAATTGCTTGTCACAAGCAATTTCTTCATTCTCCACAATGTTCTCTTCCCTGCAAGACAAAATTTGTTTGCATTGCAGAAACTTTAACTCTTCATCTGCAACTTCTTTTAGTTTGGTAAAAGGTTAGAGAATTAACCCGCTATTGCAACAAAAGGTTCTACAGTCCCATATATTTGACAAACAGACAGTGAATTGATGATATTTTCACATGTTTGTCTGAAAGTTATGGTGTTATGTTATGTCAGTTTATTGGGTATCTTTTTATGTGGAGTAACACAGAATGACATATATTGTTGATTTTACTACATGTCTATAACATTATGGACAGGTGACGTCATCTTCTTCGTTATTTAATTTTAGTTTTGTCTATCAAAAATCCTGCAGTTTGATTAGCTTATAAAAATTAGTTTTGTCTTTCAACAAAATGCATTTTGATTGGTTAAAAAATGGTTTCATACTCCATAAAAACATGGAGGACAAAATTAGTTGTCTGCGCAAAATTACAAACTAATTTTGTCCTCAATGTTTTCATGTAGGAATGAAGAAAAAATTGTCTGAAACTGTTTAATCGTTTGTGTATTTGATGTCTTTTTATAACACATACCTTGTACATTTAAAATCATAAATTAATTTTAGTTTTGTCTATCAAGAATCAAGCGTTTTAATTCGCCGAACCTTTGTATACTTCTATGAACAAAATTTTGAGCACGAAACTATTTTGTATGCTTGCGAACATGAAATTTTACTGAGAGCTTGGACAGCATTTGCTTTCTTTTGTTCAAATGCATTAAAGGGGCCCTTGAAAATGAACATTTTATATAGGTACATTATCTGCTTTTCCAATAGTTATTGATGTAATTTTCACGATAATAATTATTTCTTCGCGTTAAATCGACTAAATTCACCTAGAATTCAATTTAATGTGATTCTTATTGCCCTGCTTTGAAACATCGGTATTTATCAGTTGAAGTCGTTTGTCTTCGGATGATATCGATGACGACTGTATTACTAGCTGAAGCTAATGACGTAATTGATACGTCATGGAAAGTACAAATAGGGCAGTTTTCGGTGCAATCGACAGAAAACGTATTTAACGGATGAGTTTCTGTTCATCCAGGTTGCACGCCGTAACCCAGATGTAAATATATTTTTTTTGCTTCTTTTATTTCTTTTTCTAAAGATATGAACCGTCACATTCATTACAAAATGGGCTTAACCACTTTCTTACAAATGTCTGAAAGCATTACACTTCGAAATTTGAAAATTGAAAGTCAAAATCTTTCTTTCATAATCTGTGCAAGAGTAGCTTTTCATCAAAAGAAATGAAGAGAATATTTTTGTTTTCATTGATCCATGAACCGTTAAAATTAATCATACTTACGTACGAATCCGCTTTGCGTATTCATGCAATGTGGTTGAGTTTTTAGGTTCATACCTTAATGAGAGGGGGAAAAAATCTACATTTCTTAAATATATCAAAGAGATTTTTTCTTTTAGAAATTTGAAACTAAAAACCTGTGATTAGGTTCAAAATTCAGTCCCCGGTAAAAAACAAACAAACAAAACAATATCCCCAAAAGTCTTCATTTCTTGAATAGTTTTCAAAATTTGAATATGAATCAAACGTCTTTTCAAATTATTATCTTTTGTTCATAATTACATGTCAACGTTTTGAAAAATATTTATTTTGGTTAGGATTTAGGATAGGATTTAGGCAAACAAGAGGAGCGATTATGTGTGTGGTACGATATAAACTAAAAGCCAGCTGCCTGATAGATAACATATTCCCTCTGCTAGTTCTTAACACACAAAAAACTCAATTTTGTAATTTGAACTTTTAATATCCGATTAATGAATAGATGTAGATTTTTAAAACTCGGTTATTTCATAGATCTGAATATTTAAAACCCGATTAATTCATAGAGTTGAGCTTTTAAAATGAGATTACCTCATAGGTTTGAATTTTAAAATCCGATTTAAATTATAGCGAGATCAAAATCACAGATATTTTCAAAATGGTAAAATGAGGGAGAAGTTGCTAATGTAATAACAAAAAGATGTCACAAAATTGAGTAGCTCCTAAAACATTTAGAATAAAATCAAGAAGAATAATACATACACAGATATAATAATCAAATAGATAAATAGATGTTTGTTATCTTATAAATAAAACAACACATTATATTTTAGAGTTTCAATGTTGACACGCACTTTCCTATTATATGTTTTGTTTTCTTTTCACTTTTAGTTAGTTGTGCGGATCATTGGCGTTTTGATTCAGGAATCGAAACACCTATAGAATATGCCACTGTATAATTAAGTGTAGACATGTTTTACTTAAACGGATGTTTATTTCATGGACACTGGTTCCGCATTCGTACTAACCAAACATATCTTGACGGAAACCAGCGTTCTTCTCGAGAAAACATGGCAGCCCCGAAGCCTTGAATGTTTTACATTTTTAAACAAACAGAAACATATTTGAAAGTTATTAATCCATTCCCATACACTCCCACATTTTTTTACACTCCAAAAAATACAGGTATGGACAATATTGTGAGAAAAGAAGAAATCGCTTGTAATAAGCAATTTCTTCTTTTCTCATAATATTTTCTAACTCACATGACCCTTATTTTTCACTTCAAACCAACTTTATTTTGTCGTCTCCAACCTCTTTCAATTTGGACCAGTCTAAAATCTTATCGGAAATAGCTTAAAAGGCCCAAAATCCAAATGCCTGTGTGACGTTGTTTGGTACTCTAACGTAGTTTATTCTTCCGTGTCTCTTTTTGTACAAGTTTAGTCGTTCATCAACGATTTGCCTTTTTTGAGTGAAACACAAACTACCAAATACTGCAAACACATGTCATTCGTCCTCCCCGACACAGTGACCGGTCGGAGTAAAGTATGCGTCTCTAGCGATCCGTCAATTGACAGATGACAGGCCACTCCCACTGACAAGCCAGTTCCATTGGCCAGGGACATAAAATAGGGAGCAAAATTTCTTTCTTGATAAAAAACTTAAATGGAGTGTAGTTTGGTAGTAAAATTGCCAAATCAATAAAAAATTCTTGTCATATACCCGGAGGTCAAAATCCACTTCCGGTCTAATGGAGGATTTCAATGGTCAATTTAACATTTATTGACCTCGGCCATCCTTCAGTTCGACAGTGTAGTTATATTTGTGGACCATACAAGCAATGGCAATGCTCATATACGCCGTATGGAAGTTGTAAAGATTTCAAATCTAACCCCTGGACAAAATTTGTCGGGAATTCTCGACTTGTTCCGCTTGGAAATCCTTGACAAGGATGTGATGTGACAAATTAATTAATGCTCATAGAAGGTCATTTATTTTTTCGGCGCCGAGTAAATGATAGAGTTTGTATCTTCAACGATTATCTGTCTTTAACGAACACACAAATAAATATATCATGGATTTATTTTATTTGATAATAGTAAATATAAATCAAATGGATGAATCGATTTTCCTAACATGTGATACCATTTTAGCCCTGGGTTTTACGTTGTTGTTGTTTTATAATCGAGAAAGCATTGTAGAAAAAGATGAAACTGCTTGTAACAAGCAATTTCGTCGTTTTCTACAATACTTTTTCTTTATCCTCCTTAATGTGTCTTTTTTTTCAAATCCACTTAATTTTCGTCAGCAAAACCTTTGAATTTGGACAAGTCAAAAAATTTTGCTAAACGAGAAAATGATGAAGCATTTTTAATTCGAAAAATGGAAATGTATGCTAGTGTGATTGAAGGGGCATCAAAGACAGCACAAAGCAGATATTTTGACAAGAAGGAAATAGTTTGTTTTCATTGAGGTATGTACCTAAAACCCATTATTATCTTCATCTGTTGCGTTCTAAACACCATCTAGCGAATATATTACTAATTTTCATCTTTTATTGTTAAATTATTTGGATCTACTCTGCGCGCAAGCATACATAACAGTTGCGTGATAAAACAATGTGTTCTTTAAAGCATGAAAAAAATATCAGCAAATCAAAACGCTTAAATTTTGATAGAAGAAACTAAATGATTTTTATATGGAAATATAGAGTTGGAAAGCTCTAATTCTGCTAGCACAGAAAGGTTTTTCAAAAAGTGAATACATTTGATAACCCTCTTCATTTTCCGAGTAAATATGTAATAAAAAGAAGCCCAACAAAGGTTTACTTCTTTTATTTACCGTTTTCTGTTTTGCACAATTTTAGACTTGTCCAAATCCAAAGGTTCTGCAGACGAGTTTTATGTAAATTCAAAAAATAACCTTTCAGTAGGGAATATTGTGGAAAAAGAAGAAATTGCTTGTCACCAGCAATTTGTTCTTTTTTAACAATGTTTTCTCAATTATAAATCACAGGGACGTAGAAACCAGGGATTGAACAAGAAAGGGTTAAATCAAAGCAAATTCTTCTAAACAATCGCATCTTGTTTCAAGTGAATCCAATTTGGACTCTATCCCCGTCTCTGAATACAGCATTATTAATCGAATTTGCCTTTTTATTGCCTTCATGTTCTAATATTATTCAAGAAAAAGTTTCGCCCTAGATCTCTACATAGCTGTCTTGATCCGATGTCCCCACCAATTAGTGGATAATCGTGAACATGAGAAGGATGAGCAACTTGAGGCTCGGAGAAGTGTAGCGGTAGTACTTATGTGAGAAATACCAGAAATCCAGGTTAAGGTGCTCCAGCCGCCGCAATATAAATGAAATTCTGTTAAAAATGGGGTTAAACACCATCTAATAAATCTGTCAACCTATGTATGAAATTTACAGCGATTGAGTATGTGCGCACAGTCCGATCTATGTCTACATTGTGCGCCCTATAGACTGGCACTTACTTAAAGCTTCTATTTACGGTCAGCGAATAGTCTAAGCGAAGTTTCCAGACTATTCAATGTAGAGGATAATTCAAACTGGTTTTCATTATATTTCAACATTTAAAGAAGCTGCAAACGGTATTCATATAGATTTGAATTTATATAAAATTAATCTTATACCATTCGAAACAGTTTGAGAATACCAAAAAGCAAAACAGAAGAGCCATTGTGCTGGTTCAATGACAACGTTTAGGTCGCCAGCACTAGATTAGCATTTTACTTCCTGACACCGATTTTCATAGCCGTAAATTTGCATTTTACTTCATGACACCGATTTACATAGCCGTAAAGCGCCAGATCAAGATTTGCATTTTACTTCATGACACCGATTTACATAGCCGTAAAGCGCCAGATCTATATTTGCATTTAACTTCATGACACCGATTTACATAGCCGTAAAGCACCATATCAAGATTTTCATTTTACTTCATGACACCGATTTACATAGCCGTAAAGCGCCAGATCTATATTTGCATTTTACTTCATGACACCGATTTACATAGCCGTAAAGCGCCAGATCAAGATTTGCATTTTATTTCATGACACCGATTTACATAGCCGTAAAGCGCCAGATCTATATTTGCATTTTACTTCATGACTTCATAAATCTGTGCTTCATGACACCAATAAATCTGATTGACAACGTTTATGTCGCAAACACTAGATTAGCATTTTACTCCATGACGCCGATTTATAGAGCCGCATCTCACATTTCTCTATTTGAAAATAATATATATATTGAGGTTGCAGGATACTTCGAAAACAAACAAACAAATAACAAAAACAACAACAACAACAACAACAATTCCCATACCCTGTCACTGCTATATAGACGATTTTGTTAAGGTTAAATGCGCTTGCCTTACAAAAAAAGTTTTTAACATCACAGCGTGTGTAGGTCGTTCTAAATATAGAAGAGAGATTTTAATGGGTACATTATCTTTAAATACGAACAGGCCATAAATTTAAATGCTTCTGGGATTATCGCCACGAACGATTTGTAGCAAAAGTAGATTATTTGGCTAAATCTTCTATCTCTTTAGTTAAGGTCTCGCTAAATCTTCTAGCTATTTAGTAAAGATCTCGTTAATTCTTCCAGCAATTTAGTAAATTTCTCGCTAAACCTTCTATCTATTTATTTAAGGATCTCGTTAAATGTTCAAACTATTTAGTAAAGATCTCGCTTAATCTTTTAGCTATTTAGTAAAGATCTCGTTAAATCTTCTAGCTATTTAGTAAAGACCTCGCTAAATATTCTAGCTATTTAGTAAAGATCTCGCTTAATTGTTTAGCTATTTAGTAAAGATCTCGCTTAATTGTTTAGCTATTTAGTAAAGATCTCGCTAAATCTTCTAGCTATTTAGTAAAGATCTCGCTTAATTGTTTAGCTATTTAGTAAAGATCTCGCTAAATCTTCTAGCTATTTAGTAAAGATCTCGCTAAATCTTCTAGCTATTTAGTAAAGATCTCGCTTAATTGTTTAGCTATTTAGTAAAGATCTCGATAAGTCTTCTAGCTATTTAGTAAAGATCTCGCTTAATTGTTTAGCTATTTAGTAAAGATCTCGATAAGTCTTCTAGCTATTTAGTAAAGATCTCGCTAAATCTTCTAGCTATTTAGTAAAGATCTCGCTTAATTGTTTAGCTATCTAGTAAAGATCTCGATAAGTCTTCTAGCTATTTAGTAAAGATCTCGCTTAATTGTTTAGCTATTTAGTAAAGATCTCGCTAAATCTTCTAGCTATTTAGTAAAGATCTCGCTAAATCTTCTAGCTATTTAGTAAAGATCTCGCTTAATTGTTTAGCTATTTAGTAAAGATCTCGATAAGTCTTCTAGCTATTTAGTAAAGATCTCGCTAAATCTTCTAGCTATTTAGTAAAGATCTCGCTTAATTGTTTAGCTATTTAGTAAAGATCTCGATAAGTCTTCTAGCTATTTAGTAAAGATCTCGCTAAATCTTCTAGCTATTTAGTAAAGATCTCGCTTAATTGTTTAGCTATTTAGTAAAGATCTCGATAAGTCTTCTAGCTATTTAGTAAAGATCTCGCTAAATCTTCTAGCTATTTAGTAAAGATCTCGCTTAATTGTTTAGCTATTTAGTAAAGATCTCGATAAGTCTTCTAGCTATTTAGTTAAGATCAATCAAATAGCTGCAGGAGTCTTTAGTGTTAAGAAAAAGTATCGCAGTCACCCATTGAAGCAAGTTTACTCCCCTCTCAAACAGCCACGATTCAAGTTATAAAAAGTCCCCCATTTTTTTACCCACTCGAAAAAAACGTTTGGGAGAAAAAGCAAAATTATCACAAGCAGGTTCTCTTTTTCTAACATTGCCTTCTATCCGATATGACACTTGCTATTCATTTTTTTTTGCATTTCGGAATATCGTCTGCAAATACTTTCAGTTTGAAACAATCTGAAATTTTGCAATCTTGTAATTGGTCAAGTATACAAATTTGACCTCCAGTGCTTTGGCGACACACGTCATCCTTCTTAAAGGCATGTAAATAATAAGGATTTCTTTTTCGAATATTCGGCGCAATAAATATCCTTTGATATACGACAAGCGTGTACGATAATTGACGAATTGCGCATGTCAACGATAAAATCGATAGACCAATCATATCACACATTTAGACCGGAAATGAACTTTGAACTTCAACATAGGTCGACATTTATGTAAAGCATTTTTGCTGGTTTCACGAGTTTAACCTTGTGACTACAGCTTTTATAAGCTGTAGTCACAACCTTCAACTCGCCAAACAAACCAATTTACTGACCATCGTTTTTACAAAATAACTCTGTTTAATATCTAAGTTGACCTTCCTGTCGGAGTTCAGTGGGCGTGGTCAGCAATCTGTCAATTTCCCTAGATCCTCTGTTCAGCAATGACTTATAGCCTAGATAGACTATTTAGTATGCATCGTGCAACGAGAGATTTATGTCTAAAAATTGTGACATCTTCACCAAACGTCCTTATTAGCAATTAAATCTATCAATTTACATATATTACATGTACCATACGACACAAATTAAAAAATTAGCCCGATTAACTCAGCTGATAGAGCACCTCGCCTCAAACCGCAAGATCACAAGTTCGAACCCTGGGCTGACTATATCAACTAACAAACTAATTGTCTTTCGGATCAGACATTAAACCGAGCCCACGTATGATGGTGCTATCCATCAAGCCCTTTATAGAACCAAGCTGACGTCCTCTATTCTTGCACTATCCCCCGTAACAACTAACCGTCTTTTAAGGGCGTCGCTCATATGACATACATACAAATACACACAAAAAATTAGACTGGTCCAAATTCAAATACGTTACAGACAAGTCGATGAAATTTTAAATATCTCTGTTTTTCTGTATAGAAGACAATGTGAAAAAATCTTTCTTTTTCACACTGTTTTCTCGAATTCTTTCCTTGTTGGTCGTTTCTTTTAATTGGCAATCAGTCATTTGAAAAGTTGACCCATTACCAGACGGCACAATTTTAGACTTGTCTAAATTGAAAGGAGTTGCAGACGCCCATTTTAGGTTTGTGAAATTTTAAATCTTTTTCAACTTTCTGGGTAGAAAACATTTTAGAAAATGAAGAAATTGCTTGTCACAAACAATATCTTCATTTTTCACAATGTTTTCAAAAACATTTTCCTTGCGTCATTGAGTGGTAATGGGTTAACAAGCATTGTAATAAAAAAAAAAAAAAAAAAAGAATTTTATAAATAGACACTTTTGGCTAAGGTATATGTAAATTTGAATATAAAACTATTCATTTTAAAATTTAAGATCAAGAAAATGCGATAAGTTAAGAGAAATATTTGTGAACTGTATTTCTCTGATATTTAAAGCTATTTTTGGTAGAACGCACAATATATCATTGTTTCTGTGTGCCCATTAAATAGTTTAAATAGATTGTTATCTCGCAATAACGAAAAATGCGTCAAAACTAAAGATTTAATTACAAATATTTGTCATACTTACAAAACTAAATGTATATAATGATTAAGCTGTATTGCATTTGATCCTGCCGTTGATCGGCCACCTCTACTAAGTGATCACCTCCATTTAGCGACCACAATCGAAGTCCCCTTTTCCAAAATCAAATGGCCGTATCTGATTTTAAAAAAATTCTTAATAAAATCCAATGTTGTTGGAACTCAATGAGACGATTCTAAACAACATAGAATTTAAAGAGAATTCTGTAATAATATATGTATCCTTCATATATTATATCCTTCATATATTTCTTAACATACAAAACAACAACAACAACAAACGTGTTTCAAGCGACTACTCTCTTAAGCGACCACTTTTTGTTCGTCCAAAGAGTGGTCGCTTTATATATGATGTACGGTACTTACAACTTTTATTTTTAGCCGCTGACTAAAGAAATAAAGATTTTTCTGTGATCGTTTTTATAATGATTGGACACTTATGTCAAACATTTCTGTTGGTTTTGCGATTCAAACGCCGTAACTACAGCATACTTAAAATGCAGTTACCGTATTTAGGTCACCATACAACGGTTTTCGTTTAATTTCAAGTCTCAGAACATATCGACGGGTTATTGCCAAAACATAGTAAGTATGTATACATTTTATACACACTAACGATGTTTTTGCATTAATCCGAATATACTATATAAAATTATGTCATCTGCCATGTCGGAGGTCAGTTTGCGGAACCAGCGATCCGTCAATAGTAAAATCATTCCTCCCTCATTCAATATTCACACGAACAAGGTTTTATTTTGTATCGGTTTGGGATTGATTGATTGATTGAATGGGGTTTAACGCCGCTTTAACAGTTTTTCAGTCATATCGCGGCGGCTGGAGCACCTAACAATGGATTCCTGGTATTTCTCACTACGACTTCATCCTTCCCTAGCCTCCACCTTCTATCCCATTTAGGTTTAAGATTATCCACCCATTGTTTAGAGACAAATGTCGGAAAGAATATGCCTCCGCCTCCGGGGATCGAACCCATGACATCCCATGATTGAAGATAAGGAGTCTGACGCTCTATCGACTGCGCTATGACTGCGGCCGTATCGCTTTGGGAACATGCAGGGATGATCACACAGATAGAATCTTAATTCGATATCCATAAATCTTCAATACAATAACAGCAAGAAAATCTTGTGTTTTTCCCTTATCACACAGAACCAGGAATATACCTGATTTGGCAAGAGACATAAGCTAAGATCAGCCTTCACATAAGCGCATTCTGATCTTAATCTACACCACTTGTTTGTCCATATATAGCGAGTGTTGTTTTAAGATAAATTTTCAAAAGGAATATTATCCAAAAGTTTCTTCTTCAAGTGATTTCTGCCTTTTGATTTTAATCCACACAGACTTTACTTAGCATGACAAAGCTTAATGAATCTACCCCTAGCCAATTCTCAATCAAGCCCTCCCACCCAAAAAAAAGCTTTGGAAAACATTGTGGAAAATGAAGAAATTGATTGTAACAAACAATTTCGTCATTGTCTACAGTGTTTTCTAAAAGACGAAAAAAAAAATCATCTTTAAATTGTCGTCTGCAGCTTCTATGATTTTGGACTGGTCTAAAAATGTGTTTTGTGAGAATGGGTTAACTAATAACCATGCAATTCCATATTTCACGCAGGAGAAATATTGCTATGGGAAACTCTTTCCGAAATCATTTCATAACCTTTTTTTAAACCGATTTAGATATTTCCAATTTACCGATACCCTAAAAGGGACCGTCGTCTGAATCGATCAGAAAACCCCCCAAAACAACAACAAAAACCAAACAAATAAACAGACAAAAATTTAAAAAACAAAACTATTCCCCCTTAAAAACATAACAAAACAATTAATGAGGGGGCAGGCTAAACGAAATTAATTATTTATAAGATACAGTGATCATTCCACACAAATAAACAACAAACAAACAAATATAGAAAGAGAACATTTATACCAAAAAATCGATCCTTGACAGTAGCCACTGTCCATGCAGCCTGAACAGAGTTGATTCTTTTCGTACTTCCAAGACCGTACCCTTTAGCTCTTATTATGTGTAATAAGTCACTTAACTCAAATATCAGTTATAACCCTAATGATATTGGTCATTGTTTCCTTCATAATTGGTCATAAAAACCATAAAATCAAATGTAAATATAAGAGTCTGTCCGTTGATGTCTGTTTGCACATGATTGCTTCGATGATATGTACCTTCAGGATTATTATTTTCATTTTATTGTTTTGACGTTTTTGTATGTCATGTTATAAGTTCAATGACTTGATCATTAAACCAATAAAGGATTTTGTTCTAAACAGTGTCACCATTAATCCGTGCATACAGAGTCACAACTTTTTACACTGCCAGGAAAAAAGCTTGTAAAAATATTGTGGAAAATGTAGAAATGTCATGTAACCAGCAATTTCTTCATTATCCACAATGTTTACTACTATCAGAAACAAAGACTTTTCAATATTATTATTGTCAACTAAAAATTGTATCTTCTTTCGATTTGGACCACGTTTGTGTTGATTAACAGATTATACATCTTTCTGTTACTAAAAAAGTCTATTTTCCAGTAATTAGATAATTCTAAAGATAACTGATCTCTTTGCGATAATTTTACGAAATTTATCATATTTTGCGTATCTATTATATCTGACTTAGAAATCTCACAGAAACCATTAACCACAACTATGCTTAAGTTTATCTTTGTAACGATCTTTGATGTTGTTTACGTTTACCAAGGACAAAAAGTAACAGGCGTGTAATTTGAAATAATACGATATGTTTATAACGCGTTTTATTTAATACTTTTCGGTGGATTGTTGATATTTCTCGGCGGACTATCTCTTGAAAATTTCACCTGAAAAAGCCTTGAAATGATTAAAATGATAAAATTTCTGTTTTCGTAGATTTATGCCGACTTTCGTTCATTTCGTGACAAATACAACAGGTTGTCATAGAAATTATTTGTAAAATAACGCGTTTTGAGAATTATTTTTTCGAAGAAAAATCATAGTTTGGCTCTTATTGCATTAGATAAATAGAATTATTTATTGTTTCAGTATAAGATGAAGTGCATGATTCACTCAATGAAAGATAACTCGATCCTACACCGGAGCCAACAATTGTTCTCTAATTTGTCAAGGTCACTCTTGGCTCCCCCACTTATGAAAATATAGCTTTTGTTGTTCACTCATTGAAATACAACTCGATGTTACACTGAAACAAAAACTGTTCTCTATTGCGCCATGGTCATGCTTCTTTTCTGTTTATTTCAAGTCGGTATATTCCCCCATTGAGCGTCTACAGAATATATCACTGAACCGGAGTCCTGTGTGTGTTGATGTTTCGGGTTATTCTTGATGGACTATCATCAGAAAAATCGATTAATAAACTAGTTAATTATACGAAGTAAATGGCTGAAATTAGTTCATTTTCTTTTTCTTTATGATCTGTGAAACATGCAATAGCCACTCCTCAAGTTATTTTGTCGCGTGATATAAATAAAGAAATGTTTTCTTATGATGTAGAAAAAATGAACTTATCAAAGAAAGTAGCAAATCTGAAAATGTTCGAATCAAAATAATAAATTGACCAAAAATGCATGTTCACAAGTAGACGCCGACTGGTCCATTCAATGCAACATTTCAAGATCTCCTGGGCATGCCGTCAGATTTTGTAGGTACCTTAAATTCATCAATTTACTTTGATTGCGAACAGCTATGTTCAATTTATGTTTTCATAATCGTGACTGCCAATCAAAATATAAAAAAAATCGATTGACCAATCAAATCATTCATATATATCAGATTTGAACCTTGACCTCCGATATTTGTCGACATTTATGTGAATCGTTTTTTGTTGGTGTCCTAAACGTCGTAACTACAGCTTATCTAAGTTGATGCCTTCTTTTTGTTAGATCTTGCTAGCCCTAAATATTGCAACACTCCTATCGGAGGTAAGTGGGCGTGACCAGCAAAACGTCAATTGACCAATCGCGAATGTCAATCAAGGAATATATCGACCAATCAAATAGTTCATTCAGCCGGGTGTTGAGATTTCAAATCCGACATTGGCCGTAAATAATGTAAAACATTTTTTGTTGTTTGGCGACTTAAACGTCGTAACTACAGCTTATCCAAGCTGTAGTTACGACATTAAGGTCGCCAACCAACCAATCCACTTTTTTGTAAACTGCTACTAGCCATCAACTTTGCAAAACAACGCCGTAAAATTGAAGCGATACTTCCTGTTGGAATCAGTGGGCGTGGCCAAAGGAGTAAGTGGACATGACCAGCGACCCGTCAATTATACATGAATACATGCATACCAACTGTAAAATGATTTTGTCAACCCAAGGGCATGGGGCGTTTTTACTTCTGCAACTTACTTTGTTTACAAGAGAAACTTTCAAAATTTCTTAATTCTTTCATTCTGTTTTTAACATACAGAGAAGTGAAAAAGAAACCCTCTTAAGTTGGGAATTGACCAAAAGCCACTGTCAATCATGGAATCAAACGACCAATTAAACAATGTATTCAATTTTACTCTAGTGCAGTCAGTTTTTTTACCAGATGACTCCACGGTTAATCAAGCTTTGACGCTCTATCATCACATTTGTAAAGCTTTAGATAATGGCCGTGAGTTTAGAATGGTTTTCTTTGATATTAGCAAAGCGTTTGATTAAGTTTGTCATAAGGCCTACTGTTTAAACTACATCGTGCAGGAATACATGGGAGGCTGTTAGAATGGCTTACTAATTATTTTTCGCGGAGTCATTAATGGAAATGTCTCTGAATTGAGTATTTTAAAAGCTGGTGTCCCCCAGGGGTCTATATTGGGTCTATTACTCTTCTTAGTTTATATTAACAAAATTGTCGATAACTTGGAGTCTAACATAGACCTTTTTATAGATGGCACAACATTGACCATCCTGAAACATGCAATCTGATATAAATAAGATTGATGAATGGTCAAAACAATGGATCGTCAAATTCAACCTCATCAAGTCCAAGTCTATTGTTATTACTCGAAAAAAAAAAAGTTTAAACATCCAGACCCTAGTATGTCCAGTACAAAAATACCAAGATCAGAAACAAAGGTAGCTCTCGGAAGCACCATTTTTTTCAGTAAACAATATTGTAGCGTCACCTTCTTGTGTTTGAGGTGAAATCGGGACGAGCGAACACATTTTTCTTGAATGTAAGAATCATAACACTATTTGAAATAGACTCTTCAGTTTATTACCAATACTGGTAATATTAATGTTGACACCTTATTGTATGGGGACAATAATCTGCCATAAAAAGATAATGAAAAAAACAATGATTGCAGTCCATCATCACATTAAAGAGAGTAAGCGCTTTTGTGTCTAAATCTTTTAATGTAAAGCAATAAAGGTATAAGCAATATTTTTCAATATAACATGCATTTTTTAGAATACCTAAGACATTCTAAGAACACCATAGTTACAACACATCCCCGCTCTATTTTCTACATGTTATATTCTCTCCACCGAACTGTCCAGTCGAACACCGGAAAGAATTACTGTATATATTTGTCTATAAAATCATATGATGTATTATTTCACATCTTGGATAAGAACATCATAAGTTTGTGCTTTTGTTCTAATCCTTTTTGCTTGATATTTATAGGTATGTTTACATTATTATGTACATTTATATGCAAATAAAATATGTTTAAACTAAATAATTCATTCAGCCCGAAATTGAGCTTTGAACTCCAACATTGGCCGTTATTTTTGTTAAGTTTTCTTTGTTAGTTTTGCGACTTAAACGTAGAAGCTACAGCCTATAATTCAAGCTGTAGTTACGACGTTTAGGTCTCTAATGAACCACATCATTATTTTGTACGTGCTACTGGCTGTGAATTTTTCAAAATAACGCCGTTTAAAACTGAAGCGGGTCTTCCTGTTGGAGTAAGTGGGCGATGCAAAAGTAGTAAGTGGACGGGGCCAGCGATTGGTCTATTAAGTAAGCTATTTCTTCTGGGAACTTATTTAAAGTTGCAGAAATATCTTTACCGCCATAACGGCTCCATGTCTAGTAACTAAATAAAATCGCAAACGAGATAGGGATAAATGCTTCAATTAGGATTAATATATCACATGTTCTGGTATTATGATATAGGGTACTATGACACCTAAAACGCTGTCTTTCAATAACAAATAGTTTGTATATCCTAAGATATTGTTTCTGTCTGGCTTTCTTAACCTCGGTCCTTTAAAATAAGACAAAAACGACAGCATTAGCTGTGCTACTAAATCGAATGTAAAATACGAGATATCCTTGTGTAATTGAGGTCCAACATGTGAAAAAGGACCATCGCGAAACTGCAGAGAGCAACGACTTTGATAAAAAAAATTAATGTTGTGTTACTAACAGTTGTCGAACACATTCGCTTTCGACGGGGTTCCGATTTAAGATTTGCCTTTCTGACTTACTAATTATTTTGGAATGTCAACCATCTTTAACCTCTGCGTGATTGAATATCTTTTATCAATAAACATGTTAGATATAACTCTCGGATTGCCTCTTTTTGTGAGACGGTGTGTTTTTATATCGCCTCAATGACTGTCTGGGGGAGACAAAGGCAACTGGTCAAACACAAGACAATGTTGTCATTAAAAATAATGTATTGCGTTCTTTGGCTTTCATTTCGGGACTTACTTGCGAACGGAAAAATACGAATTGCAATATAGATTTTATTTATTAATAGTCGTTGTACTCTCGATAAAGGATCGCAATTTATAGAGTTACTATTTTTCCAAATATAGAAGTTTTCAGAATACAATACATTTTAGATAGAAACATCTGGTTGGCCTTTACTATCGATAAACTGGCTCAATGACCGAGTGGTAAAGGTGATTAATACGTGATCTGAAGGTCAAAAGTTTAAGTCCCACAAACATCATGATTTGTTCATGAAGAAAACACTAAATAGCAAACTCCTGTCTACCCTGTATAATTGGCTAGCAGTGGGTTAATACCACTGCCTTTCTTTCAGGAACGTGAAGGCCTCAACCATTGGGTTGAGCGCTGGGCTGACCGTATCAACTAACCAAACTAATTATCTTACGGTAGAGACGTTAAACCGAGGCCCCGTGTGACGGTGTTATCCATCAAGTACGTTAAAGGATCATGCGGAGTTCTAAGAAGTTTTGTCCTGTATCCTTGCACTATTCCCCTTAACAACTTACCGTTTTCTACGGGCATGGGCATGTGCTACAGTAGCGACGATAAATAAACAGAAATACAACCAAAGGGAAGGGAACCTACTAATTTATCTTACGGTATTCGACATATATTGTCTAGTTATTAAAACGTGCTAGATTACTGTTGGGTTCTATTAGTACTTTGACACAAGAAACATCATGTTTACAAAAATCCCAGTTAAATCTTCTATATTCAGGACAAAAAGCATTCTTCTGTAGAGTATAAAAGAGACAAAAGAGATATTTATTTTTTACCCATAAATACTTCTAGTGAAATACATACATTCCGTAAAGTGGTCTCACCTAAATATCTTCTAACAACGACTGTTTAAGCCGATTGTTAGCCCGACATGTAAAAGTCATTCCAAATATCAGACCCAATAGTCCTTCTGTAACAACTAGTCTCGCTGATTATTAGACCTACATGTCTTTAGCCTCGCTGATGGTTAGATCTAAATGATCTTATATGACGTTAGCCTCGCCAATTGTTAGGTCTAAATGACCTAATGAACCGATTAGCCTCGCCGGTTGTTAGATCTAAATGATCTTATATGACGATAGCCTCGCCGATTGTTAGGTCTAAATGACCTAATGTAACGACTAGCCTCGCCGGTTGTTAGATCTAAATGATCTTATATGACGATAGCCTCGCCGATTGTTAGGTCTAAATGACCTAATGTAACGACTAGCCTCGCCGATTGTTAGGTCTAAATGATCTTGTGTGACGACTAGCCTCGCCGATTGTTAGGTCTAAATGACCTAATGTAACGACTAGCCTCGCCGATTGTTAGATCTAAATGATCCTGTGTGACGACTAGCCTCGCCGATTGTTAGGTCAAAATGACCTAATGTAACGACTAGCCTCGCCGATTAATAGGTCTAAATGATCTTGTGTGACAACCAGCCTCGCCGATTGTTAGGTCTTAATGATCTTGTGTGAAGACTAGTCTCGCCGATTGTTAGGTCTTAATGATCTTTTGTGACGACTAGCCTCGCCGATTGTTAGGTCTAAATGACCCTATGAAACAAATAGCCTCTCCGATTGTAAAGTCTTAACCTTTTTTTTAAATGTTAGACTGGCTGAAAGAAGTTTCAGACGATTATGAAAATTGAATGTAATTTGAAATGAAACCATTCTATGTGGTAGAAAATATTTTGGAAATAGAAGACATTGCTTTTTTCAAGCAATTTCTTCTTTTTCCACGATATTTTTTTAATTAATAACTCACAGTGACGTTGAATCACGGGTTTGTACAAGAAATGGTTCATATCCTTCTGTAACTGCATATCTCACCAATTGTTAGTTCTAAATGCCCTTATGTAGCGGCTTGTCTTTCCGATTGTTCTGTCCTAATGTCTTTTTGTAACGACACGTCTCTACAATTGTTAGACCGAAACATTCTTATTAAACGACTAATCTCCCCAATTATTAGACATACGTGTCCCCATGTCCCGTTGACTGTTAGACCTAAATATTCGTTTGTTACTGAAAGATAGAGACGGCTGTTTTCAACTAGACTTAAATGAAGGAAAAGATGGTATATGTCGAACCAAAAGCTCATTCGTAGTATAAATTCGAGAAACAATGTAAGTTTCACGATCATAGACCAATAACTGTACCAGTGTTCGAAAGTCAGTCAATGTCTCAAGAGAAATCAAAAATACGACTGTTTATCGAATACTTAGCACAACATTATTCATTAAATTAAAAAAAAATAAATAAAAGAATAAAGAGAGAGAGACAAGATTGGATAGCGAATGCTGACCTATGAGATCGTATCCTTGGCAGTATAAGACATTGTGTCTCTTCCATGTATGAAATAAGAAGCTATCGGTTTGTCTGTAATATTCACACTGCAAGGGCCGCCATTTCGTATATGAGGTCACGCTAAAACTGTCAATATGAATCCCCAACTCGTTTTGACATTAAGAACATTATGGACGGATACAATACGACTTATTTTCTGATCAATTTTCTGACTCGTCAAACAGTGAAGGAACATCACTGATTATTTGGTTATTTCTCAGGGTAGGACCGGCTTGTTCGGCCAGGTTTTTTATACTTGTGTAAAGGCCAATGAGAAGTAAATACCGGAGCAATTCTGGGAATGGTGCAAAACAGATCTAAAAAGAGAACTCATTTTATATTGAATAATTATCATAATGTTTATATTGGAGGGTTGAAAATATTGTAGTTAATGGATAAAATGACAGTTGGGGTCCGTCAATGTTTCAAAACGCACTACAATATTCAAGCTGTAGTTACGTCTTAAAGGCAACCAACCAACCATTTTACTTTTTTGAGACATACTACCTGCCATGAATTTTGCAAAATAAAGACTGATTATCTGATTGACACTCGCGATTGGTCAATTGCCTATAACCTAGCTTGTCAATCAAAGAATCAATAGACTATTCAAATAATTCATTTAGACCGGAAGTTAATGTTTGACTCCGACATTGACCGATATTTATATTATATTTTGTTTGATTAGGGGCTTAAACATCGAAGCTAGAGCTTATTCAAGGACCGGAAATGACATTTGAACTCAACGAACATTGGCCGGCATTTATATGAGACATTTTTGATATTTAGCGACTTAAACGTCCTAACTGCAGCTTTTAAGCTGTAGTTACGACGTTTATATCGCAAACCAATCATTAAAATTTTCTGTTGAGTGTTACTAGCCATAAGGTTTGCAAAGTTACCCCTATTTAATAGAAATTTCTGTCGGGGTCATTGCCTGAAGCCAGCGGTGTCAGTGGGCGGTGCCAGCGATTCTCTGCTATTCAAATAAATTCACGCCATAAGCAAGTTTTGTTTTCAGACATATGGATGTAAAAGTAACCAAGTTTGACAGGTTTATTCATATAGAATCTTGTTTATTAGATATTTGTCATATCTGATATTGATTCAATCTATTTGATGAAGTCGGATGCTGCATATGAAATAAGTCAAAGTGTCATATCGTAGAAAATAACCTTAGCTTTAAGCTTAACAGACAACTTATTTGAAGATCCCCTTGTTTACTGTCTATTGTTAACCCTTCCCCCTTTTTTTTTAATTTAGTCTGATCCAAATTCAAATGTTTTAATGGCGACAATTTAAAGTCGAATTTATTTGAAAAATGAATATTTGGTATGGTAGAAAATATTGTGGAAAAAGCAATATCTTCTTTTCAATGATGTTTTCTCAAGTATAAAAACACGGAGACGTAAAAACCAGGGATTAAACAGGAACGTGCTTACCCATTAAGACTGAATAAAACCTTTTGAAACCCCTGTAAAATGATATTAAGGAAAAAAATGTTGAAAAAGAAGAATGGCTTGTTATAGCCTTTTCTCCTTTTCCAACTCACCCAAAGTCGTTATTTCTGAATTACAAATACCTTGAAATCTCGTCTGTAACTTCTTTCAATTTGGACCTGTCAACAACTTTTTCGATTGGTTTATATATATCGATCAGATTATTATCCGATTTATCGTCATATAATTTGTTGTTGTCTTGAAAAAAAAAAAATCTCTGTGTGTGTGTGTCGGGGGATGGGTGAATAGCATCGAGTCACTGTACTAGATATTTCAAGTTGTAGGACATTGAATTCTTGTATTACTTTTATCAGAGTAGACATGCCTGAGAAAGAGTTCTAATTATTTTTTAATCTTTGTTTTATTCCCTTACTGTTTATCAAACCTGTAAATTTGTCCAGATTCAAAGGGGTAGCAGACGATATTACAAAGTAAGTGCAATTTAATCCTTTCCTATTTTTCAAAATTTTAGACTTGTCCAATTTGAAAGAAGTTGCAGACGACAACTAAAAGTGAGTGTAACTTGAGAAGTAACCAACCTACAGGATAGAAAAAATGTGGGAAAAGGCGAAATTAAATGTATACAATTACAGGGATGAAAAAACAAACAAACATGGATTGAACTGGAAAAGGTTAAAAAGTAGTCATTCTATATGACAGAAAATATTGTAAAAAAAGATGAAATTGCTAACAACAAGTAATATCTATTTTTTCACAATGTTTTCTCCAGTATTAGGTCACATGGACGTAGCAATCAGGGATTGTACGGGAACGCGTTGAATGGAGACAAGCAACGTAATGATAGATTTACCTTCGAGTGTATTTCTATTAATGCCTATAATTCTGGTCAAATTAAATCAATACAAAATTATGGTATTCGATAAAGGGTCGAGGTTTTATTGCCGGATATGAATATTTGGAATGCTACTAACAACATCAGCTCGCAAATAACTCTCAATTAAAGTTTTTGATGTCCGGAAAATAATCTAAACGCAACAGCGAAATATCGGAAATAGAGAAAATATTTTTCTGTTGAACACACGACAAATTTATAATTTGTTCTAGTCTAAAAAGCCTTTACAAATAATAACATAACGTCTGTGAGTCTACAAAACATCGTAACTACATATTATTCAAGCTCCTGTTACAGAGTTCTGTGTTCGATGATCGAATGGTACAGGTGCTTGACTCGTTTTCATCAGACCATAGGTTTCAGGCCCATCGTCGTTAGGGTGTGTTCATGGGTAAGACACTAAATTGACAACCCAAGTCTATCCGGTTTTAAAATTGAGTGACAGAAGGTTAAGGAAACAAACAATCTCTCTATCAGGGAAGTGAAAACATCTGAGTTGTGAGTGTTCCAGAGCGACTCTATAAGGTCAAAGCGATGGAAAACGAATGGAAGAAATAATGAAAATGGAAAGAGGGAGAGTGAAAGTGGGGGAGAGAGAGAGAGAGAGAGCTAGAGAGGGAACGAGAGTGGGAGAGAGGGAGAGAGAAAGAAAGAAAGAGAGAGTGAGAGTGAAAGCGAGCGAGAGCGAGAGCGAGAGAGAGAGAGAGAGAAAGAAAGAAAGAGAGAGAGACAGATTATTTTTGTCTCTCGGAGAAAAAGCTTTCGTAGAACGACAATAATAATAACAAGAGGACCATGAATGTCCTAAATCGCTCCACTGAGTATGATGGTTCATAGCTTTATGATATATACAAAATAGCAAAGCCCTCTGTCTAATTATTTTAGAGAAGATGTTTAAGGATTTTCTTTTTTAATCGTATGTATATTGATGATCCCATCATGTAGCGCTTATTTCCTGAAGATGGTAATACTTTAAAGTATAGATATCAATACATACTAAATATCAAAGTTCTAGGCCTAATGGTTTAGGAGAAGAAAGTTTTCAAAGATATCAATCTTTTTTCCTATCTAAAAATAGGAATCGCACAGAAAAGGGATAATTTTTAGAATACAATAATGTTTTGAAGTATTTTGGTAGAGGGTCAACAGCTGATGATACATACCAAATATAAAAGCTCATGGCTTTATCGTTTGGGAAAAGATGATTTTAAAATAATTCCCTTTTTTATTCCTTTGTAAAATCAGGGATCGCACAGAAAATGGTTGATTTTAAGAATACGGTAATCAATTGAAGTATTTTGGCAGAAGATCAATAGATGATCATACATACCAAATATCAAAGCTCTAGGCATTTTGGTTTGGGAGAAGGAGATTTTCAAAGATTTCCTTCTTTATTCCTTTTTAAAATCAGGGATCCCAAAGAAAAGGGCTAATTTTCAGAGTACAGTAATTCTTTGAAGTATTTTGGTAGAGGGTCAATTGTTGATCATACATTCCAAATATAAAAGCTCTAGGCCTTTGGTTTGGGAGAAGAAATTTTTAAAAGATTTCTTTCTTTATTCCTTTGTAAAATCAGGGATCGCAGAGAAAGGGGCTTATTTTCAGAGAACAGTAATTCTTTTAAGATTTTTGGTAGAAAGTCAAAAGGTGATCATATATACCAAATAACAAAGCTCTAGAACTTATGTATTTGGAGAAGAATATTTAAAAAAAATCCTTTTTTATTCCTTTGTAAGATCAGAGATCGCAGAGCAAAGGGCTTATTTTCAATGTATAGTAATTCTTTTAGGTTTTTTGATGATCATACATACCGAATATCAAAACTCTAGGCCTTATGTTTTGGGAGGAGAAAATTTTCAAAGATTTCATTCTTTATTCCTTTGTAAAATCAGGGATTCCAAAGAAAATGGCTAATTTTCAGAGAACAGTAATTCTTTGAAGTATTTTGGTAGAGAGTCAATAAGTGATAATACATACCAAGTATAAAGTCTCAAATCCTTATCTTTTGGGAGAAGAAGACTTTAAAGATTTCCCTCATAATTCCTTTGTAAAATCAGGGATCCCACAGAAAATGGCTAATTTTCAGAGTACAGTAATTCTTAGAAATATTTTGGTAGATGGTCAATAGGTGATGTTATGTACCAAATATCAAAGTTCTAGGCCCACTTGGTTTGGGAGAAGAAGATTTTCGAAGACTTCCTTCTTTATTCCTTTGTTAAATCAGGGATCGCACAGAAAAGGGCTAATTTTCAGAATACGGTAATTCTAGTAAGTAATTTGGTTGAGGGTAAATAGGTGTTAGTATGTACCAAATATCAAAGCTCCAATCCTTATCTTTTGGGAGAAGGAGGTTATCAATTTCCTTTGTAAAGTTAGGGATCGCACAGAAAATTGTTAATTTTAGGAGTACAGTAATTCTTTGAAGTTTTTTGGTATAGGGTCAATAGGTGATGATATTTACGAAGTATTAAAGCTCTAGGCCTTATGGTTTAGCAGGAGAATATTTTTTAATAATTGTTTACGGACGGACAGACGGACAGATGGACAGACGGACGCCGGACAATCACCGATCACAATAGCTCACATTGAGCAAGTTGTGCTCAGGTGAGCTAATAAAAACCCCAAACACACACATACACAAACTGGTTTAAACACTTTTTCCAAAGCATTTTCCTTTAGGGCCGCGTAGAAGCGGGAATAAGTGTAGATAGCTTATATACCTTATTAAATAAGATATTAAAGTTTTTCGGTTCAAAGCGAAAATGTCTGTCCTGTGTCGATCTGATCTAAAATATTATCTTTTTTTTAAGTGAGACAGGTCAACGTTAGAAAGAAATGAAATTCTCATCGAGAGAAAAAGGTAATTTTGTGTCTGTGTCTGATAGAACAATTACGCCCTATAGCGTGGACTTGACATTTAAACAGATTGGTCGCATCATAGTGGTAACTTTGGACACAGAGATTTTCTGTTTGTCAAAATATAGTTTCTTTATAGATGTATGGGTGTTGCAGAGTTTACTTCCATTTCAACATTTTTTCAACACATGGAAAAGAAATTAAAAGAAAAAAATAAGAAACCGTCTGACTTCTTAATTTATTCCTGAGGCTTGTCGGCTAACATTATGGTCCATTATTCACCCTGTACCCGTGAAACTTTTCTTGATCCATTTCCAGATGGCAAAACTTTAAACTGTTTCAAAGAAGTGGAAGACAACCATTTTTAAGTAGTTGAATTTAAACAGGATTCTTTTTGAAGCAATTTAGGAAAATGAAGATATTGCTTGCAACAATCAATTTCTTCGTTTTCCACAATGTTCTCCAAATAATTTTTCTTAAGAGGTGTCAAAAATTGTGTGAAAATAAGTTTAACATTTTCCTCCAACCCCAAGCAAAAAGAGACGGAAAAAATAATATCAGAAAAGTCACAGAAATGATAATGTGCCTTTTGACAAAGTTGTTAGACAAAATAATATAGGATGTATCATAGTTTGGACTAAATAAGATCTTCGATGCAACATAAGGAAATTTTAGATTCTCCTTCTCGAAAAACACTCATTTGTTTTGAAAGTACTTTCGGCTAGAACGTTTGCCTAATGGGCTTCTCAAAGATTCCTTTTACGAGCAAGTGTTGCTTATTCAGACATTATGATATAGGGATATAGTTTTCCATGCTCAAGCTGTGCTCGAATACACTGAGCTCGTTTGATCAAGATTGCTAGAGGAGCGATACAAACCCATTTGGGCATCTAGTTAGATTCTCCACAAAGTTAATCATACTAAATGCACATTATTCAAAGTAACATCGGCTTCAAATCATTCTAAACGTACTTCATCAAGGCAATGTCATACGGAGTGTCACCGCCGTAAGTTCGTCCGTCCGTCCGCATTTATTATTGCATTTATAAACTTCTCATTCAGACATATCTCTCACTGGAATACTTAAAGCATCGTCACCTAGTTCAAACCTGGTCACTTTTTCACAGAAGCGATTATGTCTTTTAGAGAAATAAGGTAGGGGCGTATTTAAAATAAGTGGTACCATTTGTAACTGTATTATATATTTTCAAAGAAGTAAGGCAATACATGAAGGGCAACACTTAGTAGTGAACATTTCTGGGAAATTATCCCTGTTTATGACCTGAAGTGGCTATTTAATACCATTACAGCTAAATCGGTTTTTATTTACCCTTTACCACACGACATATTTTCAGGTTGTTCTGAATTCAAAGAATTTGCACAAGACAATTTTCAATGCATGAATTTGTTTAAACATCACTATCTTTTGTGGTAGAAAACATTGCTGATAATGTTCCACAATGCTTTCCTGTATTTTTTAATCATATTGCGTCCAAAAAGCGGGATAAGGTAGGGGCGTATTTAGGAAAAGTGGATCCATTTATATTTTTTTAAAGAAGAAACGTAATACTTGGAGTAAACTAATTACGCTGTGAACGCTTCTAGTAAATTATCCCTCATTATGACTTGAATTGGTTATTTATTACCATTACAGCACAATCAGTACTGTATGAAGTATTCTCATAGAAAACGATTAGGATTAATTTGTGACGAGAATACTTAGAACACTTTGTACTTTAGAATATGATTAAAAAATACTTACACGATTTGACCGTATTTTGAGACATTGTCATTATTTCACGTTCCCGATTAAAGATGTGTAACCCGTTTTTCGAAAAGCGACCCCTTGGTGTTCCCAAATAGCAAATGTTTGAAAAGATATAGGATCTAGCAGAGGTCAATCGAAGATAGTATCTTTTAAAAAAAAAGATATAAGGATAAAAACTTTTCTTAGTTCACAAAATCTAAAAAGAGCAAAAGCTATGACCATATTTAGTCTGCATAAATCGCGCAGTCTAATTAGAGTCGATAGTTTTCGAACTCCACGAATGTATTTTTAAACTCTAAGGGTCATATAAAGCGGGAATATAAATATATATATTATGGGGAAAAGATAATTTGCTAAAAGCCGACTATGTGCCTTTATGTAACAATGGTAGTTTAAAATGAATTTGAAATGCTTTCTACGATCTCTTTAAATAGGCAAACCAACGTTTACCATCTAGTTATTTAAGAGGTACATCTGATCGAGGTTCCGAATGACACGAGGAAAGGGTGGTAGATTAGTAGGAAGGTCGTGGGTTTGAAACCCGACCTCATCGCTGTTAGATGTTTATGCAAGGCATTCTGAGCTCTTAATAAACAGGTAAAACAAGTATAAGTGATTTTGTGGTGATAACTCCGAATAATTGATAAAATTGGGTGCATAATACGACAATAAATAAATAAATAAATAAATAAATAAATAAAACAATAATAATAATAAAAAAGAGAATTTTTGAGGATCGCTGTCCATTCTCACTGAAATACGACGTGGAGTACCACCTAGGTATTATATGGTATTATTTTACAAAATTTACGATCAGTAACATGTAACAATAAAAATAACGGTTTATTGGCGACCTAACGTGGTGACCACAACTTCACTAAGCAATAGTTACGACGTTAAAGTCGCCAATCAACAAAAATGATGCTTCATATAAGTGATGACCAATGTTTGAGTTCAAACTACTTCCAGTCAAAATCTGGAGTCCCATTAGTCAATCGATTTTTTTTGTATTGACTTTCGCGATCCTTTTTATTGAATAAAACGAATCAGAATAGTTGTTTCTATAATAATTTAATTTTTAGTTTCGTCTATCAAAAACGGGCGTTCTGATTGGTCGAAAAAAATTATTCATAACTCCATGAACAAAATTTTGAGCACGCTGCGATTTTGTAAGCTTCCGCACAAAACAGTCCCAAACAAAAAGGTATCAAAATTTGTAAAGCTTTTGCTATTTCGCTCGATACTATTAAATTATAAGAAACAAAGAGAATATTTTTTGTTTTCATGGAGGTATGAACCGAAAAACTTAACAACACAATTTATGAATCCGCTTCGCGTATTCATACAGTGTGATTAGGTTTTTCGGTTCACCTCCATGAAAACAAAAAAATATTCTCTTCATCTCTTAAGTTTATCGTACTTCTAAGCCTCAGATTATAAATGTTTGGACTAGTTTTAATTGAGAAAATAGGAATGGAATATTCAAGATTAGGTTTGATTTGAAAAAAATGTGTGAAATTTCATATAAAACAAGGTTGAAAAATGAGAAATTGCTTGTTACACTCTATTTCTCCCTTTTCCATCTTACTTTTCTTGGTCATATTTGTTTGTGGCATCAAACATACGACCGCGTGTTAAGGAGTGCAATAACTTACAAACAACAAATATATCAGTTTGTTTTTCTGTATATATATATATATATATATATATATATATATCACTGTCATCTAAAAAGTAAAAGTTCATTGAACGGCTTATAACTATTCCGTGGAATTTATAAACGTTTTATAAGGGCATCTGAATTCAGAAATGTTAGACTTTGAATTCTTTCAGATAAGAAGCTTTCAGAAAATATGTTTTTCATGGTAATACATCTCATCTGCAATGCATGTTGCAGTTTTTCGTTTGAAAGTTAATGTTCTTTGCACTCTTGCATGAAGTCTAATGCGAATGTTTTCATCCGAGATTCTTTTTAATTACACTCCCTGGTTTAATGTATTAAACGGTTGTCTTACTGACGCCATGTGTTAACTCTTTACCTTATAATGCAGCATTTTTACGCGCCAAAGAATTATACCTAACATGACCCTTATTTTTCATCTTAAACTCGCTTTGTTTTGTCGACTGCAACCTCTTTCAATTTGGACCAGTCTAGAAAATGTCGTTTGGGAATGGATTAAAAGATAAGTTACGTGATCTAAAATTTAAAAACAAGGGTAAGAGATCATTTCCAACTCTGAAAACTTGACATATTTTCTATTAGATTCAGCTTTCAACAAACAAAGTAGCTGTATACAAAATTATGTAAGTTTGAAGCAACATCTGCAGTTATTTACATTTTTGATCTCTTATGCTAAAAGAGACCAAATACTTGAAAATTAAACGGTATCAAGCAGTGGTTAGAGATAATATTTTGATGACTAATACACGCATATACATATTAGATGATTTGTTTCTTAATGGGGTTTAACTCCACTTTTAACAATTTTTCAATCATATCGCTGAGGCTGGAGCATCTAAAAATAGATTCCTGGTATATCTCGCACCAGTATCATTATTATACCCTTTCCTAGTCTCCAGCTGCTATCCCACTTAGGTTGACGATTAAACCCATTGGAGAGAGACAAATATCTGGAAGAATATGTGCCGCCGCCGGGAATAGAAAGGTATGCTAAACTGTCCATAAGATAAACTGACCATCCTAGATTTTAGAGCTAAAGGTTTCGCGAACTGCGCCGGTTCGACATTTTTTGCTCTTTCTATAAAGTCCTTTTCATGAGACACATTTATTCAGAACCAAAAGTCGTCTCCGCCCCGCCCCCGTCGGTCTTAGTCCGTTAAATATGGTTGGTTTTAATGTATTCTACATCGATTGGGAAACAGGTTCTTACAGCTTAGATTAATCCCTCTCTATAATGCTTCCTGGACAACGCGCCTTATATGTCGGCCAATCAAATAATTGATATAGCCGCTCCCAGGAACTCGGGACAGCCTCACCACGAGACCGACGTTTTGACTCGCGACCATTGATGCCAACTAAAAAGGTCAATAGCAGAAGACTCATCTGTTTAGACTGTACGTAGAGTAAAAATTACAATTGCTATTTTCAACAAAATACCGTGTAGTTGTGAGGTTAGACCTTCGTCGAAGAAACAAAATATCTACAATCTAAATACATAAATGGAAATTCAAAACAAACATCACTAAACTTTATGCAACTAACATACATTTATGAGAATATGAGAGAATTATTTCTTCATTTGCCCTTTCTTAATTTGCGTGGTGTTGGTTATGTTTAAACGGTACCCATGCTTGTTTTCTAAATAATGAAATTGGAAAAAAGACAACAGCATGAGACTATAACATATGTCAGACCTACAGCCTGTAACAAGCAATATCTACATTTTCAACATTGTTTTCGTGAACCTCAACCCTTGTCATGCTGGATGCATTACCTTTCTGAATTGCTGTGAAATCAAGGGGCTGAAAACACTGATGGAACTTGTTGTTCAAAAACCAATATTTCTTTTAGAAATATTAACTTCATAAACAACTCTGGCAGAGAAAGTACAAACAGGGGGTGTAGACTTAGATCAGACTGCACTTATGTGCAGGCTGATCTTGGTCTGCAGCTCCTGCCAAACCGGAATATTCCGGGCTCAGCATGACAAGGGTTAAAAAGTATGAATGTCTGGAAATTTACTGAACTATCCGGACTACAAACAAGTTAACCTCTAAGAAATATACCGACAATCCATTTTCTTATAAAAGTTTCATTACGGCAAATACTCTAAAAGAGACATTGGGAACAATTCAATTCTATTCATTCGAATACATGCAATTCAGTTTATAAATGGCAATTAAAACAAGACAATAAGACAACACGAAGTTTGAAATGCTGAAGCATAATTTACAAAATATCAAATCTTTTGTTCAAATGTCATATCACTGGCCACGCCCACTGAACTCCAACAGGAAGTTCCATTTCGATTTTACCTCGTCATTTTCCTTTTTTGGGAAATAACATGTAACAAAAGTTGAAATTGTAGCTACAGTTTGAATGAGCTGTAGTTACAACGTAAAGTCACCAAACCAGCACAAATGTTTCACATAAATCGAAGCTGATCTTGGAGTGCTTAATTTACTTCGGATCTGAATGAATTATTTGATTAGTTGATTAATTCTTTGATAAACGGGAGCGATCAGTCGATTGGCTCAATAATTAAGTGTGATAGTACAAATAAATTGTTTACGAGTGATGGAATTCGGTCGATGGGTAATCACAGTGGCTTAAAAAATTAAATTCGATTTTGCAGGCCGTAAAGCAAGCACCCCATTCATTGACTGGAGTTTCGTTATCGTACTGTTTTGCAATTGATAGACCGAAGCTTTTTTTCTGCGGATGCTTGTCACTTCTGTACGGAATTAACAAAAGAAAAAAGTTGACAGAAATCTACAGGCTATCTCTTAATACTCATTAGCCAAACTCATTTATCCGGAAAAGACAGCCGATTTGTCATGATAGATCAACAACTTGGACATCGATAGAGACAAATCTTTTTCTGCGACGCTCTTTTCGTGTAAAAAAACATTAATTAGTCGTGCTAATAAAGGGTTTTAAACGAGGAAGTGGAATGTCCAGGGATAGAATAATGAGCATTGTATTTCTTAATCCTTGTCCTGCAAAACAAACTTGCTGGTCAGAATTCCATTAAACAAAAAGGTTGAAGGCACTGCAAGTACTGATTATGGGTCAATATTTCTTTGAAAAAAATATGTTATAAACCACTCCGGCTTGAAAGGGACAAACAGGTGGTGTAAACTAAGATCAGACTGCAAATATATCTATACCTCCTGCAAAATTATGAATATTCTGAATTCAGCATGACAAAGATTAATAACACCGTCTGTATATCCAGTTAATAAGCCTAATATTTTAATATTTATTTATTTACAAGTATTTCCCAAAATTTTGTCACTCTCCCCCAACAACAACAACAACAGTAAAAACAACAACAACAACAACCACAACAACATAAAAAAAAAAAACCAAACCCAAGTATCATTGCTCTCTTCTGTTACCTATAGAATAAGACTATTAACTGTGACAGAAATGTATTACTTTGTATATTTTTGTATGGCTTTGTACTTTTTGTACTTGTCGATTAATAAATTATTTGTTCAGTTCTGTACCTAATCAAATATTATTTCAAAGTTAATTTAGGAAAATAACTTGACAATACTTATATACAAGTTTATTTTTCTTCACCAGGGATAATATGTCTCTTGTTAACAAACCAGGTATAATATGTCTCTTGCTTAAAAACTAGGGATAAGATGTCCCTTGTTCACAAACCAGGGATAATATGTCTATTGTCAACAAACAAGGGATAATATGTCTCTTGTTAAAAAAAACCAGGGATAACATGTCCCTTGTTCACAAACCAGGGATAATATGTCCCTTGTTTACAAACAAGCGATAAGATGTCTCTTGTTAACAAACCAGGGATAACATGTCTCTTGTTAAAAAACAGGGATAAGATGTCTTTTGTGTACAAAACAGGGATAAGATGTCATTTATTTACAAACCAGGGATAAGATGTCTCTTGTTAAAAAAACCAGGGATAAGATGTCCCTTGTTAAAAAAAAAAACAGGGATAACATGTCCCTTGTTCACAAACCAGGGATAATATGTCCCTTGTTTACAAACAAGCGATAAGATGTCTTTGTTAACAAACCAGGGATAACATGTCTCTTGTTAAAAAAACAGGGATAAGATGTCTTTTGTGTACAAAACAGGGATAAGATGTCATTTATTTACAAACCAGGGATAAGATGTCTCTTGTCAACAAACCAGGGCTAAGATGTCTCTTGTTTAAAACCAAGGATAAGATGTCTCTTGTTTACAAACCAGGTATAATATGTCTCTTGTTTAAAAACGAGGGATAAGATATCTCTTGTTAATAAACCAGGGATAATATGTCCCTTGTTAACAAACCGGGGATAAGATGTCTCTTGTTAAAAAAACCAGGGATAAGATGTCTCTTTTTTAAAAACCAGGGATAAGATGTCCCTTGTTAACAAACCAGGGATAACATGTCTCTTGTAAAAAAACAGGGATAAGATGTCTTTTGTGTACAAAACAGGGATAAGATGTCATTTATTTACAAACCAGGGATAAGATGTCTCTTGTTAAAAAAACCAGGGATAAGATGTCCCTTGTTAAAAAAAACAGGGATAACATGTCCCTTGTTCACAAACCAGGGATAATATGTCCCTTGTTTACAAACAAGCGATAAGATGTCTCTTGTTAACAAACCAGGGATAACATGTCTCTTGTTAAAAAAACAGGGATAAGATGTCTTTTGTGTACAAAACAGGGATAAGATGTCATTTATTTACAAACCAGGGATAAGATGTCTCTTGTCAACAAACCAGGGCTAAGATGTCTCTTGTTTAAAACCAAGGATAAGATGTCTCTTGTTTACAAACCAGGTATAATATGTCTCTTGTTTACAAACAAGCGATAAGATGTCTTTGTTAACAAACCAGGGATAACATGTCCCTTGTTAACAAACCGGGGATAAGATGTCTCTTGTTAACAAACCAGGGATAATATGGCCCTTGTTTACAAACAAGCGATAAGATGTCTCTTGTTAACAAACCAGTGATAATATGTCTCTTGTTAAAAAAACAGGGATAAGATGTCTTTTGTGTACAACACAGGGATAAGATGTCATTTATTTACAAACCAGGGATTAGATGTCTCTTGTTAAAAAAACCAGGGATAAGATGTCCCTTGTTAAAAAAAAACAGGGATAACATGTCCCTTGTTCACAAACCAGGGATAATATGTCCCTTGTTTACAAACAAGCGATAAGATGTCTCTTGTTCACAAACCAGGGATAACATGTCTCTTGTTAAAAAACAGGGATAAGATGTCTTTTGTGTACAAAACAGGGATAAGATGTCATTTATTTACAAACCAGGGATAAGATGTCTCTTGTCAACAAACCAGGGCTAAGATGTCTCTTGTTTAAAACCAGGGATAAGATGTCTCTTGTTTACAAACCAGGTATAATATGTCTCTTGTTTAAAGACGAGGGATAAGATATCTCTTGTTAATAAACCAGGGATAATATGTCCCTTGTTTACAAACCGGGGATAAGATGTCTCTTGTTAACAAACCAGGGATAAGATGTCTCTTTTTTAAAAACCAGGGATAAGATGTCCCTTGTTAACAAACCAGGGATAATATGGCCCTTGTTTAAAAACTAGGGATAAGATGTCTTTTGTTAACAAACCAGGGATAACATGTCTCTTGTTTACAAACAAGGTATAATATGATTCTTGTTTTCAAAACCAGGGATAATATGGCTCTTTTTTACAAACCAGGGATAAGATGTCCCTTGTTTACAAACCAGTGATAATATGTCTCTTGTTAACAAACCAGGGATAATATGTCTCTTGTTTACAAACCAGGGATATTATGTCACTTGTTTACAAACAAGGGATAATATGTCTCTTGTTAACAAACTAGGGATAATATATCTCTTGTTTACAAACCAGGGATAAGATATCCCTTGTTAACAAACTAGGGATAAGATGTCCCTTGTTAACAAACAGGGATAAGATGTCTCTTGTTTAAAAACCAGAGATAAGATGTCTCTTGTTAACAAACAAGAGATAATATGTCTCATGTTTACCAACCAGGGATAATATGTTACTTGTTTAAAAACCAGGGATAAGATGTCCTTTGTTAACAAACCAGGGATAAGATGTCTCTTGTTTACAAACCAGTTATAAGATATCTCTTTTTTTCAAGCAACAACCTTTAAAATCACATCATTGGCGACTGTGTTGTTATAACGGTACCTTTAAAATGGTCTCACGGCGGCGGCACATATCCTTTCCGACATTTGTCTTTCACCAATGGCTGGATATTCGTAGACCTAAGTGGGATAGCAGCTGGAGGCTAGAAAAAGGATGTAGCGGTAGTACTAGTGTGAAAAATATCAATAATCCATTGTTAGGTGCTCCAGCCGCCGCGATATGACTGAAATACTGTTAAAAGTAGCGTTAAACCTCATTCAACCAATCAATCAATAAAATGATCTCAATATCTAAGCTATGAATATAACACGTTTACATTTAAGAGTGTTGGCGCAAGTCATTGTCGCTTTTAAGTTATACTTTCGAAGTTCTTTACAAGAGTATATTAAAAATAACAATTTTCTATTTGAGGGAAAAATTGAATACTTATAATCTCTTATTGATCTAAAAAGCACAAAATGGAACAAAAATACAGACGAACGGTAATGATAAATCGAGACTTGACATTATCTTGGAAATAACGATTACTGGTAGGAGACCATCACAAGATGCAAACATTTTAGATACACTTTGACTGTTATCAAGCGAGAGCAACAATAGCACCAACATAGTATGTCAGAATTCACCGCCTTGCGTATTGATGTTATAATATATTTTTCGCAACTTTATTGACAATGTCGTTGGTAGAGAATATGCGGTATTGTAAATTGATCAATATAGTGATTAAATATCGTTATTAAGAATTCCTAAAGTTTGGATTAAATCAGTTTATTGACCTGTTTCTGTTTTTTTTTTATCATGATATCCAAATTTTGTCAATTAATAACTCATCCAGAATTAATTTGAACAATAGGATATCCCCTGTTATTAACAATTGCCAACGAGCCATCGCAAACTTGCGATAATCATTCATGTCTAGGTTTAGAAGATAGCATTTTAAAAGATTACGAGATTCCTTGCAAAACTTACCTTTTTTAAACATATTTTCACAATGTTGAACATTTCCTGTATGCAAAATTTTAGACCCGTCCAAATTCAAAGATTTTGCAGATAAAAATTCAAAGAGGGTTTAATTTGGAAAATAACCATTAAGTAAGGTAATTCAGTAAGGTAGAAAATATTGTAGAAAAAGAAGATATTGTTTGTTACAAGCAATTTCTTCTTTTTTTGCCACAATATTTTCCCAATTATAAAACCCAAGGGACATAAAAACCAGGGATTGAACATTAAAAGATTATTTGTTTACACAGTCGTGTCGATAAATGGAGAGCTTAGTTTAGTCTTGTTTGTGTATCAGTCTCTCAATTTAACTTGTTTTTTTTTTCTAATTCTTTGTTAGTATACAAAAACACCAAATTGTAAGTACTGTGGCCTATGTATTTCGTATGACAAGGCCTTTCTGTTGATATAGAGTTCAAGGTCATTCACAAATGTCAATTTTATTTCTTTAAGTAATATCTATCCAAGGACTGTGATACAGGTAAAAACTTTTGAACGGTAAGTAACGGGACGCTCGTAAGGGCTTTGTTTAATATAGTGTCACCCCTATCTAAAAGGCAGCCAATTTTGACTTATGATACACTTTTCCTTGTGTGCATAGTACCTCCCGAATCCCTTCCGGGTACCTGGCAGAGAAGGGCATACGGTACCCATACATTTAACTAGTTAGTGGCTCACCATCCGGCCGCGTCAGGTTTCACTGGGATTCGAACCTTCGATCTCCCGCTTCTAAAGCGGACGCCCACATCACTCGGTAAAGTTAAGCGGTGCTGCATGTTTAGCCAAATGCATTTTTTAAAAGGTCACGAGAAGCGGAAAATTATGAAATATTGAACGTCATATCTAGTCACAACAAATTATACAGTGTGTATTAGACAAGGTTGCGTTCATCCATTCAGTTTGATATTGACTAAACACAATTTATTGCTTTAATTTTCCTTTGCTGTCAGAGATTATAACACGACATTTGATGCGCTGAATCAGGAACCAGCGCAAAGATTTTTTAGGCTTTATCATGCTAACCAAGTAAACGTGATATCTGATCAAAACTTATTTCTGTATTTTCTTTTTCGTGAGAAACATACAGAAAAAAAAACTATTAGTGTATGAGAGAGGTATATTCCCCTGAATTTACCAACGATCTTTTTCCCGCGGCCATAGCGCAGTGGTAGCCCGTAGGACCCCTAGTCATCGGGTCCCAGACTCGATTCCCGGCTGCAGCGAATATTCTTTCCACAAATGGGTGGATAATTATAAACCTATGTGGTATGAGCAGCTGGAGGCTCAGAAAGGTTGTAGCTGTTGTACTGGTGTGAGATATACCAGGAATCCATGGTTAGGTGCTCCAGCGACCGCAATACGACTAAAAATACTCTTAATGGGCCGTTAAACCCGATTCACTCAATCATTGATAAAGATAAAGATATTATTTTCATTTTTTAAAAATCCTAGTTCAAAGATAAAAAGTTTCTTTAAATGAGTGAATATCTGAATAGGTGCACTTTCAAAATATAAGCGTTGATGCTTAAATTAAACAGGTTAACATTATCATTTACACGTGCACGCGTTCACTATGCTAAGAGGACTTAAAGGAGACCTTTGTCCCTAACGGTACAATATATACTTAAGTAACAATACGATTACAGACACACAAACGACACTGAACTCATTCCAATACAATTATAAGCTTTCACGTATTAATGAAATGAAGTTAAGGAAAACATTGTGATTAAGTGAAAAAAAGATCGTCAATGGTGGCAATATCTTCATTTATTACAAACCTTTTTGCTAACCTAGATGGTACTAATATATTAATTTAAAGACAATTTGATCTGTCGTCAGATTTTCTTTCAATTCAAAGTTGTATAATTTAATTGTTAGTATCGTCTATCAAAAACGAGCGACTGATTGGTCGAAAAATTTAATTCATACCTCCATGAACAAAATGTTGAGCACTCAGCCATTTTGTATGCTTCCGCATAAAACAGTTCAATACAAAAGGTATCAAAATTTGTAAAGTTGTTGTATTTTTCGCTCGATGCTATTAAATTATAAGAAATGTATTCATACAGTGTGATTAGCTTTTTCGGTTCACACCTCCATGAAAACAAAAAAAATATTCTCTTCATCTCTTAAATGAACAATTATTGTCCTGACATGGGTAAGCACAGATCTGGTAAACGGGATTGAAGTAAATCAAATTTAGAGTGACCAAAGATATAAAATAGGAACATTGTAGGAACTAATTGACATTTGATGCACCAGCAAGGTTTCAATGTAATCAAGAAAACATCTGCCTGAAAGAATTGTTGGCAATTTTGTCGATAAAAATCTGGAAATAGAATTGGGAGAAAAGCACGCACCGGTTGATTGCTGTGATTCCTCGTGAAATATACTGCCTTTAGCCATTCAAATGACCGCGGTGTATTGTCAATGCAAAAGATACAAGTTAAGAAAATTTGAAAAAAAAAAATCGACTTCGAAAGAACATTACTCTATTTACCGATTTAGAAGACAATTTGTGAAAAAAGCTAATAAATTATTTCAGAAAACCTATGAAACCGTGTATGTCTGTGCATGTGATTGGGGGGGGGGGGTGTTGAGCCAAAAACGATAATATTGTACTCGTGTATATTAAAGCATTTTCTATGGCAGATAATGGCAACGTTTCATTGCAACCTGGTTTTTTTACGAAAGTATGCATCCAATTATTATGTTTATGGAAGATTTCTCATTAACCCATTCCCAAACAACACAATTTTAGACTGGTCCAAATTGAAAGAAGATGCAGACGACGATTTCAAGTTAAGGGAATCTTAATATTGTTTTCGTCTTTTTGAATAGAAAATATTGTTATAATGAAGATATTGCTTGATACAAAAAATTTCTTTATTTTCCACAAGTTTTCGGAAATGTTTTCTTTAGGGGCGTAAATAGGAGGGATTATGTGGGAATGGGTTAATTACCAATTTCATTTGAAGAGAATTCTTTAGTTGACCTTTCATTTATGACGATGACCTCTGAAAGGACAATATACCACCAGGAGAAATCAACTACTTGTATATGACAAGCCTCCGAATGGCTACATAGTAATAAACAAAAGAGCTGTCATCTACATTAGTTTAAATATGGCTTATAATCTCAATAAAGACTTTTGTCGACAAAAATATCGGATGAAACAATTTAACATCGCCACACCCATTCGATTGGAAAGTGAAGCTTTTGTTCGTGTAGTAACCAAACAATCCTAATAATTGCTTAACCCATTATCAGACAGCTAAATTTTAGACTGGTCGAAATTGAATTGAGTTACAAACGACAATTTAAAGTTAATGAAACCTTATAATTACTCAATTTTTGGGGTAGAAAACATTGTGAAAAATGAAGAAACTGCTTGTGACAAGCAGTTTCTTCATTTTCTGCAATGTTTTCCCAATTGCTTTTCTTGAGAGGTGTCCAAAAGCGTTACTGTGTTGGAATGGGTTAACTTGAATTGTGGAAATTGAGAAAATATCTTGTTAATTCTTTAACAACGTCAGTATTTTAGTCTTACGAATTATTTCATATAATTTTTGTTCCTCTCAAGCAAAAACCACCAGATGACACAAAAACACACACAAAAAGATAAAACTAAAATTGAAAAAGATTGTATGAATATAAGTGTAAATTTCGGTTATTCCTCTATATTAACTTTGAATTTGATATATTTTATTTTTTCCGTTTATAGAACAAAACCCTTTTCAAGCTGCAGCTACGACGTTTAAGCCGCCAACCAAACTATTTTTTGTTTCATGCTACTAGCCATAAATTTTGCAAAATGAAGCCGTTTAAAATTGAAGAAGAACTTCCTGTTGGTGTTAATGGGAGGGGCCGATGAAGTAAGTGGACGGGGCCAGCGTTTGGTCAGTTTGATCAGCTGACGTTGGTATTGTTCTTTGCGTCTTGGAATTAACAATGGTAAATCCAAATCTTTGATTGATTGATTAAATGGGGTATATCGCGGAGACTTGAACACCTAACAATAGATTCCCGGTATTTCTCACACCAGTACTACCTCTTCATCATTTCCTAGCCTACAGCTGCTATTCCACCAAGGTTAACGATTATCCACCCTTTGGTGAGAGACAAATGTCGTAAAGAATACGTGCCGCCGCCTGGGATCGAACCCATGACATCCCATGATCAAAGATTGGGAGACTGATGCGCAACCGACTACGCTATTACTCAAATCTTTGAGTTGGCCTGCGCTGATCATATATATGTATATCTACATCAGGTGCACCATATACCACAGGTTTAGTATTCTGGTCACATACACACACACCCTCCCAATTTATATAGTTGTCAACCGAAACTAGACATATCATTCAAATGGATAGTTTTTTTCAGTTCCTTCCTCACTCCCTCCATTCCCCAATCCCAAAGAATCACTATACATACATATATGTACTCAATTTCACAGTAACAGTAGAAAAAGAAGATAAGACAATATTTCTGTCGATGCGCTCCAATTAAAGATTTCCATTAACAACATATACAACATTACTGAACCAAGACTCAAAAGACTTCAAAAAATATCTTGCATTCAAACCAAGTCCTCGCTTGATAGATGATAGACATTATAAACAACAACAAACAAACGTACAAACAAACTAAACCCACCAACAGGAAAAAATTCTAAGAAAATGAAAGCCTTTCGGTTTTAATTATTGAGGAAAATCTTCCATTTTAAGATAAGACAGGTGATTTATTACAGCACGGGAAATAATTGCCAAATTCGACGTAACATTTTCAATTTATGTGAAAATAGCATTTTAATTGGCTTCGATCCTCTTCTCTGCAATAACTTTCAGACTACAAGTCTCTTAAGTGTTCTTAATACGAACTATTTAGTTCGTAGATATTCCTCGACATGTCAGCCACATATGTGACTCCCGGCCGTTAATTAACTCGCGCAGTAAATGCCAATTAACGAAGTGATACCGGTCCTTCGGGGATATACTTTTATTATTAAAATTCTTACTTTCGTAAAACTCTCAATGTAGTATTGCTAAGATTGTTTATGACAAATCATAGATAAATACAGGAACTTTTGTTAGAATTTCTGTTAGACAAGCTAATATTAATTTGTCTAGAATCGAAGTCTTTGTTGATAACTTTGACTTCTCTAGATTCGGCTTTGTGAGGTATCCGATGTCGAGAGGTAGAGCGTCGGCTACTCGATCAAGAAGTCTCAAATTCGATCCCCGGGATCGTCTATCGATCTAGATTTTGTCATCGACCCATATTATCGGCTCGAATACTGGTGTATTTTACAGGAAGCAGAATTGAGAGGGATTGATCTAAATTGGACTAACTTGTTTTCCAATCTATGTGAAAAATTACTTGCTTGTCCAGCAAGATTATTTTGTTTCCAAAAAGCATCCACTAAACGCATAAAGTCACTCCACAAAACTGAGAGGACAGGTTTCTACAATGGTTTGAGATTATGAAAGAACGTATTTGATACAGTATTGTAATCATTCCGTAATTGTTACTCTTTAGTAAAGGTCAATCAGCATTTGCCACAGTCATGACTACCATTTACGCTCACGTTCAAATGGTTTAACCCTTACCCATTTTAGAAATTTTAGACTGGTCCAAATTGAAAGAGGTGGCAGACGATAATTGAAATTGTATGAGCTTTGAAACTAATTCATTCTATGAGGTAGACAATATTGTGGGTAAAGGAGATATTGCTTGTTACAAGTAATTTCTTCTTTATCCACAATGTTTTCTCAAGAATAAAATCATAGCGACGTAAAATCCCGGGTTTGTACAGGAAAAGGTTAACCGACTTGCGAAATTAAAGCAAATTATGTATCGCCCTCTCAAGCACAATTAGCGCTTGACAAGCAAGAAGACTGTCACAGAAACTTTATGTTTTTTCACGATGATTAAACTCATAAAGTCCAAATTTGCACAGAAAGTGCTTGACCATAGGTTTAATTCAATTCGACAGAAATTTTCCTTTTAACTGACATGATATTGAGTTTGGAACACTCTGCATATTTCATTATCAAAGATTTCCATTTAACTGTTTCATACGCATGGGATTCTTTTTCACAAGATATCATTTAGACAAAGAAACTGGGACAGATATAGGTCAGAGACAGTCTTGTTTTGGGTGATAAATTTGTGTAATAGTTTTGTCTTAGGATACAATTAATTTCGAGATATAAAAAACACATATTCATTTATTTTGTCTCCATTACTGGTTAAAGACGTGCTCTTTTGGAAACAGAATTAACATCATTTTTAGGCACGATTGTCGTAACTATACCGTCATTCAAGCTGCAGTTACGCCTTTTGGCCTATAGTATTAAGTGTCATCTAAATAGACCACAAAAGGTTGTAAATAGTTTTTGTATTACTCAACTCATTCCCACACATCGACACTTTTTGACGCCTCACGGGAATAACAACTGAGAAAACATATTGTAAAAGGGAGAAATTGCTTGTAACAAGAAATTTCTTCGTTTTATACAATGTTTTATACCCACAACATTGACAAATCCTAAATGCATAAACTTTGAATTGTCGTGTACAACTCCTTTCAATATGGACCAGTCTGAAATTCTGCTGTCTGTTAATTGGCTATAAAGAACCGATTTGAGTAATTCATGAAAACACTCCTTATTCTCTCTTTACGTTATGTGGTTCGAGCTAATTTGATACTTATGTATAACACCCTGAAATGATTTAGCACTGTAATACATATACAAATAAATAATAATCAATAGCTGAAAATTTAGGATAAAAATCAACAGCTGACCCATACAGCCCGCATCTGTTAGTTGAAACATGGCATTTCTAGATAGTCTAAGGCAAGCTTCAACTTGAATCCGCCGCTCAAAATGTTACAGTACGACAGCAACAACAACAACAACAACAACAAAAAAAAAAAAACCAGTGTAAGACTGTAAGAAAGCGAGACAACTAGAAGAAAATACAGTGATGATAAGAACGCGATAGAACGACAAAAAGAAAGCGAAGCTGAAATCATGTGAAAGTTTCATACTCCCTCAGTCGTACTCTCGTATTCCCTTTTTTCCCTCGATCTCTGCCATTTTGTTATCGTAATCTCGAGGTTTCAACGTCATGACTTTATTTTTTAATCTTCCTATTTTCGCGCGCCTTAACTCAAAACTGAAAAAAATGGGATTGCTATTGTGGCTTTCCGTAGCTTTTGCAGAAATCCGGATTCAAATAATATTACGAAAATAACTGAATAAAAGAATAATGAAAAACTAAACTGTAATTTTTGTTTGATTGTTCAAGAACAATGCTAAAGGTAGGTACATATAGTCTCCCTAGCAAGACCATATATTTACGAAAGTATCAACATTATTACAAATCGATTTTTATGATACGAAAATCAGATTTAGAAAAAAAAATTTAAGAATTAAGAACTAATGAAGTTTAAGAAACTTTATCTGAAGAATTAAAATCTATATTGATCTAATTCGCTCTATAGATCTTCAACCTCCTTAAAGATAAAGTAATCGACCAGCATTCATAGCACTGAATAATTAATTAATGACAAGCTTAAATGGTTAACTTTCAAAGGAAGAACAGTATTCTAGGTCAGAAAATTTGTTACAACTCTGGTGTAAAACTTTTATACTTAACCCTTGTCACATTTATTATAATTTTTCATTAAAGTCTCATTCACATATACGCATTTTTACAAATATACAAACAAATAAAACTATAAACTAAAAAGTATATGAATGTGACCATTCTCGTAGAGATTGCACAACCTTAAAAAAGACAAATTCTTTCTCTATATACTATGAACTCTCTTCGCTCTCCCCCTCACTCATTCTGTCACACTCTCCCTCTTTCACTCACGCAATTTCTCGTATAGTTATTTGCCAAAAGGCAATAAATGTTCATCTAAAAACATTTTTTATATTCAAAGGTAAGAGGCATATAAGCATAAAAAAGCCGCTAATCGACTCTAAAATAATGATAATAATAATAATTTTGAAAATAAGGCACGTACGTCCACGTTATAAATAGACGTTTAAGACATCTATATCTCCTTTGTCACATTGAACCTGAAATATTCCCGTCTGTCATGAGGTACAGACAAATATTAGTCTGTATATTTTCAGTACCTTGGTTCTAGTGTAAATCTGAAAAAGTATTACATTCTGCTTGACAGTGAAGTTGTGAAAAGATAGTATTGGGAAAATGATATTTTGAGTACAATTTTTGTTGTTGTTACTATGCATTAAATTCATACTTGAACTATTTCTAACAGAATTTAATTAGCACCACAAATCTCTAATAAATCTTCCTAGAAGAACAGAGTCGCCGATCAGCAAATTCTATAAACGTCAATTGTTAAACCATTCCCACGCAATAAAATTTTAGATTGGTTTAAATTGAAAGAAGCTGCAGATAGTAATTTCAAGTCGATGTATTTTTCTTTTCTTGCTTTCTTTTTGGATAGGAATATTACGGGAAATGAAGAAATTGCTTGATACAAGCAATTTCATTATTTCCCATAATATTATTCAAAGCCTTTTTCTTGAGGGGCGTAAAAAGGAGGGATGTTGTTTTAAGGGTTAACAGTCAGATCAAATATCTATAAAGATGTAAGCTCAACTTTTTTCTACTTTTTTTTCAACGTTCGCTCCGTTGTATTTTTCAACCATTCCATATTTGGTGTAAATGATCCCATACATCACTAAGCCTCTCCCATTGATTGAACAAAGTAGTCAACAAGCCATCAAAACCCTACATTATTGATGAGTTACGCGGGACAGTTTGTGCTCAAGAGTAAGGTTAATTGGAGTAACCATTTCCACAATCTACAAATTATTTTTAAGCCTTCCTTGTCCAAAAAATGAGATTTATAACGATTTTAGAGGCGTTGTTGATACTTTTCACCCAACCATGCCAAAAGGTCAAACGTAAACAGACCATTCTACTCGAAGCGCTCATTTCGTCTGCAAGTGGGTCATTTTGCTCTTTCCATTCTTTTTCAGAATCATACTAAATTCACTCGGTTACATGTAGTCATTTTCATGATGAAATGGTAGAGATCGACGAATTCAAAATATACATATTTAAAACAGTTTACTACTTTAGGTTCTGGTCAAATCAAAATGAGTCAACTCTTTTATGTTACTTTTGCCTTCCACTGGAGAAACTATGTACACTTGGATGGTTAGAGATTCTATAAACTAATGATTAATTGATAGCCGGACAATCGGTCGTAAATGGACCGTCTTTCTCTAGGTGGTTGTGTTAAATATTTACACGACACTTAACCGACCAATGTGATATAATGTACGCCCCAGAAGAAAATAGTTCTCGAAAACAGGATGGAAAATGAAGAAATGGCTTGTTACAGGCTATTTCTTTGTTTTCAATACTGTTTTCTATTTTAAAGACAGAAACATTTAGAAATCTGTCAACTCGAAACTGTCGGCTGCAACTTCTCTCTATTTGGACCGTTTTGAACTTGTGTTCTCTGGTAAATTTTGATTTCAATTTGAAGGGTATTAATCAGAGGCATGTCCAGCTTTTCTTAACCCTGGTCATGCTGAACCCGGAATATGGCAGGAGGTGTAGACTAAGATCAGACTGCACTTATGTGCAGACTGATCTTAGTCTATACCTCCTGCTTGTACTTTTCCTGTCAGAGTTGTTTATGATGTTGTTTTTTTTTAAAATATTGATTTTTGAACAACAAGTCCTATCAATGCTTTCAGCCCTTTGATTTGACAGAAATTCAGTAAGGTAATTTATGCAGCATTACAAGGGTTAAGATTATTCCTTTATAAAACGTGACCTTCAAGCAGTTCACAATGCAGAAGTGATCTCGACGTCTTTACGAGATGATTTCAATGAGTTCCAAAAACATAAGGTTTACAAGAGAAATAAGATATCTAGAACAAAAAATAAGAGTTTTATAAGAAATATGGGTTTCAGGTTTGGGAAATAAGAGTTTCAAGATGAGAAAAAAGAGAAATAATAGATTTAAAATAAAAAATAAGAGACTTAGAATGAGGAAATTATATTATTGTATTAAGGATATTTTTACAACCCCTCTCTTTCTCTCTGTCTGTCTGTCTCTCTCCCCCCTCTCTCAAAGCTCTGCTCAACAAGCTATAGCTTCAAAATTGTAACCAGATTCAGGAATCTCAGGAGACCCCCGCGATTTTGAACCGACGAAAATTATATTGAATAACGTGTGTGTTTTAAAATATTTGAGAAATTAATCAAATAGCATATCAGGTAAGTAAAATGAACAATTTGGGTCAAAGCTCCACTTTAAATCATGCATTCTGAAAGAAAGCGAATGCTCGTAAATGATGTAGGTACATGTACACCTGTGAAATGCAGTCGTGTACGCTCAAGTATTAAGCTTGCACACGTGATTTTACGAGTGCACCCTAAATATCTGAGCGCGTTCGCTTCAAAAGTAACCACCTTCATTTTCTGCTCGCACTTATAATTTGTATACGCGCGCGCATACTTTTTACGCGTAAGTACTCAGATTTTTTTATTTAATGAGTGCATTTGTACTTTTTACGAGTGCACGAGTTCTTCAAAGTGCATGAGTACGATTGAAAGAGATGTTTGGTCCCGTTCAATGCGCTATTCATAGAATGTGCAATCCGCACATTTGCCCAATATTCGACATCTTTGGCATTCTTGCATCTCGTGTGGCGAGTCCCTTTATAACCCTGAATTTAATATTTATAACTTCGCTCTCTGGCTACAGATTTTTGGTCACTTTGAACCAGACATTGAAATAGGTTGTCCGTGTTTGAGATTTGAGAGTTAAGTGTCGGCTTTTCGATAAAAAGGTCCCGAGTTCGATTCTTGGGAGCGGCTATCGATCTTTGTTCTGTCAACGACACACATAATCGGTGTGAAAACTGTTGTTTTTTCAGGAAGCTGAATCGAGAGGGATTCATCTTAGTTGGAAATACTTGTTTCCCAATCGATATACAATAAATAGATTTTAAAAACTTAGAAATGAACCTATCCGTGATATTTCCTACCATTTCACAATTGCATGAAGCCCAGGCACAAAGCAACCTGAACGTTAGTTTGTTTAGGATATTCCCTGATAACCTAAACAGACTTTAAGTCAGTAGCTTTCTATAAAGCGCACAGTGTAGATACTGATCAGGCTGGAAAGGTGCACAGGTAAAGTTGTGAAGGCTGATCTGAATGTTCACTTCGAGCTATTGTGCAATTAACTGAAAAGCCACACGAGGGGTGATCTGTGATAAAAGACAGGAGAACAATCATAAAAAGGGGAAAGAATTGTGTGTGCTGCATTTTGCGACATCACAATTATTATTAATGACTATTCTTATGCATTTGGCACAGCAGCTAGTGTCGGTTTGCAAAAAGACTGGCTCAAATCGATATCGCCTTTCAGCATTTATTCTGTCGTTTATCTTGGTTTCATTCGCTCGATAGCAATAAGGGAAAGATGTCATCTAGACGGATTCGGATGAGAGCAGAATAGAAAACGGTTTAAAATCAACATCAAAATTAACATCAAATATAAAATGGTTTAAAAAGAATTTAAACCGGATGCGATTATAACGTTAAATTTACATGGTAAAAATTGCTTCTGATAAAATTCATAATTTTTGAGTATTTGATTTTATTTAGCTCATGGTTATTGTCCGCGGTGTTTTCTACCATAAGTGATAAAGAATTCTAAAATTCTACCAGCTCTAAATTGACGTCTGCACTGTCTTTCAGTTTGTACCAGTCTTAAAGTTTGTCGTCTGGTATTGTGTTGAGAACTATAAAATGAACAAATCGTTTGCCAGAAAGTACAGACATTTTAGCGGTAGTACAGAAAAATCAGAGAGTAAATTATTATATACCGCTTCATGCCTGCAGTCATTGTCGACGTAAAATAGGAAATTCGGAGTCTTCCGGCAAACCAATTACACAGAAACCGCTAGGCCGACTATGTCGGGCGTGATACTTCATTTTTAAATGTTTTCCATCAAGAGTGTTGTAACCTCCGCAAAGACTTATTGCTCTCCATATGTCGATCATCTATCGATCGGGAAGGTTTCGAATTTCCCTTTAGATGATCAAGGCTTAGGCTTTTGTTTTATTAATTTTCGATGAATACAGAAAATTAAATATCGTTTGTGGGCGATCAAAACATCGTAACTTCTGTTTTTCAAGCAATGATTATTATACTTTGGTCCTTCATCAGTACTTAAAGCGATATGGGATGAAATTATGAAAGAAACAACTCGGGTCAGATGGCTGGACTGGGTCGTAAACCTATTGCTTTTTGTATATTTCCAGAATCTAAAATGGTTATTCTACCAAATCATATTGCTTTTTGTAAAATATTATCTCTGATTGACCTTCGCTTGGTCATGTCTTTAATTTCAAATGTGTGTTTTTACACAATTTTGGAATGGACCATTTCCCCGGTCGGGTCACCTATATATAAACTATGGAGGTCAACACTAACCGGTCTGCACTTGATCCATTATACACTTCTGAATAAAAGTGATTTTTCACACGAAAAGGGAAGATCTGGAAATTGCTGAAATAATTAATTTTTGCAGAGCTTTTGAATGTATAATCATAATTCTACCTAATCATATATGGTCATTGCGTTGCAAAATGTTGTAAATCCAACCTCAAGCTGTATTTACGATATTTAGGTCGACCAACTGCGAAATTCATTTTTTACTAATTCTGATTGACCTATGCCAGGTACGATCTTTTTTCCCACTATTTGTAAGGAAAGATCTCAAACAGTTCCAACTCGCATGACGAGTCAGAAATATCTTGGTCTGACATAAATAAGCTTGTTATTCTCTGTAAAACGTCACATAATAGACAAGGTCTAGGAATGTTGTAGCCCAATCCCCCAAATATAATGATAAAATTAACTTACCGGTCTTGAGGGCCGGCTGAGAGGCAAACTGTTTCTCGCATTTTTCCCGGAGTTGTGCAAACAGCTGTATTAATCTAGGATGATACGTCCTTACAACTGCAGGTTTACTGGTTGTAAAGTTAGTATCCTTTACTTGTACATCATTCGTGACGCCAAGACCGTCGTTACTGGTGTCAGTTACGTTCACATATGTTGCCATTGTAAGAATCTTATTCGCTAAATCACAACTGACGACACCGTATTTCATCACATCTTATCTCATGTTATACATTATGCGATGAAGGTATATTCTGTGAAATTGTGAATTTCAGGACGAATTAAGCTCTTATCAAAGATTTGTATCGCATCATACCATCTTATACGATAAAAGATTTGCCAAACTGACTAGTGTGCTAATACTAATGTTTAGGGATATTCACACTGGAACTGTAGATCATTTCATACCATTCCATAATCTTAGCGTTCATCAAGTATATTTGATTGTTAAAAAGTGTCTCTCATTGTTTGCATCTGCTTTCAGAAGATAGAACAGTTCTTATTTTGCTTTTCTACGTTTGCTTCTGATTCTCTCTGAAAGTACACAACGAAACATGAACACGAGAATAATACTAATTATACTACAGACAAATTATTAAATGATGAAAACAAGGCAACTTAACCCATTCCCACACAATGAAGAAGACGCTTTTTGGCGCCCCATTGGAAATACAATTAAGAAAACTTATGTAGAAAAAAGAAATTGCTTGTAACAAGCAATTTCTTAACTTTGCACTTTATTTTTAACAATTAAGCTGAAAAAATCTAAATTTTCATAAACTTTAAATTATTGTCTACAACTTCTTTCCAATAAAATTTTGCTGGTAATGGGTTAACTTGAAAAAACGGCGAGATCAATCTGCTTCGTTTTATATATGTGTAATATGATTATAATTCCGTTTATCAAGATTCAAGCGTTTTTGAATGGCTATTCTATCGAGAACGAAAGTCTGAGCGCACATCAATTTTGTATGCTTAATCACACCATTTTGATACTAAAACAAGCGGACTCATACATTATTGTGATATAGTTTTTAAGTTCATGAAAAAAATCTGTATTGCTTATAATTTAGCTATCAAGCAAAAACAAAGCAAACATTTAACTAGATCTGAGTAATATTTTATGGATCTCCTTTGTGCGAAAGCGCACAATATAGATGCGTGCTCAAAATTTCGTCGGAAGAAGAATAAAAAAATCAGTCATTCCAAGTGAAGAATTTTCTTGTTGCAAGCATTTTTCCTAATTATCCACAATGTTTCCTACCCCCAGAGTAAAAGAAATTCAATCAACTAAAATTTGTCGTCTTTAACTTCTTTCAATTTTGGCCATTCTAAAAGTTTTTCGACGGTAAGGGGATAGATATATTGACTTATTTTTCTTTGAACTACTGATTACAATATGATATTCCATCTTTCAAGACTTATTCGTCTGTAAAATTTGCCACAGAATGCTTGTGATTATTATCGTGACATTGTCACAGTAGCAGTTACAAAAATTTAGTGCATCGACTTTTGATGTCTTAATTAGTTTTATATCATTAACCTGAATAATTCTCTTTCTTCTACTTGTTTGTGACGTTAAAGTCGTCCAAACTGCGATGTTTTATGTACCTTCAGGTTCTATTTTTCAGAAATCGCAATTTTTATTCTCAATGATTTCTTGTATATTTCAACCAATTTACTTATGACATATAAACTCTTTGCAGGAAAGCAATTGAGCAAGGCTTTTCTTTAGCAATCAAAAGTTTTTTCGAAAATATCCGTGTGTTATTGAAGACCGTAGAAAACTTATATTTATAAATAATTTATTAATGTAGTATTTTACATAATAGTTCAGCGAAAAACTACTTTTCTATAACAATTCATTTTAAAAGCCATAAAACGAAGCTTTAAAAGAGTGCTATATCTTTGAACCGTTTAAAGCGGGCGTGGTAACATAAGAGCAGTCGAGGTTTGCGTGTTTGAATCCCGTTTGTCACGTGGTTATGCCCTTGGGCAAGACATTTCAGAGTCCCAGCCTCCTAGTGGGGATACCAAGGAAGAACTTGAATATGTTAACTTCATCGTGATATAACTGTAAGTATGTTAAACGCAACGTTAAAACCCATACAAACAAACCGTTATCTTTTTAATATTGGATAGATGTTATAACGTCATCAACAAGCGACATTATCAACGGTTATTATTCACTCCAGCGCTTAACTCTAAAACATAGAATTCAACAATTTACAGATTAATGGACGCCCACTGAGCTAAAACAGGAAGTTCGATTTTAAATGGCATCGTTTTCAAAAGTTATGGCCAGTAGCATATAACAAAAAAATAAAAAATAAAATGATCGCTCTTAAAGTCGTAAGATTTTGAATAAGTTGTAGTTTTAACGTTTAAAGTCGCCTAACTAACATAACAGCTTCACCTAACTGTCGGCCAATTTCGTAGTTCAAACTTCACTTCCGGTCTAAATGAAGTTTTTTATAGGTCGATTGAAAATCGCAATCCGTAAATTCATAAGGTATTAAACGTGAAAATATCGAAACATTTTTTTAAATCGAAAAATATTAAATAAATAATTAGGAAATAATAATAATATTTACGACATTATTAATAAACTGATACTGCTTTTTTAAAACAAGAGAAAGAAAGAAAATGAAATCCACATTGTAAGATTTAGTTCCCAATGACATCCAACAAATTGACCGGTTTGTTTTGCAACACGAGTTAATATCGTTTAGATATTGTCCTCAACAAAACCGATACTCACAAGTTAGCCTCTTAAATAGCTATCTCTCTTTTGACGCCCGCCAGTGTTTCATTTCTCTCGACGGTATTCCAATATATATTTGTCTTGTACAATTATCCGCTGAAAACGGATTCATTTTTGTCTCCGATTTGATTTTCTATAATTAGTCTTTCGCGTCTTGTTGGTTTAAGTGATTTCAGAATAATTACAAATGGGAAAGGAAAAAATGTTATTTGTTCTGTAACATAGAATGAAATATTCAATTCAGGTGGTATCATTTCTATCTAAACACGATACCATTACGTAACGCTATTCAAATGACGTTTACGCACCTACAACGTTATACGGGATTTCAGATGGTGTTAAAATTGGATAGTTATACCATAACGTTGCGCGTAGGAGCGGATAACAACGTTTGAAAATCTTTTTTTCGCGTTTGAGATGACGTCATTGTATATTAACTGTAGTGTGAATAACGTCATATTTTCTGACTGCTGTTATGGGCGCCGTTGTGTTCATACACTGCCCTTTACCAAAACAATTCTCAATATCACTATTTACTAACTCGTTATTATACAAAAAAAAATATAAAACTGATTTTAAACAAGCCCAAATAAAAATCAAGGCGCTGAAAGCGCTGAAAGCCTTAGATATGTATACAGGAGATTTATAATCTGGGCGGAAAAAGTTTGATGGTCGGATTATCGGAGGTGCCACTTTCTACCCAAATCTTCTGTCGATTTTGCGCAGATCTGCCAATTTGTGCGCTAGGGGACACAACCTGCCCGCAATAATTTTTATTCCGTTGAGGTATTGTAACGATATATTTACATGTATATATCGTAAAATATTTTTCACCCGATCAAAATGCTTTGTAGGGATCTGATAAAGGTCACCCAATGATCCTTCCTGTGAATTTTGGTTGAGTTTGGTTGAATTATGTTCAGTACTTTCTGAGAAGAAGATTTTTAAAGTATAAGTTGACGGACGGACGGACGGACGACGGACACCACATCATGACAAAAACTCGTTGGCTTTCAGCCAGTGGAGCTAGCTCTTGCGTGCGATGTGAGTATTCTACCACACAGACCAATTTCGTTATGTAAATATGCGCTTTATTATCTCAAGATAAAGAGAGCGAGAGAGTGCGGGCGGTCGTTTACTAGGTTAACATGATTATGTGCACCTCTCAAAAGCGGTATGTAGACGAATTCGGAGGTAAAAATATATAGACACAAAGTCCGAGCACGACCACACTGTTGTCAGACAGTGCGAATATGATCCCATGAATGACCAATTAATTTGTAATACAAAACATTCGAATCGTGCGTAAAACCGACAGCTTCGCTTATCAGCTTTATACAGCAACTTCGTCTAACCGGACCGTTTTAACATAAGTAGTATTATTTTTGTATGAAACAAACACCTTATTTTTTCTTAACAGTATGATATGATTATATATGTTTGATAATTTCCAATATATTATATATCTCCTTTCTTTCCATTCACTCGTCAAGTTTTGATAATTTTGCCAAATTCAGAACACTCACACGAAAGTACTGTACATCAAGCAGACAGCTTTCAATGAGTCATATCTCGCCTTCGTCCTTCTCACCTCAATCGGGCGTATTAATTTATGGTCAGATCCGGTCTACTTTTCAAGCGACAGAAGATCACATTGATTGCGGTAGATGTTTTTACATTATGTTTTCATATTAAACTCTGCATGGGTTTGAATTTTTAGCAGTTTAACTTTGGCTTCAGATTGCTTACGCAATCTCAGGCTAAAAAATTACATAACGAGTGTGTATATTCTAGTCCAGGCAAATCTCAGCTTGACTAAAAAATCAAGTAACCTTTTCTTATTATTTGTTTATCTTTGATTTCTTTTTAATTTTAGATCCATTTTAAAGACCACTGGACTAACGACAAAATATCGAAATATCTTCCGCTAAAATGACGTCATGATAACGTCATAAAGCGAGTGATGAACAGTTAGTTTTACGAGAAAATATATAATATTAACGTAATGACATGGCTCATGGCATATACTATATAAGAACCACGCGCCTTGTGACAAATGAGTAAGGAAATTCACTTTAAATGTATTGAATACCTACCGAAATTTCTTATCCGAAACATTCATTGCACGCAGACAAAATGGGGATATCTGCATCATACTTGTACTGTACTGATGCTATAATGGTCAGATAACGTTTTCCCGGTAAAATGACTTTACACCATGAAACATGGTATTATGATTTTGAAAAGGGTTGAGTTTAGACAAATTTCGTTAGCTATTTTTTCAATCTTTTATTGTCAAAATTCGTTGGTATATAAGAAATGGAATTATAGCAGTGAAACCCGGCCTTGTGAAATATCCCAGTTTTTCTAAACGGCGAGAATCCAATACAAGGTTTTGTATTACTACTATAACACTGGGGGATCTTAAGCGCCTGTGTCGATCGACAGACCTGAATGTACTGATCAGACTCATAGTGTTAAGAATTAAATATAAATTGAATCGTCTCTGCCATTTCTCGAAAATAAATATTTTTGTTTGAATGGGGTTTAACGATTTAACAATTAACATGTTTTCAGTCATATCGCGGCGCCTGGAGCACCTAACAAGGGATTCCTGTTATATCTCGCACCAGTACTACCACTACATCCTTTCCTAGCCTCCAGCTGCTATCCCACTTAGGTTTAAGAAGCATTTCAAGCTTTTAATTGTTCGACAAAAGTCAAGTCAAGCTATATAAAATTCATAAACCACGTCAGATGAAAAAGTTTTTACAAAATTTCACTGTAAACCACATATCGATATAAGCAACGACCATAAAGGTCATATTTTACAACCGATAAAAATTATGTGAAAGAATCTGACAAAGAGTCACCTGAGGACCATTTCTGTGAAATTAGGTTGAAATCCATTGGCAGGTTTCTAAAAAAGATTTTCAAAACACCATAAATGAAAATAATCTCCCCCCACCCAAAAGCTATTCTTTTCATCCAATCAATTCATTGAAGAAATCTGATAAAGGGTCCCCAAAGGTAATTCCGGTGTAATTTGGTTGAAATCGACCCATTGGTGGCTAGGAAAAAGAGAATTCTAAACTTTTCAGTAAATATCATTTTTGAAAACTAGCCCCACCCATTGAATACATGTTTTTTATCCGATCGAAACTGTTTGAAGGAATCAGATAATGATTATACAAGGAGCTGGAGATATTTACTAGCAACATGGGATATAACACTATCAAAACAACAGCTTAAAGATTATCAAGCGAGGTAACATTTTCGCAAAAATTGACCATTCGCTGACCCCGCCCATTGACTCCAACAGCCAGTTCCGTTTTGGTAATTTACAGCGTTATTTTTGCAAAACTTATAGTCAATGGAAGTTAACAACAACTAGAATAATTGGTTGTCGTCCTAAACGTTGTAACGAAATTTTGAAAAAATAGTGGCCAATATCGGAGTTCAAAACTCATTTCTGGGCCCGAGATTATGAAACTATTTTCGTACTCAAAAGAAACTTTACTAAAATTTCAAATTTGAATGAATATCAAGTTTTAGTTTCAATTGTATATTAAGAGTAATACATAACAACCAACAAATATCGTCATTTATTTTAATGCAGTTATCATAGGATCTAACAAAAAAAAAAAAAAAAAAAAAAAACAACATCTGTAATCCAAACTCAAAGTTTGAGTAAATTTTCAATTGAGTAGGACATTTTTTGATAATCTTTGGTCAATGGATGATTTCATTGGTTGGCTGATTATTTGATTGATATTCGCGATTGGTCAATTGTAAACCTTTTTTAACCTTTCTTCACACGTGTTTCTTTGCAGGAAATTAGCTCTTATGTAAAGTATGCCCTAGGAGTTGAAGAAAATGCCGTTTATTTTTTTTATTTAAATCATATATTTCTAACAACATAAAGATAGTTTAGAAAAGAAAAAAATGGAAAAGAAATACAAATTAGGGTCGTTTTATTTTTAATTTTTCAAAGGTGCACATGTGTAACCATTTTTCACCCAATTAGAATACATCATAGACGACATTAAAATTAAATTTGTACTCCAAATGATTATAAAACTACAACAACAAAAAGGATAATTAACCAATTCCCACACACAAACTCTCCTCTCCTTTTTTGGGGGACTGATGATAACCCTGCACAGAGAGTAACATAGTCTGTATTTTGTTCTCTCAAACTAGTCTATAACAGACCTTGAAAGAAATGTCTGCTTTTAAACGATTTAGATATTGCTCCATCACCAGAAATCCAAGACTTTATCAATAACACTATGATCCCAGGTGGAATGGAATCGTCGGCTAAATAACAGTTTTCTGAATTATGGAGAAAAAAATGGGAGTGCTTGTGATTGTCAGTATTTTCTTTAAATTTTCACGTAGAATTTAAAGGATTAAACCCTTAACAGTCCATTTTTTCCGTAACGTTCTGAATCAACCATGCTGCAGGTAGACAGGAATGCAGGCAGGCCAACGACCGATCGACGCTCAGACAAATGCATCTTTGCTAAGATGGATTGATGGATGGTTAGATATATGAATGAATGAATGGATTGATGGATGCGTAGAAAAATAGAAAGATAGATAAATAGATAGATATATAGATAATAGATAGATAGATAATTAGATAGAAAGATAGATAGAAAGATAGAAAGATAGATAGATAGATAATTAGATAGATATCTAGATAGAAAGAAAGAAAGAACGATATATATATATATAGATAGATAGATAGATAATTAGATAGATATCTAGATAGAAAGAAAGAAAGATAGATAGAGAGAGATAGATAGAGAGAGAGAGATTGAATGATTGATTGATTCATCGATTGATTTATTGATTGATTTATTGATTGATAAGGCGATAAATTGATAAATTGATTGATTTATCGATTGATTTATTGATTGATAAGGTGATAAATTGATTGATTTATTGATTGATCGGTCAATTGCTAGATCGATCGATCGATCGGTTGATACCAGCAATTTCATCATTATCCACAATGATTCCTAGGTAAGAAATGTATAGGTCTCTAATTTTCAACAAAAATGGTTATCCATAACATCTTTCAATTTTAATCAGTCTTAAATTTTATTGTTAGGTATAATAGTCTAAATCAAAACTGCCAGTCCGGTCCTTTAAAAAAAAGATGGAATGTTTGTGACAATAGATTATGAAATAACTCTTTTTTTAAATTTTGAATGTTTTTGTTATTTGGCTTTTGAACTTCTTTGTCCTAAACAAAAATCAAAGTACTTAAAGTACTGTAAGCCAGCAAAATATGGTTGTGTAAATCATTTTCTTTGTCAAAGATTATCAATAAAATTAAACGAGGCCAAAATAACCAATGAGTTAACCCGTTACAGCATGACAAAATCGAAATCAAATTGAAAGAAGTTGAAGACAAATTTCAAATTGGTTAAGTATACAAAGTCATTGCCTTTAAGGTAGAAAACATTGTGGATATTGAAGGAATTTCTTAACAAGTCCACAATGTTTTCCAAAGCCTTTTGTTGGAATGCTTATAAAGTGGGATTTTGTGGGAATGGGTAAAATGGCATGCTTTTGAGGGAGATATGACTGAAATACTGTTAAAATTGTCGGCTATTATTTGATTATATCGGGAGTATTCCTTAACAGAAAAAAATATCAAAACCTCAAACCTACTCTAAAATATGGAAATGATATGACAATTTTTCAAATTTGAGATTTTGAAACGTATATCAGCTGTGTCTTTGCTAAAATTCTATGCTAGAGAAATTAATACGCATTAAAACTTATTTAGTAATCTCGAGAATTTATATTTGAGTTTTTATTACAATAAAATTTATTGAAGCGAATTTAATTTTCTTTACATCTATTTCGAGGACCTGATAACAAAATAAAGAGTACTTGTTTAAGAGCAATCTTAAATATTATTTTTACTTTCATTTTTATGTTGTCGTCCGTCCTATTTATGATGACTTGCAAGTTTAATTAACAGATCAAAAACTCGATTGACAAAGGAAATCTTGCATTTAGATCAAGAGTAAGCTTTGAACACCAGCATAAATGTTGATCATTTTTGTTGGTTTGTCGACTTAAACGTCGTAAGTACAGCTCCCTAAGTCGCCAATCAATCATTTTGTTTATTTGTTAAATACTGACTGTACAAATACATTGTACAAGTTATAGTGAGTGATCAAATGTCTATTTTGTCTACAAGATTTGATCACTCACTATAACTTTTACACTTTGCAAAATGATGTTTTTGGATATCTAAGTCGAACTTCCTGCTAGAGGTCAGTGGGCGTGGTCAGCGATCCGTCAATAAGTTAGAACCATGTGATTTGTCTCTATCCAGGATTGGTGAGTAAGACAAGAAACGTAAATTCTTGGAATTGTATAGATGTCGACCAGCTTAGCATTATAATAAGGATCCGCAGACTAATTAGAATAGATTTTTGTTCGCCTTAAACCCACGTTCGCAGACAATACTTTTTCTATGGTGGCATATTCCTGCCATGAGATAGAAGATAGCCGATTCATACATGTAACGTTGATAATACGATATTGAATAAGCTATTATTAAGGTGTTTTAGTCAGTTTGAGATATTTATAAAAGCAAACAAACATCCTTTGGCAATTAACTTGTTTGATCGACTAGCGTTTTACACCGTTTTGAACAATTTTAAGTTACATCACGGCGAAGTTCACTTTTTCTCGTGCTTCCTTGGTAACCTGCACTAGCCCCAAAATGTCTTGCCAAAGTACATACCCACGCGAGCCGTCGAGCGACTGGGATTTAAACCTCAACTCTTGATTCATCTCAGACTACCAGATCTTCGTCCAAACCATTGGTTCACACAGGACACGGGACTCAGGGCATTTAGGAAGTTTCCATCCAAACAAATCCAGGAGAAATTCTATCCGAATCCTTATCCATGAAAAGCCGAATTTAGATACCACATCTGACAATTGTGGGTATGGGATAAATAGGAAAAGAATCAAACAAACAAACACCCCACCCACATACAGAAAAAGATACCAACCAAACAAAACACATGAAGAATGGTCGCGATTTTCTGATCAAGTTTTTGTTTGTTTTGTTTTTTGTCATCGAGATAATGAATTCTGTTATTTTTTGTGTTTGTTTTAATATGACTATGGTGCTTCTATTCAGTATCTTATGGCAGGAAACTGCTTCCATATGTTTACACCTCTTTTTAAACTAGCAAAGCGTCAGCTTTGATAGCTTAAGGAAACAGACACAATTTTGAGGTTTTCTCAAAGTTCAACGATTGCGAACTGCCACTGTAGGCTTAGCCACCAAACCCATGGAATGCCTTCGCCATAAACAATTGTTCTTGTGTATTTCAGGAATATTGCACACTCTATTCAAATTGTAGAGTACTCTGTCAAAAGCATGCTATTTAACCAATTCCCACTCAATTCCGCTTTTTAAGCATCTCAAGGAAAAAGCTTTGAAAACATAAGGACTACGAAGAAATTGCTTGTTACAAGCAATTTCTTCATTGTAAATAAGGTTTTCAACCAAAAAAAGGAAGTATTTTCTAAATCAACCATGCTTTGCTAGCTTACAGTAATTTCAGTACTTTAATTATATATTTAAATCTGTAGTAAAGCTCATGTAGTTTTAGCCTTGTTTCATAAAGATATGAAACTATAAATCTAAATTTCTTTCCTTACTGAAAAAAATTATCTTCGATATATTTTTTATATAATCAACAGCTCGCGACCCAGAATCATACTGAGGTGTGAAAAGTTATGTAGTGTCATACCTTGATGACAAGCAAAATATATTCTATTTATTTCTTATGAGTTTAACCATAAATGCATATTTCACAAAGGGATTCGAAATAAATGAATAATTTTATCAATTGACGGATCCGCGGCTGTCAATCATAGTTAAATAGTCAATTCAAATCATACATTATGAACGTTTTTTCTTTGTTTGCTTGAATGGGGTTTAACGCCGCTTTTAACATTATTTCAGTCATAACGCGGTGGCTGGAGCACCTAACAATGGATTCCTGGTATTTCTCATACCAGTACTACCACTACATCCTTTCCTAGCCCCCAGCTGCTATCCCACGTAGGTTTACGATCATCCACCTATTGGTGAGAGACAAATGACGGAAAGAATATGTGCCCCCGCCGGGGATCGAACCCATGACATCCCATAGTTGAAGATTAGGAGTCTGACGCGCTACCGACTGCGCTATGACGGCGGCCATTAGGAGCGCAAGTGAACTTTGAACTCGGACATTCGTTGATCGTTATAGATGTAAAGCATATTTTTGGTTTCGCGACCTAAACGTCTTAACCCTTTCCCGTTTTAGGAAATTTTAGACCTGTCCAAATTCTCATGTATAGAATAACAGCAACGCAAAAGCCCGTGTTTGTACAGGAAAGGGTTAACTACATTTTAAATAATCTGTAGTTGCGAGGTTAGGACTGCTAATCGTTAACAGTAATTCATTAATTTCTGGTTTGAAAGGACAAACAAATGGTGTAGACAAAGATCAAAGTGCACGTAAGAGCATGCTGATGTTTGTCTATACCTCCGTCAAAAAACAGGAATATTCCGAGTTCACTATGATAAGAGTTAATGCGCTATCCTTCAAAAATACCGTTACCAATTTATTTTTATGTTCACCATCCTTGTCTATGTAAAGTTTAACTGTGTCGAAATTTCCAATTTGAAATCGATGCACTGTCATGCTATTTTCATTTTAAGCGATGCGGAGAATATTTTTTTTTGTTTTCATCTGCGAAACGGATTCAAACATAATTGTGATTAGGTTTTTCGGGTCATACCTCCATGAAAATAAAAAAAAATATTCTCTGCATCTCTTAAAATGAAAATAGCATCGAGCGGAAATAGCAAAAACTTCACAAATTTTGATACTTTTTTCTATGGGACTATTTTGTTTGGAATCATACAAAATTACTGCGTGCTCAAAATTTTGTTAGTGGAGTTATGAATATTTTTTTTCGATCAATCAGAACGTCCAATTTTGATAGACGAAACAAAAAATTAAATTATTCAGATTTACAGATATAAATCTCTTAGCTCTTGTGTACTTGTGAACAATGGGACATTTCAGGAACGTGGTTTATATATTTTTTGTTGTTCAGCAATTTGATTTTGTTTTCTATATGCGTTATTTGCCACGTTTTAAACAAAACAGAACAACAACTAAACAAACTAAATTTTGGACAAAGATTTACAGAAGAACCTTATAAACTATTTAAAAGATACAAAAAGATTATGTTTGGTTACATCCTATTTTTTCACATCGACATAAGCTCGTTTGCCTTAGTTTAATCCATCTCGATTCTGCTTCCTGGTGAATACTCGTGTTGTGTTTTTTATTCTAAATAACAAGAAAATATCTTATTAAAGCTGTCAGTTACTTTTAGATATTTTCTCGTAAATCTTACATTTACAGATTTCCATACTAACCGATTTCCGTAAATTCGCTATTGCCAGAAATAAATGATTGAGAAGATTATATTTTTGTTCAATCATTATAAATAATCGGCATTATTTTGTAAAATTTATGGCGAGTATATGTAACAGATAAATGATGTGGTTGGTTGGTAACATAAACCACGTAACTACAACTTGAATAACATATACTTACGACGTTTAAGTCGCCAAATAATCAAAACAATTAACAAAAATGGCAGTCAGAGTTCAAAGCTCAAATCCGGGCAAAATGAATTATTTGATCGGTCGGTTGATTCTTTGATTGACAGCCGCGATTGGTTAATTGCTACCAATGACGTCATTGTAAGTTGTCTAGTTATTAGCTGATGGCGTCCTTTTCCAATTATTCGCCTGGAGTCTTTGCTCGTTGAATAGGCTTAACTGACTTAAAGTAAATTATATTGTACTTGCGCCCTTTCTTATTTTAAAACAACAACAGCAACAATAAAACCCCTATGACTTTAAAAACTGATTTACTATTATTTAATTGACCGCGTCTGTAAATCAAAAAGCATTCCACCAATCAAATCATTCATTGAAACCGGACGTGAACTTGAACTCCGCTATTGACCGACATGCAAACGTTTTTGTTAGTTTTGCGACTTAAATGTCGTAAGTACAGCCTACTTAACGACGTTCAGTTTGAAAATTGCCATTCTACATTTCTACATGCGACTGACCATAAATGCTGCAAAATAACACCGTTTAATATCAAAATAATTACGAGCGTTCTGATTTGTTGAAAAAAAAATATTCATAACTCTATGAACAAAATTTTGAGCACGCAACGATTTTGTATGCATCCGCACAAAATAGTCCCATACAAAAAGGTATCACCATTTGGGTTACAGGGAACTATTCCGTTTTCCATAGGCGACCATTATAAGAAAATTGCACATAGCTCATCCCCAAAAATTGCAAGGGAGTCAAACCATATATCAAATTCAAGAACAATCACTCATCCGTCAAAATAACTGAATTATGATATGGAATGATCCCTTTTATCAATGACTTATGACGTCATTTTTAAGATAACCCTCTTTGCGGAGCTAGTTTTACTTCATTCTCCGAAAAATACCCCAGGGTATAGAAACCGCCCCTCAAGAGGCGAAATACATTAAAATGTTATCCTTTTCGTTCCTAAGTTATTAACAGATTAATCAATTTATCGGATCAAATCGTTAGATTTCGTCTTGATATTATATGGACCAATCAGAGGTCACTTTGATCTTTGTTTACATCACCGTAGTATCCCTACACAAAATGTGACAGATGGCGGGAAACTGTATTAGTTCCCTGTTACCTAAAAGTAATAAAACATTTTTTTATTATTGCATTTTATTACATCATAGCATAAATACACTTAATCCGGAAAAAATGCCCAAGTTTCAGTCCGTTACGTAATACATGTAGTGAGATATGGCCACAACCCTTTGCTCAGTGAACGGAAATTCATAACAGAAATGTGTTGAGATATAAAATTCTTCCTAAACAGAAGAGACGTCTTTAGCGTTCAAAAAGTGCAATGTGAAATCAGTTTAGAATTTATTGTGATACAAATTATCGTTTATCAGTTTCTTCTTAACAGATTCGATATCGATATTTACAAGGAAATCGGTATTTCGATTTTTTATGATTTTTCTTAAACATAACCCTTATCCTTAACAGAATTTCACTAATTCCAGGCATTTAATAGCCTCCGGTACAATTTTTTTCCAACAATATTTCTTAAATAAGGTATAAAGTTATACACTTATATATTCGCAATTTACACATAAAAATTAAATGAGTTTGGTCGAATAGATTTGGCTCAAATAAGCCCGAACCCTTCACAATGGTCGGGTGATGCAATATGCATGTACGCACGATAAACATGGTCGACGCAACCAAGTATTATTAAAACCTGCGGTTTGTTCACGTGATTGTGTCTGTCTGCCTGTATTAAACATTCTTAGGTCATATCTTTCTATTGAAATAGTTTCAAATGAATTCTTAAGTGCAGATAACCCTTATCTTTGAAACAATTTGGGTACCTGTCTTACGTCTTTTTAGACTGATAGACCAATTTTTATCGGAAATGTTCCTTTAAAATATCATTTTCTCACACAAAACTATTTTTTTACCTTTTCCCGGTGATTCTAAAAGTGTTAGGTGGAACAGATTTTTGACAGATAAGCGCCAATCCTTTACCCTCGTATGGCGCAAAATTGGGGTTCCCGCACTAGAAAGCTGCCGAACGTCACATAGAAATAATGAAATCAACGTTTTTCTACTCGGAATCGTGTTCTCCTCTACACAATGAAAATTCCACTGGGGCATTTCACTATTTGAATTATACACAGATGAATTTAAGAGTAAAATAACCCTTATCTTTAAAACAATTGAGGATTTTTTCCGATTTTTTCTGATAAAATGATGCTATCTAATTAAAAAAGATATTACAAAAATCATTTTTCTTGCATGGAAACACGTCTTAGATATGCATTAAACTTCAAGTTAAATTTTAAAGCAATTTTGTGAAATGGATACTGGGTAATAAAGTGATTAACGCTTCACACAGGGCAACGGAGGAAATGTTAATGTTTTCCGTCCGTCGTTGTCGGATTTCACCAAGAAATTGATAAAATAACATTTTCTACTCCGAACGGGACTCCCTTATTACTAAGGAACATTCTGCTGCCGAATTTCATACAGAAAATCTATTTTCACAATATTTAGATTAAAGAAATAAACCGAAAAACCCTTATCCTTTTGCCACATTTTTTATTTCTTTTAGACTGAATACTACATTTTTATCCGTAAATTTTCTTAAATAAATCATTTCATTTCACGTAAATAGATTTTACTCTTCGACATAAAAGTATTTAGATGCATTTGTACCCATAAGCCTTTATAAACAAGGACATAACCCTTTGCATCGGTTCCTAGTAAAAGTCATGTGCGTGTACACTATACTTACCGAACGACGCATGTGATATTAAGAATTGGACTTATTCGCTTTATTCAGGTCTCTGTTCTATATTAAACACTTTTTCTGCCTGGCTTGAAGTAATGAGAGTCCCGAAAGGCGAAAATTTGAACGAAAAGGGTTCCAAAACAATGCAAAATTATGACGTCAGCGTGTTTTTAACAGCTGATCGACAGCAACTATGTGACGAATGGTCCCCTTTTGCTTGACATCCCGTTGAATTATCTTTTTTTTTCTTGTGTATTTAAAAAATAATTTGTTAAGATAGATTACATCAACCGGAAGAAGAAATAATTTGAAGGTCAAAAAGTAGATCGACCGTAGCTACCTAATCTATTGCATTTAGGTTACAGGGAACTATTCCGATTTCCATAGGCGACCATTATAAGAAAATTGCACATAGCTCATCCCCAAAAATTGCAAGGGAGTCAAACCATATATCAAATTCAAGAACAATCACTCATCTGTCAAAATAACTGAATTATGATATGGCATGATCCCTTTTATCAATGACTTATGACGTCATTTTTAAGATAACCCTCTTCGCGCAGCTAGTTTTACTTCATTCTCCGAAAAATACCCCAGGGTATAGAAACCGCCCCTCAAGAGGCGAAATACATTAAAATATTACCCTTTTCGTTCCTAAGTTATTAACAGAGTATCAATTTATCGGATCAAATCGTTAGATTTTGTCTTGATATTATATGGACCAATCAGAGGTCTTTTTGATCTTTGTTTACATCACCGTAGTATCCCTACACAAAATGTGACAGGTGGTCATACAGTGTGTGATTAGGTTTTTCGGTTCATACCTCCATGAAAACAAAAAATATTCTCTTCATTTCTTAAGTGAATTTTTCCTGTCGGGTGTCAGTGGACAAAACAAACGACCCCCGACTCATCAAGATGTCAAACTTTTGGTTTTGTATATTATCATTATTATACGTAACGAAAACCGCTTACAACTTAAACATGTTCTTAATTTAATTGCCCGTTTAAGAAATAAATGTAAGGTCTCCGATCAAAGCTTTTGATTAAGTTTGGAGATCGGTTTGAATTTCAGAAATTAATCGGTTAAGTAAATAATCGAGTACTTTTGACTGATACTCGAGATATTTTGATTTCAGTGGACGAGGTATATATTGTATCGTCATTGGTGTTGCAAATGTCGTAACTACGTCTTTATTTAAGCTGTAGTTACGACATTTTGCACGCCCAACGACGGTATATATATATATTGGCCACTATTTTTACATTGGGTTATATACATTGGTAGATAGATGCCTTGATTGACAAATGTGATCGATAAATATCACCTATTTTATAAAATTAAATCGAGTCCGTTTTAAATATTTTCTTCAAGTATTATTCATTCATTTTTTAGGAGCCGCCGTCATAGCGCAGTTGGTAGCGCGTCGGACTGTCAATCTAAAGGTCCCGGGTTCGATCCCCGACGGCGGCACTCATCCTTTCCGACTATTTGTCTCTCACCAATGGGTCGATAATCGTAGACCTATGTGAGATAGCAGCTGGAGGCTAGGAAGGGATGTAATGGTAGTACTGGTGTGAGAAATACCAGGATTCCATTGTTAGGTGCTCCAGCCGCCGCGATATGACTGAAATACTGTTAAAAGCGGCGTTAAACCCCATTCAATCAATCAATCAATCATTTTTTAGGATGAAAAAAAAAATCTCTATGGTTGGATTCTAACCTGGAACCTTCCAATCCTCAGTCCAAAGTCTTGCTGTGCCATGCACTGGACAGCCGTTCTCATGAGGTCATGCATTAACTCTACTGGCTTACATAGAAAATTTGATTCTCCGCAATTTGGACTTATTCTTTAAATGAGTGTTTGGACTTCTTTAAAAAAATCAGTATACAGTCTTCTTCTATAACATTCGGTAAAAGTAATTTTAACGTATCAGATTCACTCACGAGATTTGACGTTTACTTTACCCCATTTATACACATGCTAAAGATTTTTTCCATCGAGTTTTCAAACTTACGATTTTTTTCAGACATTATATGTTGGGCGAAATGTGTCGCTTTGAAAAATTTTGTCCCAATATCGTCTCATGGTTATGAGAGCTTTTTTGTTTGTTTGATTTTTAATTACAAAATTTAATAATTATTTGATTCTCGTTCGGCTATTCGTTCTGAAATCGAGTAATCAGATATAAATGTTATTTAAACATTAACCAATATTCGGCCCAAACAGTCAGTATAGTTAGCACATTCCTAAATGGCAAAATATTAGACTGAGCTATATGTCTTTTGTGCGTATAAATGCGGTGTGGTAATGGGTTCGGGAATCATTTTTCGTTATTCTTTTACTTTTTGTAAATAACTTAGACGTCTAGAAAGAGTTTGTCAATATTTGTTTGCAGTAGTTAAAACTTCTAAAAATACCTAATTTTATTAATAATGTTCTTTACTTATTCAATTTTAGTTTCGTCTATCAATATTGAAGTGTTTAGATTGGCTGTGTTTTTTTTTCATTTTTCGGTGAACAAAATTTTGACCAAACAACTATAAAAAAACAAGGAAAGGCACAAAGTATGGTTATAACATTTTACTAAAAACTAATAAAATATTTGCTTACACTGATTGATGGCATTAATTTATGAGAAATGAAGAGAATGTTATATGTTTTCCTTGAGGTATGAACAAAAAAACTTAATCACACTTATTTATGCACCCGCTTCTCGTATTCATGCAATGTGATTAAGTTTAATTGTTTATACCTCTATGAAAACAAAACAAAACAAAACAAAAAAATATTCCCTTCATTTCTTGATTAGGATTTGGACATTTATTAATTCAAGTCTTTGAATGTAGATGAACAAATTAAAATAGTAATGATAATAACGATAATGATAAACAAAAATAAAACAAAGTTTTATTCTGATATGCAAAAAAATATATCTAGCAATGAATAATTTAATCTTAGTTTCTTCTATTAGAATTCCCTATAGGCTAAAAAATTTTTCCACGCCAAAATGACGTTTAATGCCCTCATAATCATAAACGGTAACGTTTGAACTAATGGCTAAAACGCTAATGAAAAAATGAAAAAATCATGCATGACATTAATTTGCATGCTTGCGAACGGGGGTTTGATTAATATATCGAAAGATGTTATTTTGCAAAATACATGACAAATCGTTCTTGACCAACCTAAACGTCGTAACAACAGCTTATTCATGCTCTTTAAGTTGTAGTTGTGAAGTTTAATAACCTTATACACGAAAACTTTTGAACTAAATGTCTAATGTCTAATTTCATTTTCTAGCTATATGAACTATTTTCGTGGTCAATAAACTGACCAATCACAGCTGTCAATCAAGGAATCAAGCGACCAATCAAATCATTTATTCAGTCCGGAATTGAGCTTTGAACTTCGAAATTTGCAGCAATTTTTGTTGAACATTTCTTGATTTATTCAACCTGTAATTACGATGTTTAGGTCACCAGCCAACCATTTTTACTTTTTGATTACAAATTACTTGACATCGATTTTGCAACATAACGCCGTTTAGAATCGAAGCGGAAATCTCTGCCGGAGTTAACAGGCTGGTCGAACGGAGTACGTGGGCGGGGCCAATGGTTGCTCCACTCTTTGGTTGACAGCTGTGATCTCTTAATGTTGGTCAAAATTTCAAAAAGTCTACCATTTTTATATTCAGTCGGATCACAAATACAAATTGCAAATAATGTAGAAGAAAATAAAAACCTACAAATTAGAGACATTAATCCAGTGTGATTTACAAAACTGAACACGACCGCAAACAGCATCAAATTAATTCTATATATATCCGTATATATCTTTTTTATCTTCTTATTTCGATAACTTATGAATTATTTTCCAATTCATTGATGCAGTTCATAGCGACTCTAGCCGGGAACCCCGCCCCCACTTTAAATCCCTTAACATCCGATATAGTAATTAGGTAAACGTTTAGACTTCTCTTAACAAACTTGATCGGGGTCTCTTTAGTTTTCATGACTAAGACATGACTAGCATCATTCTTTATACCAGTTTAAGGGACGAAGAGATGTTTTTTGTTTTCATGGAGGTATGAAACAAAGAAACAAACAAACACAAACTTATCACATATGTATGAACCCGCCTCTCGTAGTATGATTAGTTTTTTCGTTTCATATCTCCATGAAAACAAAGTATATTATCTTCAATTCTTATGATTTATTGACATCAATCGGGGGAAAAAAAGGAACATTTTACAAACGGTGCATTTTTTATAGAACTATTTTATGCGCAGGCATACAAATTAGTTGCGTGATCAAAATTTTGTTCATGGAGGTATGAATATTTTTTTTGGCCGATCAGAACCCTCGTTTTTGATTATTTGAAGATATTTTTTTTCTTGTTTTTTTTTTTTGTGTGTGAGTGCGCGTAATGAAGCTTTTAACCTTATCATAAAGAATGAATTCATACAAAATTGAGATTTTTTAGTTTCCTACCGAAACGAAATCAAATATATTCTATTCATTTCACATAATTGAACATTTTCTAGGCTGACATAATAGATAGAATTTAGTCAATAAAGCAAAGTTTGTACCAGTTTGGTGGACTTTTTTTATGGAAAAAAAAAAAAAAAAAAAAAAAAAAAAAAAAAAACAAATGTGCGTAGTAGCACGAAAGTAGTCCCTAACCTTTTTAGAGGAAGGGGGCCTATGATTTAGTTTTCACCGTGTAATAGAAATTAATATTTCATTCAGGAGATAAATTCAACTTTTTTGTTTTTACATTCTCTTCCTGTCTTATGACTTAATGTGATTATGGTATATATATATTTACACAGATTGAAACTGACCATAACATTAAACTTTATTTGATTGTTTGTCATTATTATTTATTTATCATTTATTTATTTACGTCGATCGTATGGCAAAATGAGTTTTGTTCCATAGCTGATAACTTGTGTTCACGATCCTGTACGAAATAACATGATAGGGTAAAAAATTCAAATCTCGCCGTTTCGCATTCGTCGACAGATCGCGATTGCCAATAAAAATTCAATAAACCAATCAAAATACATATTTAAACCGGAAATGAACATGGAACATCGACTTTGGTCGATTTTTAATGTGAAGCAATTTTGTTGGTTTGGAGATAAGAACGTCGTCACTACCACTTAATCAAGCTGTTGTTACGACATTTTTGTCGCAAGCCAACCATTTTGAATTTTTGTTACATTTTTACCTACCGTGTATTTTTACAAAAAAAAAAAAAAAAAAAAAAAACTTCAAGAACAAAAAATTTCATATAGTGTCCGTGAGCGACCAGAAATCTTAAACTACTGTTTTTGGCCGCCTAACATTTCCATGCCTTAAATGAATGTTTCTTTGAATGGGGTTTTACGCCGCTTTTAATATTTTTTCAGTTACATCGCGGCGGCTAGAGCACCTAATAATAGGTTCCTGATATAGCTCGCACCAGTACCATAGATCATTACATTTCCTAATCTCCAGCTGCTTTCCCACTAATGTTTACGATTATCCACACATTGGTGAGAGACAAATGGCGGAAAAGATATGTGCCGCCGCCGGGGATCGAACCAATGACACCCCATGATTCAAGATTTAGAGTCTGATGCGTCACCGACGGCGTATTTTCTTTTCTTAAAGAAACTGTTCTAATTTGTTTGCACATTGAGTATAGATGTATTAGAGATTAAGATAAGAGTGAAATGTGAAATTTAAAACTGTTAGTTCTCTTCAAAGCCCTATGGTCTAGGTACTCTTTGATTCTGCCTCGACCAGATAATTGACGGATTGTTGGCCCCGCCCACTGAGCTCCGATAAGATGTTCAACTCCAATTTTAACCCATTCCCACACAGCAGAATTTTAGACTGGTCCAAATTGAAAGAAGCTGCAGACGACAATTTCAAGTTGATGGAATTTTGAATTTTTTCGTCTTTTTGGATAGAAAACATTGTGGATAATGAAGAAATTCCATAATGTTTTCCAAAGTTTTTCTCTTGAGGGGCGTAAAAAGGAGGGATTGAGTTGGAATGGGTTAAACGGTGTTGTTTTGCACAATTGATGGTAAATAGCGTGTAACAAAAAGTTAAACGGTTGTTTGGCAAATTAAACGTCATAACTAGATTGAGTAAGGCTTAGTTACGACCTTTAAAACGCCAAGCCAACAAAGAAGTTTCATATAAATGCCCTGAAGTGAAAAGCGTCATTGTTTGGGAAGGGTTAAAATAGATATCTTTATTGTTGTAAGAAATTATGAAATTCTTGTTTGGAAAAGACATATATATTCATATTCATACATAAGTGGGATTAGGTTTTTCCTTTCGCTCTTCCAAAAAAAAAAAAAAAAAATCTCTTCATTTCTTATAATTTAAAGACATTGAGCAAAAAAGACAGGTATTTAAAGAAATGATTCTTTTTTTGTATGGACCTTTTTGTGCGGAAGCAAACAAAGCGTGTTTAAAAACTGTTCATGGAGCCATGAATAATTCCTTTCTACCAACGCTTGTATTTGATAGACGAAACTAACAATTGAATTATTCGTCTACAGACTAACAACCGAAAGACCGATAATTTTGCAACTAATATATCATATTAGGATATGTGATGACCTCCCTTGGTACAATCATGTGTAGCATTTTTTTATTCTAGAAAATTAGGAATGTAGCGAATCTGGTTACGGAAAACCGATATCTTAAATTTTGTACGCTTTGTCGCGTGTGACAAATTGCAGATCAGCCCCTTCAAAAATCAAATATACGTAAAAACCGAAAACTGCCATTAATCGCGAAAACAGAGACATACAGAATGCAGAACATAGAAGTAAGAAGTCGTAAAATGACGCTTTGTAAAGATACAAAACGAGTTATTTTAAAACGACGGAAAATTGAACATTCAAGTTCTCGGAACATTTGATACATATCTGTGTGTGAAACAACAATAAAAACAACTACAACAACTACAACAAACTCGCCACCGCTTACTTTGGCCACTAAATCAGAAATAATATATTGTATTTATTCCTGTAATATATTGTAATAGTTTTGTAATCAGTTTAACCCATTACCACACAGTGACTCTTTCTGACGCCCCTCAAGAAATACTATTGGGAAGACATTGTATAAAATGAAGAAATTGCATGTAACAATTAATTTCTTCTTTTTTCAAAATGTTTTCTACCAAAAAAGTTGGGAAAATCTAAAATTCATTAACTTGTAAATTTTCATCGGCAGCTCCTTTCAATTTTGACCAGTCTGAACTATCATCGTCTGGTCATGGGTTGATATAATGGCATAGAATTGTGACCAAATACACGATAAATTTAACCAATTCCAACGCGGTGACTCTTTCTGAAACTATTAGGAAAACATTGTATAAACAATTTCCCCATTATACACAATGCTTTCTATCCAGAAAGTTGAAAAAAGAACAAAAAACTTTAATTTTTCAAGCTCTAAATTTTCGTCTGCAGCTCCTTTCATTTTGGACCTGTCTAAAATTTTGCCGTCTGGTTATGAGTACAAAAAGAGATTCCCTCTACAGAACACTAAATTACGTTTTAACAATATATCTTTTATCATTTTTTAATTTAACGAGATGTTATTAACCAGAGTTTCGACCTCAAAATGTACCAAGTTGCATTTTCGCATTTTTAAATAATTCTTGTTTTCTATGATATTTGAATATGTTATTTTTAAATATTTAAAATCAATTAAAACTGGACAAACTAAATTTTGCTCGGTATACGATCAAAATGTCGTAACTACAGCTTTCTTCAAGCTGTAATTACGACACTTTGCTTGACTATCGACGTTTTATAATCTCATGTTTTAACTTTGATGAAAAATTAAAAAATCCGTCTCATTCAGTAGCAGTAAACCATTTTTTCAATATATATGTTCAAATTAATAATCGTAAAATCGACGAAGTGAATTATTTTGGAATCCTTTTGGAACAGAGCTGAAAGAGCGGAGCGGGCGTCTTTTCATTAAATGAGAGCTTTTGTCGCTTTAAACGTTGTCATTAGTTGGCTACAAAACCTCGTAGCTACAGCTAGATTAAGTCTGGTAATGGGTTAACGCTTGTCTTGCTCAGTTGATCTTTATTGCTAATTGAAATCTAATGTATGTATCGACCTACTTTAAAATGAATTAGCACTGAAGCGTTAAAAAATGTTACATATTTAAGAAATAGAAAACTATATTACACAAATACAAGTGGGCCAAATGGCACGAATCGGTCACTTAAATTAAACATAGAATCATGCAAATACAATGTAAACAGGCGCTTAATATGATACCCTGTTTGAAAATATTCAAGGTATATCTGAACATCTAGGCCCGAGATTATAAAAAAACTTTCATACTCAATTGAGATTTCACTAAATCTTCAAGTTGAAATAAATTTTGTGTGTTCGACGATAACTGTAGATTTTGTGTTATAAATTTACCGATAAAATGTTTCACTTTCACGCACTTGCCGTAAAATTTAACGTAATAAATATCTTAAATAACCAATCGAATTTTGAGTGAAATCTCAATTGAGTACGAAAGAAATGTTTTATAATCTCGGGCCCTTATCTATCGCATGTAAAGACAATATGAAATATCGAGTAATGAAACAGGCGCCTCTGGGTACTCGATATAACATCGTGGATAAAGCCGTTTAACCCATTCCAACACCCCCCCCCTAAAATAAATCTTTGAAAACATTGTGGACAATGAAGAATTTGCCAGTTTCGAGAATTTTTTTCATTTTCAACAATGTTTCTATCCAAAAGGATGAAAAGAAATGAGCACAAATTTTATCAAATTGACATTGTAGTCTATACAGCTACTTTCAATTCGGACCAGTCTAATTTTTTCTTGTGTTGGACAGGTTTAATATAATTTAGCTTTACAATCCTAATCACCTAGGCTATGCAGGTTAGTTGATTGATTAAATGGGGTTTAACGCTACTTTTAACAGTATTACAGTCATATCGCGGCGACTTGAGCACCTAATAAGGATTCCTGGTATTTCTCACACCAATACCACCGCTACATCCTTTCGTAGCCTCTAGCTGCTATCCAACTAAGGTTTCCATTGGTGAGAGACAAATATCGGAAAAGATATGTGCCGCCGCCGTGGATCCAGCCCATGACATACTAAGATTGAAGATTATGAGTCTGACGCGCCACCGACTGCGTTATGACGACGGCCTATACAGGTTAGACCAATGAAACCAACCAAAAACACGAAATGTCTATCAGAAAAGTGTTCACTCTGGTCAGTCTACACAAAACACGCTGACTCGGGACGAAACCTTTAGCGTTTTATCATTTTTCACGTATTATAAATTTTTGGGACTTATCGTTCGTTAAGTCCTTTTCAAATGGCATTCCTACATGTGACACTCTTTGGTCTGATTCACCCATTACAAGACGACAAAAATGTTAGATTGACCCTAATTACAAAAAGATGCAGACAACAAGTTAAGGTTTATACTCTTTTTTTTTAGATTTTATTAACTTTCTTGGTAGAAAACATCGTTTAAATGTAGAAATTGCTTGTTGCCAACAATTTCTTCATTATACACGTTTTCATTATGGTTATTCTTAAGGAGAATCAAAAAGCGTCATTATTCGGGAATGTGTTAGTTTTGTCTTGAATGTGTTTCTGGCTGGAACTCTTTCAATACACCTTAACAAAATGTGACCAAGCATTTAGTTTTATTCGCAACACCGTTTATGTTTGAATTTCAAATACAAGACACGTAATAAAACTGTAACACTTCCGTATAACAACAAAAGGGAAACTAGAACATATAGGTACCAATTATAGGATAGATTATCCATCAAATACCCGGATATGACTGGTGCCGTCATGCAACCTATCGCTATAAACACATACACCACTCCCGTAATCTGACCGGTAACCAGCGTTATATGGGAAGAGAACCAGCTTAACATAAAGCTTAACATTGGTCCATTACCAAATGCGGAAATAAACAGACAGATAACAATCATTACCGAAACATGAAGATATGAGCATAACGAAAACCCAGTTATACCAACACATGCCACGATAAAATGAAATAAATACAACTTTTCTTCTTTGAACTTTCTTAAAGCTATCACAACTGTTATACGACCGAGGCAGTAGATTACCCAGAAGCCTGCCAGGGTATTGGATGTTTGATTCTTTGTCCAGTCCAATTGTTTGGTTGCATACGTCATGAAGAGCCCGTATGTGTGCCTTTGCATTGTCACGTAGAACATAATCTGTACAGATACAACAGTTATAAATACAAAAGTATATTTCTTTGGCAATTTTCTGTTATCAGCTTTTATTTTGTCTATTTGACTCGAAAATGAAGCTTGTTTTTCATTGTCATTGATATATACATTGCCGTATATCATGTATGTTAAAACGTACAGAATAACTGCTATAAAGGTAAAGCCGGCCGCAAGCCAATAAGCATACTGTATCTGAGTTCCCCCATTCTGAAACGTTTCCGAATGAACTTCCATTATTTCCGAAGTATCATCGTGATATTTCATTATTTCCGAAGTATTATCACGATATTCCCTTATTTCCATAGTATTATCATGATATTCCATTATTTCAGAAATATTATCATGGTATGCCATTATTTCAGAAGTATTTTTATGATAAGGTCTGTATCCAGAAATATTTGCTTGAAATGTGTTACTATCGTTGGTTCCATTCGTCTGATAAACAAACTGGTGATTTGTTAAGAACGGTTTGACGAAAAAAGGACTGAAAATTCCTCCTGACGTAGCGGCCAGATGGACAATCTGTAAAAAGGTGGCCTTTTGGTCCTTCCATACGAAAATTGTGTCAGCTGTCACTGCTGTAACAAAGTGATAAGGATAGAAGTAGATAATCTTAAATTGACCAATCGCAGCTGTAAATCAAGGAATCAACCGACGAATCAAACCATTTATTCAGCCCGGGCATGAGCTTTCAACTCCGACATTGGCCGCTATTTTTGTATTTTTTTGCTGGTTTGGCGACTTAAACGTCGCAATTACAGCTTATTCACGCTATAGTTACGACGTTTAGGTCGCTAAACAACCATTTTTTTTTTTGTTACATGCTGCTGGCAATAAACTTTGCAAAACAAGGCCGTTTAAAATCGAAGCGGGACATCATGTTGGAGTGGATGGGTGTGGCAAATGGAGTAAGTGGGCGGGGCAAGCGATTGGTCAATTGATCTATGCAGATCGCGAAAACATGCCCATATGCGTGTTTAGTGTAAATGGAGAACTAAATCTAAATAAAAAAAACTTATGCTATCCTGTGCACATAGATAAAAAGAAAAAGAAACCGTTTCCAAATAAAATGAAATCAGCATTCTGACAGAGGTAAAAACGATTTCTTTCAATGATGCTTTCTATTCAACCGTTTAATTATTCTCGAGCAAAATAGCGACATTTTTTATAGACTTACTTGAATGTATAGCATTTCCAAAGCTTCCTCCTAACAAATGGACGCACAGCATTACAGGATAGCTCGTACAGCACGGTGTTACCCCTGTCATAATCGCCAAGCCAAATGATAGCGTGATCAGGACCGCTAGTTTATTCATACGTTCATAGGCGAAGCCGGCTGTAAGCGAACCCAATACGTTTCTGAAACAAACAGATACACACCGCCGCATCACACGCTAATAAAAGGCATGTGCTTCCAATTTGGGAAGGTTATAAAACACAAAAATAGCCCATTTCAGCCACACATAAAGTGTTACCCCTGTCCGAGTGTGTGCATTGACGCGTTGGTGGATTGGGTATATTTGTTTGTGTGTAAGAGTGTGTGCATTGACGCGTTGGCGGATTGGGTGTATTTGTTTGTGTGTAAGAGTGTGTGCATTGACGCGTTGGTGGATTGGGTATATTTGTTGCATTGACGCGTCGGTGGATTGGGAATATTTGTTTGTGTGTAAGAGTGTGTGCATTGACGCGTTGGTGGATTGGGTATATTTGTTTGTGTGTAAGAGTGTGTGCATTGACGCGTTGGTGGATTGGATGTATTTGTTTGTGTGTAAGAGTGTGTGCATTGACGCGTTGGTGGATTGGATGTATTTGTTTGTGTGTAAGAGTGTGTGCATTGTCGCGTTGGTGGATTGGATGTATTTGTTTGTGTGTAAGAGTGTGTGCATTGACGCGTTGGTGGATTGGGTATATTTGTTTGTGTGTAAGAGTGTGTGCATTGACGCGTTGGTGGATTGGGTATATTTGTTTGTGTGTAAGTGTGTGTGTCCAATTCTTGTCTGGAGCATATCTTCAATATTAATTGGTGGATTTCAAAATCATTTGGCATAGTTGAAGAGTACATTTCAAGCGTAAAGTATTATTGGATACTCTCAATTTCAAGGTCACAACTAAAGGGCATCCGTGTCCATAAAACATTTGTAGTTTGGTTAATTTTACACACAAAATGTAAAATGAATTATATGCATAAGTGTAGTAAAACTTTATAATATCGATCTCATATGATATATTTATATTTACTTTTCCAGACGTAAACAATACAAACATTAGAAATATACTTTGAGTTGTGATTTTCCAAATCTAGACGGCTATTTTATTACCACTTATTCTAGACAGTAAAGTTTGGTCGCATGATTTGACTACTTTACGTTGTTCTAAACAGGCTTTGAATTCTACTCGAAATGATGGATTTAAGCTAACACTTTTTGTCGACTTTCGGATGAAAACTTATATCAATGACATTTGACCAATCGCAGTTGTCAATAAAAAAGATCCAATCTACCAATTTAATCATTCATTTAGATCGGGAATGAACTTTGAACTCCAACATTGGCCGAGATTATTGTGATGCACTTTTGTTGATGGGCGACTTAAAAGTCGTAAGTACAGCTTATTAAACCTGTAATTACTTCGTGTGTTGGAGTCAATTGTCGTACACAACGGAGTCCGTTGGCCGGGCCAACGATTTGTCAATTCCACTGAGAGGAAACAAAAGGCGATTACATTGGTTTCTTTGCTTACTCAAATTTTCAGACACATACAATAAAAGAATGCAAAAATCGACGTCAAGATATCAAAACAGCGTATCGAAGCTGTTTTTACGTCATTGAATCGAAGTTAGTTATAATATAACTGAACTATTTTTTAGATATTTCATACCCGAAGGACCAGGCTGTAAAAATCCATGATGCATCACCGACATCTTTGTTCAGTACCAACATCAAATCAGGAAATGCGAGACCAACAATAGTCTGTGAAATACCCCGTGACAGAAAAAAAAAATAACCACGGAAAATTACATTTTGGTTTAGTTCTCTCGACATTCCCTGCTTATCCCTAAGTGTGATCACTTATTGACCAATGACGACCAATCAGAATTGACATTTGAACTCCGACATCGGACACCATTTGTGTGAAACATTTCTGTCGGAGTGCAGACTTAAGCATCGTAACAACAGCTTGAATAAGATGTAGTTACGATGCTTAAGTCAAGAGGTTTAAACCGCCAACCAAGAATAAGTCTAGACTTTTTTGTTACACGGTATGTTCATACTTTTGCAAAATAACGCCGTTTAAATTCGAAGTAGAACTTCCTGTAGGAGTCAGTTGGCGTGGCCAAAGGAGTAACTGGGCGGTGCCAGCGATTGGTCAATTAAATTGATAGACTGGAAGGTCCATGTTGTCGAAAAGGTATTTCAAAATTCCAGATCTAACTCTGCTTGAAATTCAATTGAATTTCTTGGTGATTATCAATCAACGTTTTAAATGCAAGATGAAACTTAAGATTTTAATGATTAAGGTCATAAAACGTCTCAAGCAATTTCTTTTTTCCACAATGTTTTCTCAAGTATAAAATCACAGCAACGTGAAATCCGGGTTTGAATAGGAAAGGGTTAATAAGCTTTAACGTTGTCTCCTATGGCCGATCGGCTTCTAGCTCCACTGGAAACATTAAAATTCGTGCGTCCGTTAATTTGTTCCTTAAATAACTTTCATATAACTCAAAAACGGATTCAAGTATAAATTTAGTGCTACTCCATATAGAGAGATCTAAAATAAATAAAAAAAACTATCAAAGTCTACATGACAATATCTCTGTAAACGTGAATTATGAACTTAGGTAATCACGCTTCAAATGATCATGCCTACTTACAAATGATATCATAGCCCATGTTGTACATACAGTATGACAGAGTCTTCCTCTATATTGTCTGTCATTCTTAATTTGTGCACAAAAAGTTGCAATCTGTTTATCTTCTTTATGGTTTTCAGTCACAAGAAGTTCGTCGTTCACACATGGATCGCGGTCGTTTACACGTTTACCTATTTCACAATTTCCATCAAACTTCTCCGTTTCCATTTCGTCCATCATGTATTTTAGTCTAAACTTAAGAATACATATCATAAAACACCAAAACATTTACCAGCAATTTAAAAAGATCGCTCATGCAGAGAAGTAGACCATAAACGATATATTTTAACATACTAAATGACAGGTAAACAGCTAAGTTTTTTTCCCCCACAGATTTCTGTTTTTGGTAACACAAAATCATCTAAATTTTCCTACAAACATGTAAATACTTCTAATGAATTTGCATAACCAATTTCTATTTAAATGGCATTTTTTAAGTTATTATTTCATTGTCATATTATCTATCAAATAAGTAGTTTACTACAAATTTTCATTATGTTTACATCCGTTAAGATTATATCTAACTGCCGGTAATGAGGAAGCCAATTCGGTTAAGGTGGGGTGGGTGGGGTGGGGCTTCTGTTGGTTGATCTGTGTGTGTGTGTGTTTGTATGTGTGTGTAAGGGGGTGCTCGTCGACGACTATAACTCGGACAAAGTTAGAATTTAACCCATTACTAGACTACAGAATTTTAGACTGGCCCAAATTGAAGGTTTTGTAGACGAGATTGTAAAATTGATGAAACTGCAGTTGTTGTTTTTTAAATTTCTGGGTAGAATACATTGTAGAAAATGAAGAAATTGATCGACACATGCAGTTTGTTCATTTTACATAATGCTTTTTAAAAAATATTTTTACTTGAGGGGTGTCAAGAGGCACCATTGTGTGGGAATAGGTTATACTATTTTATTGTAGTTCGAATGCGACGAATGCTTTTAAGCTTATACAGACGCTCTCGAACACTCACATTTATATGTCTTCACGTCCCTGAAAGAAAGGCAGTGACTTTAACCAACTCTTACCAAAGCAAACAGCTTGGTAGAATTGAACTGGCCTTTAGTGAATTGTCAATGAATACACCCTTTCCAATGGATCATCCAGACGGAAATCTTTGAAAAAACTATAGCATTATAATTCGTCAAGTTTTAAACATATAAATAATTATACTGTTTTTCTATTATATTGTTTTCTTTAATGCTTTCCGGTAGAGTATCGAGATTTATCCATAGCTTATCACTCCATAATTTCACCGAAAAAATAAGTAAAATTATCAAAATGATAAACTCAACGGTTTGTTAGATATAGCCCCGTGTCGTTCATCGCATGTTATTGAACGTCGTCTAGGAAGGGCCAAAGTCACTGATGACGATATCAGGTTGCCATGGTGATCACGTGCGAAATGACGCGCTTTTAGGAATTTGCTCCTAAACAAGATTTTATGTGTCTATTTTTGTATTTAAGAAATAGAATGATTGTTTGTCTTTAAGTGTAAGATCGGTGTATATTTCATTTCGTGGACAACTAAAGCATAATTTACTCTCCCTCTCGCCACTCCTGAAAATATAGCTTTTGTTACTACTCATTGAAAGATAAAACGATCTTATTCTGAAACAAACAAACAACTTATTCTCTCTCTAAAGAATTTATTTACAAAATAATAATGACTTTAGATTCAATAATAACATACTTCTAAACAAGTAAACCCGTTATTTTCGTTTCATTTTATTTTTCTGTATAAAATACGTAAAATAATTGTCACAAGTGTAAACATTAAGAGCAGAATGATTAGAATAATGAGATACCAATCGTATGATATGTTGTCCATCAGGTACCCGGATATAACAGGTACCGTCATACCACCTATAGCCATGAAGACATACACAACCCCCATTATACGACCGGTAATCAGCGTTATGTATGACGAGAACCAACTTAGGTTAAACGTGAAAAGGGGTGCCATTCCGAAACCAGATAAAAGAAAACAAATGACAACAATTACTGACACTTTGAGATACGACGCTACTGAAAAACCAATCATTCCTAAAAAGGTTACAAATAAGTAACACCAATTTAACCTATCTTCTTTAACAAATCTTATAAGAAATATAGCCACTATTCGACCAACACAAAAGATGCACCAAAAACCTGCCAATATATTTGTTGTATAGGTCTTGGACATTTCAAGGTTCTTAATAGCAAATGTCATGAAAAGTCCATACATGTGTCTTTGCAGTGTTATGTAAACCATAACCTGAAAGGCGACAATAAAGATGAAGATAAGAGTACATTTCTTTGAGAATGTCTTATTGTCCGCTTGTCCCAAGTCATCAACATTTTTTTGGTCACAGGATACCATATAGATATTTCCATGTACTATAAAGTTTAAAGCATACAAAATGACCCCTATGAAAGTAAATCCACACACAAGAAAATATGCATATTGTATTTCTGTTCCAACCTGTGCAGACGCTTTACTGCTATTTCTAATTGCAATCGAAATATTATTATCAAATGTCCTATGCTGAGAAAGATTTGCCGGAACATCTGCAGTGTCAATTGTAGTTGAATTTTTATCGAGTTCAATTTGGCTGTGAACACTTCCAAGAAATGGGTTGACAAATGCCGGACCAAGGATGCCTCCTGCTGTAGACGCTAAATGCACAATCTGTAAATATGTAGCTTTCTCCCTGTTCCATAGAAAAATCGTGTCCGCTGTAACTGCTGAAATATTTGATAAATAAGAGATTCAAATGATAATTCACCCTTGATTACGAAAAGAAATGTGTAAGTGCGTTTGAAAGCATTTATGGTATTTTACCACTAGTAGAAAATGCGGCCGTCATTCTAGACAAATTATTCATTCTGAATGATTTCACATTTTTATGTAGTTTACAAGTAAACACATTTGCACATTCATTTGGAATAGATAAAATATCAAGCATTTAGCCATTACAATTTTGATTTGTCGAAATTAAAACGATCATTTTCTAACCATATTATAGTAGTTTACGTATCAGGGGCTATTATTTATACAAGGTCGATTATGTATCGAATGGCTATAGAACCCATATTTATATTTAGAATAATAACTGAATGGCATAACTAATTGCTGGAGATATTCGCAAGTATTTGGACTTGTCATACTCTATACTCCAAATGGAATTACACAATATTAAAACAATGCTTCTCAGGCCAAACATTCCTTTTATCAAGAAAAAAAATCTCATATCTATGAAATAAATTTACGATCACTCAATAAAGCCATTTTTTCATAACAAAATGGCGATATCTAGCTATCGTAAACTTATGCTCTAGATTCAAGATTTTTTTTTCTTGATACATGCGTTGTTGCCGAAATATTGAATAAGATTGATTGATTGAATAAAATGAGTTTAATTCTTTTAAAAGTTATTTCTTTTAAAGGTAGTTATCAATGTTTATTTTCATGTAACAGATTTTATTTTTTTTTATTTCCTCTCAAATTCTATTCGAATACAATATTCTGAAAAGTTGTTTTGCAAGAAATCATGGGTCATCTGTCAGAAACAAGAGGGCCGTTGGCCTTAAGGCGCTCACCTGAGACAAAGACATTTTCTTTCAACGGTCTAATTTCATGTTAAGGTTAGGATTATAATACAAGTGGGCCAAGTGGTCCATGCATTATACATATGCATATAAACACCCCCTGGGTTTGGCCCTGGAATCCGAGGATTATGATTTTGGCTAATGCTTCATGTAAAATATCAAGGCTATACGTCTACTGAGTCAGAAGGAGAATATTTTAAATATTATTTTAAAATTTCCCCTTTGTTGCTATGGAAACCAGAGTTTTAAACAGCTTTCAATTCTTCTAGCTATTTTTAAAGGGAACCACATAAGGAGCATTTCTGCCAAATTTGGTTAAAATTGGCTTTTTGGTTTTGGAGGAGATGTCATTTAAAATTGTTCTTTATTTCTATATAAACCCTAAAACCCTGGGGCTCTGCCCATGGGGACCAGGAGATCATGGTTTTGTCTATTTTGAAAAAGGTCAATATACTGATGCTTCATGTAAAATAGCAAGGATCTACTCTGTCTAGGGTCAGGAGGAGAAGATTTTAAATATTATTTTAAAACAAGAGGCCCGTGAGGGCCTGAGACGCTCTACTGGTTATCAAGTTTTCCGTTAAAGAAATCTGATATTTAAGGAAGTTAATTGCTTAAAGAAGAATGCATAAAGAAAAAAAGGCTTTATCCCCTTTATCATTTAAAACAAAAATCCTCAAGACCCCTTTTCCCATGTTTCATAACGGATCCACTCCATTTCCAAAAGAAAGTTACCTTGTGACCCTACAATCATTCTGTGAATATTTCATCAGAATCTGACAATAATTGTGGACTTTATCACATAAACAGGATTGTTTTGAATGAAAATCAATAAGGCCCCTTTTCCAGTGTTTTCTGATGGATCAATTTCATTCCAAAAGGAACTTTCCTTACAACCCGACAATTGTCCTGTGAAATTTTAAAGACAATTTGATAATGATTGTGATCTTCATCACATACACAAGAATGTTTTGAATGATAATCTGTAAGGCCCCTTTTCCTCTGTTTCGAATGCCACAATTATTCCATGCATCTTTAAAGAGAATCCAATAAAACTGTTGACTTTATTGTGTTAAGAAAGATATTAAATTCATGTTCTCATAAGGCCCCCTTTCCCGTGTTATTTTACTGTTGGTTTTATCATTCTGTGAAAGTTAAAAATGAATCCGATGAAATATTGGGAATTCATTATGTTTACTAGAATATTTAAAAAAAAATCATATGGCCCCTTTTTACATGATACTTGATGGATTGTACCCAGTTCTGAAAAGAACCATTTAAGTATTTGTACAATCATTCTGTGAAATTTTGAAGTGAATCCCGTGAAATCAAGGGACATCATTGTGTTAACCAGAATATTTAAGAGAGTTTTTCATAAGGCCCCTTTTAATGTGACCCTTGCCTTAGTCAGATCAACTGTCAAAATCAACAATTGGAATGATGGTACAATCAATCTGTTTAATCTGTGGAATTTATTGTGTTAATGAGTTTATAGTGAAATCTTTAGAGGGCCCCTTTTCTCATGATACTTTACAGAACAAACCAAATTTCAAAAGGAACAATTCTAATGAAGGTACAATCATTCTTTAAAAGTTAAAGAGAATCAATGAAAACAGTGGACTGAATTGTGTCAAGAATTTTTGTAACTAAATTTTCATAAGGCCCCTTTTTCCGTGAAACTTAACAAATCAGACCCAATAAAAAAAAGAAGCAATCCTAATGATAGTTTGAAGAAAATGATAAAGACTGAGGACTTTATTGTAATAATGATGTTTTGTAATAAAATTTTTATAAGGTCCCTTTTCTTGTGTCACTTAACCAATCAGACCTAATTTACAAAGGAACAATCCAAAAGATGGTACAATCATTCTATTGAAGTTTGAAGAGATTCTGATTAAGACTGAGGGCATTGTTGTGTTTATGAGGATTTGGTCATATTTTTTCATACAGCCCCTTTTCCTATGATACTAGACAGATCAGGCCCAATTTGGAAATAAACAATTCTTATGATGGTACAAACATTCTGTGAAAGTTTGAACAGAATCTGATGAAAACTGCAGACTTTAACTTTGTGTAAAATTTTTAGAATAAAATTTTCATAAGGCTCCTTTTCCTGTGATACTTGAAGGATCAGGTCTCATGTCAGCATCAACAATCGTGACTATTGTACAATGATTCAGTGAAGGTTTGAACAAAATACAATGAAAGCTCTGGACTTGGTTACAAGGATTATAGATAAAATTCTCAAAAGGCCCCTTTTCCCATGATACTAGACAGATCACGACTAATTTGAAAAGAAAGAAACCTCATGATGGAATAATCATTCTGTGAAAGTTTTAACAGAATCTGATGAAAACTGTTAACTTTATTGTGGTACAATGATTCTAAAATTAAATTTCATAATGCTCCTTTTCCTGTGATACTTGACGGATCAGGTCTAATGCAAACATCAACAATCATTATTATTGTATAATTATTCTGTGAATGTTTGAAGAAAATCCGATGAAAGCTCTGGACTTGGTAACAAGGATTTATAAATGAAATTTTCATAAGAGCCCTTTTCCTGTGTTTCTTGACAGTTCAAACCCTGTTATGAAAAGAATGATAGTTATGACCTTCCAATCATTCTGTGAAAGTTTCAACAAACTCTGATCAAAGCTGTGGGCTTCATTGTGTTAACAGGGTTTTATTAATTGAATTTTCATATAGCCCCTTTTCCCATGTTACTTGGTGGATCTGAACCAATTCCAAAGGGAACTCTTCTTACAAAAGTATAATTATTCTGTTTGAGTATAAAGACAACCCCATCTCATCTGTGGACTTACAAGCATTAATTAAGATTTTTTTAATTGAATTTTCCTAAGGCCCATTTTCCTATGTTTCTCAATGGATCAGACCCAATTTGAAAGGAACAATCCTTATAATGGTACAATCATTATGTGAAATTTTTAAGTCAATCAGGTGAAATCTAGGGTCATTATGTGTTAACTAGGATTTTTTTATTAAAATTTCATTGGGTCCCTTTTCCCATGACATTGATGGAGCAAACCTACTTCCAAAAGTAACAATCCATTTAATGTAATAATCATTCTGGGAATGTTTGAAGAGAATTTGTTGAAAACTATGGACTCTATTGTGTTTACGAGGACTTTTTCAACCCAGTTTTTATCGGGCCCCTTTTTCCTGTGGTCCTTGACTGATCATACCAAATTTTGAAAGGAACAATTCTTATGATGGTACAATCATTCTGTGAAAGTTTGAAGTCAATAAGATGAAAACTGTGGACTCTAGAGTGTTAACAAAGATCTTTGAATTAAATTTTAATAAGGCCCCTTTTCCTATGTTTCTAGAGGAATCATATCCGATTCCGAAAGGAACAATCCTTATGATGGTACAATCATTCTGTGAAAGTTTGAAGAGAATCCGTTGAAAGTTGTTGGCTCTAGATAATTAATGAGAATTTTTTATTGTATTTAATGAGAAATTTTTATTGAAATTTTCATAAGGTCCCTTTTTCCTTTGTTTCTTGACGGATCACACCAAATTTCGAAAGTAACAAACCTTATGATAGTACAATCATTCTGTGAAAGTTTAAATATAATCTGATGAAAGCTGTGGACTCTAAAGTGTTAACGAGGATTTTTTAATTAAATTTGAAAAGGCCTCTTTTCCCGTGTTTCTTTACAGATCAGACCCATTTTCGAAAGAACGATCCTAATGATGGTACAATCATTCTGAGAAAGTTTGAAGGGAATCCGATGAAAACTGTGGACTCTTTCGCGTAAACGAGGATTTTAAATTGAGATTTTAATTGAATCTTCATAAGGCCCCTTTTCCCATGTTTCTTGGCGGATCATACCCAATTTCGAAAGGAACGATCCTTATGATGGTACAATCATTCTGTGAAAGTTTGAAGTGAATCCGATGAACAATGTGGACTCTATCGCGTAAACGAGTATTTTTTATTAAATTTTCATAAGGCCCCTTTTCCCATGTTTCTTGACGGATCTGACCCAATTTCGAAAGGAACGTGCCTTATGTTTTTAATTCATTCTGTGAAAGTTTGAATTGAATCTGATGTAAACACTGGACTCTAGAGTGTCAACGAGGATTTTTTCATTAAATTTTCATAAGGCCCCTTTTCCAATGTTTCTTGACGGATCATACCAAATTTCGAAAGGAACGATCCTTATGTTGGTACAATCATTCTGTGAAAGTTTGAAGAGAATCTGATGAGAACTGTGGACGCTATCGCGTAAACCAGGATTTTTTTTATTAAAGTTTCATAAGGCCCCTTTTCAAATGTTTCTTGACGGATCATACCAAATTTCGAAAGGAATGATCCTTATGTTGGTAAAATCTTTCTGTGAAAATTTGAAGAGAATCTAATGAGAACTGTGGACTCTATCGCGTAAACGAGGATTCTTTAATTAAATTTTCATAAGGCCCCTTTTCCCGTGTTTCTTGACAGATCATACCCATTTTCGAAAGGAACGATCCTTATGATGGTATAATCATTCTGAGAAAGTTTGAAGAGAATCCTATGAAAACTGTGGACTCTATCGCGTAAACGAGGAGTTTTAATTGAATTTTTAATCAAATTTTCATAAGGCCCCTTTTCCCGTGTTTCTTGACGGATCATACCCATATTCGAAAGAACGATCCTTATGATGGGATTATCATTCTTTGAAAGTTTGAAGAGAATCCGATGAAAACTGTGGACTTTATCGCGTAAACGAGGATTTTTTAATTAAGTTTTAATTAGGCCCCTTTTCCCGTGTTTCTTGACGGATCTGATCCAATTTCGAAAGGAACGACCCTTATGATGGTACAATCATTCTGTGAAAGTTTGAAGAGAATCCAATGAAAACTGTGGACTTTATCGCGTAAACAAGGAAAAGGTTAACGGACGGACGGACGGACGGACTGACGCACGGACGCATGGTCGCCGGACAGGAATAAGCCATCGCTATAGTTCTAGTGGCCTTCGGCCAGTAGAGCTAAAAATCACATTTGTTACTATTGCAAACAGAGTTTTAACAGATTTATATTCTTCTACCTTTTTAGAGGGGACCACATTAGGAACATTTCTGCCAAGTTTGGTTCAAATTGGCCAAGTGGTTTTGGAGGAGATGTCATTTTTAATTGTTCTTTATTTCTATATAATCCCTAACCCCTGGGCCTCCGCCCCTGGGAACCCGGGGTTCATGATTTTATCTATTTGAAAGTGGTCAATATACTGATTCTTCATGCAAAATAGCAAGAATCTACTCTTTCTAGAGTCAGGAGGAGAAGATTTTTAAAGATTGTTTTAACTTTTCACTTTTGTTGCCATGGCAAACATAGTTTTAAAAGATTCTTCTACCTATTTTCTAGAGAGGACCACATTAAGAATATTTCTGCCAAATCTGGTTCAAAATGACCCAGGGATGTGGGAGGAGATATAATTTTAAATCGTTCTTTATTTCTATTTAAACCCCCCTCCCTGGGGCTCCTCCTCTGGGAACCCGAGGACCATGATTTTAGCTATTTTGAAAGAGGCCAATAAACTGATGCATCATGCAAAATAACAAGGCTCTACGCCTTCTGGTTTGGAGGGGAGAGTTTTAAAGATTTTTTTTTAGAATTTCACTTTTATTGCCATGGCATCGTGCCATGGCATCCCGAGTTTTTAACAGATTTCAACTCTTTAAGCTATTTCTAGAGGGGACCACCTAAGGAACATTTCTGCCAACTTTGGTTCAAATTAGCCCTGTGGTTTGGGAGGAGATATTAGGAGAGCTAAAAAGTAGGGTATTTCCCTAATAGCCTACGTAGGCTATAATTCTATTTCTAAATTAGGCCGAGACAGTTTCAAAGAATATAGGGTCATTCACGTGGTGCAAATTACAGTTGGAATCTCGCATTTAATTTGAATTACATCAATTCAACGTCATCGTTATGTCATCAGAAGTTATCTTCGCTAGCCGGTCTTCAATTCCGTAAAGATAAGTCCAAAACTGCCGTAAGCATTATTACGAATATAAACAGTTATCGTAGTTTTAAATTAACCATTTGATATGACATGCTTTATGACGTTGGCTGTTTCGCTTGTAAATTAGCTACCTTCAGTTAACTTGGTCATATGGAAATAAGATCGTTCGATGTCGACAGCCGAATTTCGTGATATCTAAAATAAGCTGGAATTTCGCTGAACCTTTCCAATATGACCTCAAAAAGCCACTTTAAGCATATTAGATCACTGCCAAGACAATACCTGACTGAACCTAAAGTATTAAATGTTCGTTTGGACGTATCTTTCGGCACTTGGTATTTTTTTCTTATCTGGGTTTCAAAAACATTGATGCCTCCCTTTAAAATAAATACCATAACTGAAAAGAGAAGTTCCTTATAAATCAACCCTTATCATCTTGGTACGTATAATCTAGACAACAATGTTGGACAACCTGTTTCGAGCCCGCCAGAGTTTTCCTTTCAAAAGGCTATCGGCATAAAACTTTTTCCAAAGAATATCTGTACTTGTGTTTACTTAATTCAATACAAAACGATTGGTGTAGTTGTTATGGTTCAGAAAAAATACTGTCAGAAGAGATTTGGCCTTAGAAATACCTGAACATACATTTCAAATAGCACATCTGTTTTGAAAATAGAAAAGTTGTAATTATGAATATTGAAATTCATCCTTAAAATTTGAGTTTTGACCTGAACAAAGTTTGGTAATGCTTTTTGACATACCTGATTCGATATTTCTTATACAAAATTAATAGTGATCTAGAACAATCTATAAAAGTTATGTTCTTAATGCAGACAAGTCGCCGTCATAGCGCAGTCGGTAGCACACCAGACTACTATTCTTCAATAATGGGAAGTCATGGGGTCGATCCCCGACGGCGGCAAATATTCTTTCCAACATTCGTATCTCACAAATGGTTGGATAACCGTAAACCTAAATGGGTTAGCAGCTGGAGACTAGAAAATGATGTAGTGGTAGAACTGGTGTGAGAAATACCAGGAATCCAATATGACTGAAAAACTGTTAAAAGTGGCGTTAAAACCTATTCAATCGATCAATTTGAATGAAGAGGGACAGACTGACGCACTTAAACACCATATTGTTCCTGCGGCTAACCTCCAACGGGTCCTACAATATAGGCATTTTTGTGCAATTGCTCAATCTTAAACATACTCGAATGAACTGCGCTAGCAAATCCTCCTCCAATCAGATGAACGAGTAACATGGCTGGGTAGTATGTACACCACGGGGTTGTTCCTGTTGTGATTGTCAAGCCGACAGATAGAGAAACTAGGACAGCAAGTTTATTCAAACGATCGTAAGTGTAGCCTGCAATTAGTGATCCAAGCATACTTCTGAAAGAAGAAAATCGTGCTGAATATTAAATGAGGTTGTTTTACGATCGAGTTTTTCCATTATTGTATGTAAATAATTATCTGTGGCAAGATATTTGCTATGCTAAGTCCGATATAGATTGTTTATGACGATTTAAGGTCCTTTCGGTTACATGCACGAAGTATTTTTTACAGTGGAACTTTAATTTTTACTTTCATCTATTTAAAGTACCTTGCACCAGATTATAATGAAAAACTCATAAGGAGTGTTATGTTACAAATGTTACACAAAACCTAACCAATGGATTACAGTTGCTAGAAATAAATCAAAGTACTGAAAGAACTGTAAGCCAGCAAAGCATGGTTGTTTTTAGAAAATATTTCCCTTGTTGGATAGAAAACATTGTGTACATTGAAGAAATTGCTTGTTCCTTTCGAAATTGCTTGTTTCCCAAGGCTTTTTTTCTGTAGAGGCTTAAAGAACGGAATTGATTGAAAGTTCTCTACAATTTGAATAGAGTTTGCAATATTCCTGAAATACACGAGAATTCTTTTAATGGCGTAAGCATTTAACGGATTTAGTGGTAAAGCCTCCAGTGGCAGTTTGCACTCTTAGACGACCTCAAAATTTCGTCTGTTTACTTAAGCTATCAAAGCTGACGCTTTGCTAGCTAAAAACATGCAATATGAGGATTCGTTATATGGTTTTGAATAACTGGTACATCAAAGTACTCCATTTCTAATATAATTCAGGAGCTTGATTATAAAAAGTTAAAAGAAGAGAGAAAAAAGGAACAACTTGACTAACATCACACTTCTTATTTAATCCCGATTACATGATTCAAGGCGTGACGACCCTACTGGGGACAGGGTATCATCTTACCCTACCAGTATCAGTACATGATCGATATTGTTAATTGATCAATCGCACCTGTCATTCAAGGAATCAATCGACCAATCAAAACATTCATTCAGCCCGGAATTAGGATTTGAACTCCAAACATTGGCCGCAGTTTTTGTAAAACGTTTTTGTTGTTTTGGCGCCCTAAACGTCGTAATTTATCTACTTTTTTGTTGCATGCTTCTGGCCATATTCTTTTTAGAAATAACGCTTTTAAAATCGAACTGCGAATTCAAGTCAGAGTCTATAGGCGTGGCCAACGATTGGTCAATTGCTGTCGAGTACAATTTAACGCGTGCAATGAATGTAGTTTACGATGAACAGTGGTAGTAAGAGCTTCACAGTGTGGCACATAACCATTTTGCTAAGTCAAAAGCAGAAAATTCTCAAACGACTTAAGGGATCAAAATATGTTTCGTTCATACACAGCTTTATTTCATAAAAAATAATTATGTATCGATTCATTCAATAAACGAGGAATTGCGAACACAAAAAGAGTGCAAATTTAAGCTATTCTGTCGAGTCAAGGGTAGAAAATCCCAAAACGTCGTGAAGTATACAAAAATAAGAAATGTCAAATGATCTTCAGCTGTTTTCTTGAACTTGACACTGATATTCATCAAGGAGAACAACTGTGCCAACTTATTTTTCGAAGTTATTTCAAAATCGATCTATAAATTTAGAAGATATGCTCCGGACAAAACATTGACTTTGGGAGTATCCAACAGGACTTTACTAGCACTTGCACTTTTTAAGGGGAACAGTTGTATAAATTTTTTTTGAAATCCATCCGTAAATGTAGGAAATACACTCCGAACAAGAGTTGGACATACACACTAATATAACCAAGCACCCACCAGTCATCATATAAAGTTTAGGTTCAATCAAATTGAAAATATAGGAAGAGTTGCACACTCAAAAAACACTGTAAATTTATGCTATTTTACTACAGCTTATTCAACCTGTAGAAACGACGTTCAGGTCTCCTATCAACCATATTATATTTTGTTACATGTTACGGACTATACATTTTACTCATAAAGTAATGCTATTTAATATCTGATTGGAACATCCTGTTTGAGCTCAGTCGGCGTGACCAGAAATCCGTTTTTAGCTAGCAAAGCGTCAGCTTTGATAGTTTAAGTTAACAAACGAAATTTTGAGGCCTTCTCAAAGTTCAACGAGTGCAAACTGCCCCTGGAGGCTTAACCACTAACAGTGAATGCATACGCCATAAAAAGTAGTTCTCCTGTATTTAAGGAATTATACAAACTCGATTTAAATTGTAGAGAACTCTTTCAAAAGCATGCTATTTAACCCATCCCATTCAATTTCAATTTTTTAAGCATCTCAAGAAAAAGGCTTTCGAAAACATTGTAGACAATAAAGAAATTGCTTGTTATAAGCAATTTCTTCATTGTCCACAATGTTTTCTACTCAACAAGGGAAATATTTCTAAATTCAACCATCTTGAATTGTCGTCTGCGACTTCTTTTAATTTGAACCATTCTACGATTTTGTCGTGTTGTAATGATTTAACTCCTGTGTTACTTAAAACTCGTTTATATATCATGATAACATTTAGAAAAGAAGAATACACGTTCTTTACAAAACTTTGCTTTGCTAGCTTGCAGTACGTTCAGTACTTTGATTTACATTGGATGATTAGAATTTGAATAAACTAATGCAAGAGATGAACGAACATACTACCCAAATGACCAGGTGGTAAAAATCCAAGAAGCATCATCCAAGTCTTTGTCTACTAGAACCATTATCTCCGGGAGAGCTAGGCTGATCATAGTCTGCACCACACCCTGTATAAAAAAGTTAAACGTCCCAGTTATACTATATACACAGTAGAGTAATTCATAATAGTATATACCTATAAATATTTCTGGTAAAATAAATACACTCCACGGTTCCATATAAGGTAGTCTAAGATGACGGACGTCATTTGAATTCTGCAGATGACGTCATAATGCGGGTAAATGTAACCAGAATGGTAAAGATGAAGGTAAATACTTGTAGACATACAGATTTTTTTTCATATTTCATCAAATTAATTTAAACAATCGGTATATAACAAATGGAATATTACGTTACGATTGCGACACAACATCTTGCATTTGTTTCTCGCTGCCGAGGAAAAATTGATATTTCACTTAACCTTCGATCTCGTGAAATATCAAATATTTCCTCCTCAGCTTAAAGCAAATACTAGATGTTGTATATCTATGGTTACATAATATTCCATATATAAACAAGGCACCAAAAACTTAATATTTTGACGTCTTTCGCTCATAACTAAATACAGATGAATAAAAAAATGTGTTTTTCCATTTAAAAAACATGACCAAATACCATCAACTATAATCGAAAGACAAATAGACATTAAGCTCGCACTGAACACTAAATTCAAAGGTTGATAAAATTGAATTTCAAACTGAAAGGAAATGACATTCAAACTAGTCATCATTTGAAGTTTGCAGTTATTTGTTGGTGTAAATTTCCTCCTCGGACTTAACAAACAATATAATATAGATATTATAGAAAATGAACAAATATTAACTCAAAGAAACCAGGTAACTACTTTTGACCGCTGGCATTCAAGTGGAAAACACGTTTATATTCAAGTATTTTCAAATATAATGATTTATGATTTTTTTTTATTAAGGCACGAAAGTCCTATATTATATGAAACCTTCGTGCTTCTACCTACAAGAATATTTCGCTATTTTCCAAAAGTACTTTCACTGACCGTTCATATCTTGGTTTCATTTTTATCTATCCTGTTTCCGGAGAAAGGCCGAGCTATTGGTATTGCCAAGTCGTCCTCTAGCCCCGCGTTAGCGTCGTCGTCCGAAAACTTAGACATGTGGTAATATCTCTCGTAAATTCAAGAAGTTCACTTGAAACTTGGTCAATATGGTCAATATCACAAGAGCAATCTATACCAACAAGGGGCTAACTCTTAATTCATTTTTGAATGAATTCAGCCCATATTACAACAATCAAGCATTCGAAAAGCCGAGCAATGGTACTTGAGCCTTAATAATGTTTTGTTTGTTTGAATGAGGTTTTACGCCGCTTTCAACAATCTTTCAGTTATATCGCGGCGGCTGGAGCACCTAACAATGGAATCCTGGTATTTCTCTCACCAGTACTACCATTACTTCCTTTCCTAGCCTCCAGCTGCTATCCCACATAGGTCTACGATTATCGACCCATTGGTGATCGAACCAGGGACCTCTAGATTGACAGTCCGACGCGCTACCAACTGTGCTATGACGGCGGCTTTAATAATGTTTAAAAACATATTGTATCGTAGCGCACTCTACGTGACCTGTTGTAACTGAACAACCTTTTCCCATATATTAAAACAAGGCTCAATTATCAAACTTTATTGTTGTAATATACCTTGTTCTGCTACTTTACTATGTTTAAATTTTTAAGACGCCAGACATAAAAGTAACCATTGGTAAACTATCTAATTTAAGGATTTATTTACAAGGGAATCTTTTAATTAAATTCTGTCTAACACGTAACTGACGGATCCTTACTAACGCTCACTTAGCTCCGACAGGACTTTCAACTTCGAACTTGAGCGGCGCTATCACGTAAATTTTATGGTCAGTAAAATGTAACAAAACATACAATGATTTGTAGGCGACCTAAACGTCGTATCTACAGCTTGAATTAACTGTAGATATGACTTTTACGTCGCCAAACAAAGACAATATCAAAACACAGATGTCGGCCAATGTTGGAGTTCAAAGTTCACTTCTGGTCTAAATAAACAATTTGATTGGTCGATTGATTCTTTGATTGACAGTCGCGATCAACAAATAACTTCTTTTTTTCAAGGAGCGAAGACAAAGGGGCACTTACTTTGAAGAGACTCATTAGTAGATAAAGCATACTTAAAGTCATTCAAAGCGCTCTTACAAAAGGAAGCTAGAAGTGTACTTACAAAAGATACCATAGCCCAGGTAGTACAGGCAGTGTGACAAAGTTTCCGTCTGTAAGCTATATCCTGTACACGTTCACATATCCGTACAGTACCGACATGTCTATCCTGATAACGATCCTCTTTTGACAGAAATACATCGATAACATCTGAATTTCTAGCACTCTCTATCATTGTGTTTTGATTTCGCTAATAGTAAAACGATAATTCTACATGTATACCTAGTTTTAAAAAAGTGGGTTACATGAACTACAATGAACTTTTAAACCCTGTACTCACTCTTATTCTGTAACTAATTTTTAAGGTTACCTAAATAATTTTGGAAAACATTTTAGGGGACGGGGAATTTTCCTCGCACTAACATACATTAAGTTTTCAGTCATCAGACATTTTAAAGTCTCGGCTTGAATGCGGAATTAGTATGTCTTGAAAAAAAGTATTTCAGTTTTATGAATAACTTCATTTATCCATGTGCTATCAGGCTATCACCAATAACAGGCTGGGTATCTGAATGAATTGTCAAACGGCATACCTATGAAACCAGCGACGTGTTTGGGACTCGGACCTGCTACCCGCTACTTCTCTTAATTTACGAGCCCACAGCTCTAACCACTAATTGCAGGACTATTGCTTAATACACTCTGAACTCGGACAAGATCTAACATTTTGTAATCTTGTTGATGATGTCAAAATCTGAGTTTATACAATTCGTCGCTCCTAACCTTCACCTCAAAACAGCTGTCCGAAACTTGAATATGTTTGTTTGTACGCATGTACCCGATGTGAAGCATAAATCGATAGAACCGCAAGAGGTCATTTAACAACTAGAGGTTGCCATACAATGCCACGTGCCAAAAAAGGAAAACACTCAAAACAATTCATTTTTCCATGTAAAAAATGAACATGCTCGATCTGAGCCTTTATGGAAACTCACAGCTTTGTAAAGGGTGATAAGGTGAAAAAATCTAGGCTTTAATTTGTTCGTGTTCTCTCTCTCTTTCTCACTCTCTTTCCCTCTATCTGTGTGTCTGTCTGTCTGTCTGTATGTCTCTCTCTCCTCTCTCTTTCTTCACCTCTCTGTTATGGAAACTGACTCAAAGCCAACGTTTTACAGCTGTCGTAGGGGGGGACCAGACGAAATCCCATGTAGTAAAATCTAGGCCTTATTCATTTCGTGTTCTCTTCCTCTCTCTTTAGTCACGATGTGTAGACCAACAACGCAATACGATTTTATATGAGACTATGCGCCGACACAGTTTCCATCCGCCTTATCTTGAATTTGTAATTAATGTTCCAATTTATGATCATTAATTTTGTCATACCGCCAGAATAAACACTGAGTTTATGTCACATATGTAGTAAATATACATCTATAAACAAAAATAGGCATCGAAATATATTCACTAGCGTATTACCACGTGGTAAAAAAACGAAAACAACAACAACAACAACAACAAAAAAAAAAAAAAAAAAAAAAAAAAAAAAAACTGAGTACTAAAATTTAAAGTGCAAATGATTTGAAATACAAGTAACAGATTAGATAGGAAACATTGTGAAGAGAAAATAGCTTGTTATTTCTCCCTTTGTAACAATAGCTCCCAGTCTTTGTGTGCATGCGCGCGTGTGAGGGATCATGTTAAATGAGTAAACACATATTCATAATCAAGGGATCGCGTGTTACGCCAACTCAAATCCGAAATGAAGTTCGACTTCGATATTAAACAGTACATTTTCCCCCAATTCTTATGGCCAATTAAACGTAACAAGAAAGTAAAATGATTGGTCGGCGACCAAAACGTCGTAACTACAGCTTGAATAAACTGTAGTTAAGACGTCAAAGTCGCAAAACCAACAAAAATGTTTCACATGAATGTCGACCAATGTCGGAATTCAAAGTTCTTGTCTGAGTGAATGATATGATTGGTCGATTAATTCTTTGAATTACACACGATCCGTGAATAAGAGTTGTACTATCGTCCGAGTTAAGTGTTCGGGGGAGACCACTACATTTACTTTTAAAAATCGATGTAGAGTAATCGGTCGTCGATAAATGATTAAGAAGCCCAAACAGAGTTTTTTTTTTTTTTTTTTTTACTTTTTTTCATTTGAACGTTTAAATACCCCCGCCTCCCCCCCGAAAGATGATGTTTTGGCTGAACATTAACCCATTCCCACACAACCAATTTTTAGATTGGTCCAAATTCAAAGGAGCTACAGACAATAATTCATAGTTGATGGATTTTTAAATTTTCGTCTTTTTTTGATAAAAAACATTGTGGATAATGAAGAAATTGCTTTATACAAGCAATTTCATCATTATCCACAATGTTTTCCAAAGCTTTTTCTTCGGGGGCGTAAAAGGAGGGATTGTGTGGGAATGGGTTAAAGTGATAAATACATCTTGAATAAACTGTAATTATGAAGTTTAAGTTAACAAACAAACAATAACAAACAATAACGAATCAAGTTATGCTGGAGCTCTCGTGCGGTTTGAAGCAGCTCTTGCACAGATAATACAAGATAAAAGTGATCTTAACTTTCAAATCTCTAACTGCAATGCTTTCAGACAATTGGAAGAAATGCATTAAGCTTAATTTGTAATGAAAATGACTGTTCATAACTTTAAATGAAAGAGAGAGAGAGAGAGAGAGAGAGAGAGAGAGAGAGAGAGAGAGAGAGAGAGAGAGAGAGAGAGAGAGAGAGAGAGAGAGAGAGAGAGAGAGAGAGAGAGAGAGAGAGAGAGAGAGAGAGAGAAAGGAAGCAAAAATATTCCGCGTTACCACACTCCAATTTCGTCGGGTAAATACGAGGGTTGTCCCAATAAATCGTAGACACATTGAATTGGTTGTCTTATAAACGTCGCACATATTTTATTTTTTCTGTGAATGTTGTTTGTCCATTTTTGAATTCATCTGCATGCGTTTTTGTAAATTAAATCTTTTTTAATTCATATCTATCAGATTAATGGAAGCGCATTATGCTTGCACGGCGCACGTCAAAAATACGAGTTTTCTACCCTCATCGACCTTGATAAACTATTGTAATTTCACATGAGTATTCATATTTCCCGCCAAATCGTTGAAGTAGTTTTGAAGGGGAAATAACGTGACGTTGTTGTGCTGAATTTCAAAATTGTGACGTTATTTGTTTGTCAACAAGGCTTGTTTGACGGAATTCGAATAAAAAGAATCTGAGGTGCGTTCTTTTCGTCGAGATTCTTAAGATTCTTATTTTGATTTTTAAGATGAAGCCTCAGAGGTGCGTTCTTTTTGTAGAGATGAAAAATCCCGCTAAATAAGATTTTTGAGACATTTTAAAGAACGGTTTTTGTTATTTTTAGTATAAATATTCGACGTCGTCAAGGCAACTTGTTTAAGCCAATACTGAGTACGCCTAAATTCCTCATTAAGAATTCTTAAGATTCTTATTTAACCGCTTAAAAATCTTAATTTAAAGAACGATAAATATAAATAAGAATCTTAAGAATTTTGACGAAAAGAACGCACCTCTGGTGGCGTAAAATGGCAACGTTTGATGAAATGGCGGCGCAGAGTACAGTCATACGTTTTTGTGTTGAAAGCGGTATGACGCCTATGGATACTTTAAAGAAAATGAAAACTGTAGAGAGACATAGCAACGTGTCCATGGCACTTGTATACAAGTGGCATAAGGAATTTTCATCGGGACAATTTGAAAATGCACCACGGGGAAGTCCGAAGAAGTGTAGAGAGCCGACGTCAAAGAGGTTAGTGACGTGATTGATTGTGATCGACGTAGAACAGTAAGGGAGGTGACGGAGAAAGCAGGCTTTGGGAAATCGGAAGTCCATTGCATTCTAAAGAGGGACCTGTTTATGTCAAGAGTGTCTGCTAGATGGGTTCCGAGACTATTATCGGCAGATGAAAAGGCGGTTCGGGTTGAATTATCAAAGACATTTCTACGAAAGTGTAAGCGGGAAAGTGACTTCCTCTCGCGCATCATTACGACCGACGAGACGCGGGTACATTATTATGAGCCAGAAAATAAACAGAAGTCAATAGAAACACAACGAGAGCCCTCCACCGAAGAAAGCTAAGACTGTCAGGTCAATGGGGAAGGTGGTGTGTCGTGTTTATGGAATGTCGTGGAGTGATACTTGTGCACATGGTTCCTGCTGGGCAGACTGTCAACGCCTCCTATTATTCAAAGGTTGTTTGATTTTGAGAATAAAATGATAATAATAATAATAATAACAACAACAACAACAATAATAATTATAATAATCAGCCGATAGACGTCGGTTTTTACAGTCCTGGTCCGGGTTTTTGTTTCTTTTCAGGTGCTTCGACGTGACCTATTACATACCATTAAGAAGAAAAGGCCAACTCTCGCCGAGAATTTAGAAAACATCCTGTTTCATCAAGACAATGCCCCAAGCCACACGACTGAGATTTCAAATTGGAAATTGACCTAATCGGTTTTGAACGATTGAAGCATGCCCCATATTCACCAGATTTGGCGCCCCTGGACTTTGTGTATTTCCCAGCATTGAAAGCCTTTATGAGAGGAAAAAAATATGAAAATAGGGAGGAAATCAGACATGTTATAAGCACATTTAATAAAACATTAGATGAAATGTGGTTTAACGACGTTTTTAAGACATGGGTAGATCGTCACAAGAAATGTGTGGAACATGCTGGGGAGTATTTTGAAAAGATGTAACTTAACGTCGTGCATGACGTTGTTGACTACGTTGTGACGTGCCCCGCATGTCGGCACATGCCTCTGTTAATTTCTTTGTATTTTTTGTGTAAGATAATTGTTCAACTTGTAATTTTGTCAAATTTGTGTTATATGGCATCCGATCAATTTGTGAAAAAACAAGATTATCAATGTCGTAGTTTTTGTTTTATTGACGTTGTCTACGATTTATTGGGACAAACCTCGTGCGTTATCTATCGATGGCACCGAAAGTTACCTTATTCGTGGTTTCTATGGCGTTTCAAAAACATTATTAGTTTCCTTTAGCAAGTCGGCATGATTAACGACCTCATCCGATGAATTACGGTGTTTCAAAAAAAGGCTCGTGAATATACTACTTACAGTAGATTTAACACGAAAAAATAATGTTTACTGTGAAAATGACACTCATTACTGTCTAAAAAGCATATTCTTTTGCTATATCAAATTTCACGAAATTCCGTTCAAGGGAGGCTTCAATTTTTCCTGTTTGCACAGACAGTATGATGGTTCATGGCTTTATGATATATACAAAATAGCAAAGCCCTCTGTCTAATTATTTTGGAGAAGATATGTTTGAGGATTTTCTCTTTTAATCCAAGGTATATTGATTATCCTACCATATAGCGCTAATTTCCTGAATACAGTAATACTTTGAAGTATTTTGTTTGAGGGTCAATAGCCATCAACACATACCAAATATCAAAGCTTTAGGCCTATTGGTTAAGGAGAAGAAGATTTTCAAGGATATCCTTCTTTTTTCCTATTTAAAATCAGGTTTAGAACAGAAAAGGGCTAATTTTCAGAGTATGGTAATTCTTTGAAGTATTTGTCAGAGGGTTAGTATCTGATGATATGAACCAAATATCAAAGCTCTAGGTTTTATCGTTGGCAGAAGAAGATTTTCAAAAAATTCCCTCTTTATTCCTTTGCAGAATCAGGGATTGCACTGAAAAGAGCTAATTGTGAAAGTACAGTAATTCTTTGAAATATTTTCGTAGAAGGTCAATAGGTGATGATACATATCGAATATCAACGCTCTAGGCCTTATGGTTTGGGAGAAGAAGACTTTAAAGGATTTCCTTCTTTATTCATTTGTAAAATCAGGGATCGCACAGAAAAGGACTAATTCTCAGGGTACGGTAATTCTTTGAAGCATTTTGATAGCGGGTCACTGAATAATTATATGTACCAAAATCAAAGCGCTAGGCCTCATCGTTTCGATGAAGACTTTCAAATATTTGCTTCTTTATTCCTTTGGAAAATCAGGGATCGCACACGAAAGGGCTAATTTTGAGATAACGTAAATTCTATGATTCTATGTACCAAATATAAAAGCTCTAGGCCTTATGGTTTAGAAGGAAAAGATCTTTTTAAAAAAATCCCTAATTTAATAAGCGGACGAACAGATGGACAGACGGGTGCCGATCATTTACCAATCAGAATAGATCACTTTTAGCACGTTATGCTCAGGTGAGCTAACAAGTACGGTTTAAAATGTTCAGAGGTTGATCTCAGACTGGCTACGTAAATTTAGATCGATGTCAAGTTGCGAAGTATTCTAAAGGGTTTCAGCGCCATGTGCCGCTTTCCGCTAATGGTCCAAGGAAACCGCCTACCGCCTCGGGTGTTCTTTGATGGTGACATGTGTAGTTTCCATACCTGTCATTATTTGACCGATTATCTGCGCTTTGTGTTATGAGTGTATTAGAGATTCTCTAACTAGAATTTTACTTGATTTGTGTTTAACACACACACACAAAAGATACAACAAACAAATGATAGTATCTATGATAATTAAAGAAAACTATTTGGCGTATACGAGAATTCAAAGTTAACTTTTGATTTTTTATAGCTTATATTATCTCAATTAACCAATATCGCATCGTTGAAAATGTATTAATGTTGATAAATGCCCGTGCTTTGAAACGAGTATAAGAATGGAATGGGTTTACATAAGACAACAATGGTTAGAAGCAGGTTCTTATCTTTCTACAATTATCTGGTGATAATGTTCCTAATGACGTGTTGCAGAAACAAGTAACCGTCTTGTTATGAGTTGGGTAAACGTAATCATTTTTTTCTTCTTCATTTTTTATCATTCACTTTTAACTAAAAGCCAGCCTTAATTCCAATCCTTTCCATAATTTTGTGTGGAAAGGGGGTAAAAAAATCACATGACAGAAATAAGGTCCGATTTTTTATGACATTGAGGACCTATATTTGGCGAAATGTCGTGATAAGGAAGCAATTGCTTCTAGCAAGCATTTTCACATTTTTTTAAAGTTTGATCATCTTGGATCGCAACAAATATTTTGTCTTGTAATGAGTTATGAAAGTAAAAGTTACATGTCAAATACTGGCTTCGAATCGTCTAAAGTGTACACTTTTCCATAGTGCAGGCGACAGACGGTCTGTTGCAAGTAACTTTAGATTCAAACCAAATTCGTGTTCAAAGATTTGTACTAAACGTTCTTTGAAACGTTATAAGGTGGTCGTCTGCTGAAAAGCTTCTCAAATGGTTTTATGGTTCACGAAGGTTAATCGATCTTAAACGGCAAACGTACGAGTTCCCTATGTTTAAAATACAAAAACAGAGATGGAATGTGACTATTTCTACCACCAAAATCCCTAAATACTCCCGATTTCAGAGGTATATTATGCGGCGACATGAAGGCGTCAATGAATGAACGAAATCAGTGCTTTGATTATTCAAATAATTTCACTTGTTTGTCTGTGAAGTTGTCAAATGATAATTCACCGAGGCCTTTTCATAATCTACCAACAAGCATTGAATATACTCTTATAATATCTTAACCCTTTCCCGTGTGGGTGCAATTTGAAAAGTAACGATTCTACAGGTAAGAAAATATTGTGGGAAAAGAAGAAATTGCTTGTAACAAGCAATTTCTTCTTTTCCCACAATGTTTTCTATAGTATTAATTCACATGGACGTGAAAACAAGGGATTGAACAGGAAATGGTTAAGGGATGTAATATTTAACTTTAATTTAAATAAGCAAGTCAGATAAGTGGAAGTACTGATATCTTGAAATATTTCAAAGAGTCCTCTTTTGCACACACCGTTTGTTTGTTCTTTCCTATTTTGAAGGCCTAACGAGTTTTCGATGTAACAACCGTAGAATAAATGTCACGAAAATCAAAAGAACCATTAAAATGAATAATATATAAAGGTACCAGTCATAAGCCACATTATTCATGAGGTACCCGGATAAAGCTGGTACCACCATACTTCCTATTGCCATGAAAACATACACAACTCCCGTTATACGGCCGGTAACCAGAGTTATATGAGACGAGAACCAGCTAAGCATAAAAGTAAAAAGGGGCGCCATTCCGAATGCAGAAATCAGTAAGCACACCACTACACTTGTTGATAACCGCAAATAGAACGATACACATAATCCGATTATACTAATAGAAGTAAGAAAGATATAACACCAATTCAAATAGTCTTCTTTAAAGTTCCGTAACGCAATGACGGCGACAATACGGCCGACACAGAACACACACCAAAACACAGCCATTATGTTGGACGTCTTGTTTTTAGACCAATTCAACTTCTGTATAACATATGTCATGAATAATCCATACTCGTGTCTTTGCATTGTAACGTATAACATTATTTGAATGGACACAATGCACACGAAAAGAGAAAGTAATTTCCTCGATAATGCTTTCATGCGTTTGTCCTTAGAGTCGCCTGTTGCAGAGTTATTTTTTCTCTCTTTACCTTCCTCCGTATAAACATTTCCACTCGTGACACAAACTATAAGATAAGATAGAGCCCCAATCAACGCAACACCGGAAGCAAGGAGATATGCATATTGTATATTTGTTTCATTAACATGAGGCCCTTCAGACTTCTGCGCCAATGATAATGAGCTATTATCCATTTTCCAAAACACGTAAGAACCGTTCAAATTATTTAAAGTTTCATCAAAGGTTGCATTAACTCTAACGTCGTCCTCTCTATTACGCTTAGATAAGAATGGATTGACAAGAAATGGACTCAAGATTCCACCCGCTGTCGCAGCAAGATGAACGATTTGTAAGAATGTTATTTTTTCTGTTTTCCATAAATGTATGGTATCGGCTGTTACAACTGAAATATAAAGAACATTATATGTTAGCATAGGAAATTTCCTTAACAGACAAAACTAAGTGTTCCGACAAGCAAGATTACTTCTGTGCAATATATATAGGGCTTTAGGAGATGCTGGCGACAATGAAATATCTATAAAAATGCTGACAAGGACATATGTGATATTACTAGAAAAGGTTACTTCATGGACTTATTTACCTGACGGGTCGGTAAGTAATATAGCGATCTCAGCGGTAAGACCTTTTTGCAACTGTATTTATCTTTCGTATGATTTTCAACAATGCAGTAGTATCCACAACGACAAAATTCTAAACCAGTCCAAATCAAAAGAGGATACATACGTACGACAAAACATTCTTGGTTGAAATAGAAAAACACAAGGGTCATATAGTGTAGAAAACATTACGAGAAAAGAAGAAATTGCTTGTCACAAGCAATTACTTCTTTTCTCACAATGCTTTCAAGCTATTTTTCTTTGGTGCGCAAAAAATGAAAGATTTTGTGGTATTGGGTTTATCAATATGTTTACTTTGAAGATCTTATGATTATAATGAATAAAGGCTGCTCTATGGATTTGAAAATTTGTTTGGATAGCAGAACAACACGGTATTAAAATAGAGTTCAACTTTTATTACCAGTGGCGAGTAAACAAATTTATTATATACCTATAAAAGATATGGAGTAAAACCTGGCTGTCAAATACAATTCGACAGAAAAAAATCAATATTCGGCGTGTAGCAAAAAAAGTAGTTAAACACTGACTTCTTTTTTGTGTATTGACGTTCCGGGTTTTTCGGAAAGTTTGTTATTTCTTAGCCATTTAAGAGAATTTTCTTAATGTCATTTCCTAGAAGGTATATAATAAAAGGAATATTTACGACAGTGTGTTTTTCTATTTGTTGTTATCGTGTTCTCGGATCGTGTGTAGGTATTTTTATTGGATTCGACCTTCGGTCTCATCCAATAAAAAATACCTACACACGATTCTCGAACACGATAACAACAAATAGAAAAAGACACTGTCGTAATATTCCCTATGTATCGAAACAGCTGTTCACGATGTCGCAATAGAGCTACAATTCACCGATCGATGGTCACGCCCCCTAACCTCGACAAATAGTTTGACTTGGATATCAAACGGAGTTATTATGCGAAATTTATGACCACCGAGATGTAACAAAAATACACATGTTTGGTTTGAGGTCTAAACGTCGTAACTACAAATCCTATAAGACGCGAAACCAACAAAAATGTTTCACATAAAGGTAGGCCAATAACGGAGTTTAAAGGTCACTTCTAGTCTAAATGAACGCTTTGAATGGTGGATTGATTCTATCATTGACTTGATCTGTCAATTGTATAGTATTAGTTTAGATAACAAAATCCGACAATTTCCCTTCCATATTAAATTGTTAATTAATTACCACACAAACCCTCGTTTTACCAATTGATGAAAAGGGGTATTTTAAACGGTATTGAACGGGTGAAACTTGCTAGATACAAGCTAAAGCACTTTTATCCCGTAGAATTTTCTATCCTATTTAACGCCCACTATTTCATTAAGACGCACTTTTGATATTTCTCTGCAACCTTCTTCAATTTTTACCAACTTAAAAGTGTGTTGTCTGGTAATGAGTTATATGATGTTTACCCAGATGTATACCGCTTGCAAATCCGCCTCCAACAAGATGTATAATCAGCATCACAGGAAAGTTAGTACACCATGGAGTACTTCCGGTAGTGATGGCTAGTCCCAGCGACAAGGATACAAGAACTAACAATTTGTTTAGACGATCGTAGGCGTAACCAGCCAACAATGAACCTAGCATGTTCCTGTAAGAAGACTGAAAGCATACAGCGAAATCAAGTGAAAAATGTGACGCATTTCACGTATTTTTCTTGTAGTGTAAATTAAAATGCGCTTGTTTCCACTAATACATGCTACCTGCTGATACATGATACAAGATGACCATGGCAACCGTTAGTGACTTCCCAATATCATTTTAAAAACACCGGCTTAAGCAAAGGCAGAAATTTATTGAATAGAAAAAAAACTTGGCTGAACTCAACACCATTTTTTGTAGTGTAATGAAACTGCGTACGAGTACCAATTAGAATTTATATTTTACCCCGATGACACACTAAATGGACAGCGCAAAGTTGGTAAATTGCCCTTTAGTTTGATTGATCGATTGAATGGGTTTTAACGTCACTTTTAACAGTATTTCAGCCATATCGCGGAGACTAGAGCACCTAACAATAGATTCTTGGTATTTCACAATCTGGTACTACCACTACAGCCTTTCCCATTGGTGAGAGACAAATGTCGGAAAGGAAATGTGCATCACGAACCCACGACATCCATTATTGAAGATTAAGAGTCTGGTGCGCTACCGACTGAGCTAAGGCGGCGGCAGATAACTTTGTATTAGCTTTCGATACGACCATATAAAAATGAGCGTCGACTTTATTGAAATTGTCTTGGCATATTAACAAACTGATATGACACAACATTCTATTCTTTTAATGTCACGGCCATGCGTTTTCCCTAATTTTTCTGCCCTTAAAACATTAAAGTTATCTTATGTTATATTTTTAACACACTTTGACGTTGAAAAATAAAATAAAAAAGACATACCCAAATGACCAGGTGGTAAAGATCCACGATGCTTCTGCGAGGTCTTGCTTGATAAGTATCATGAGGTCTGGAAATGCAAGGCCAATCAACGTATGACATGCTCCCTACATGAATATATAAAGCAAAAATAAGCTATAAATCTTTAAGGGACTATTGATGTAAAGCAACACTAGTGGTGAAAAACTAAGCAACGTTCAGTTGGTAAGTGTAGAGAATTTTAAATGCAAACATAGAATATTTTTCCGAGGAATTCCTTTCCCTTAATTCCTTAATTGAATATAACCCTAGGATATTGGATTGATAAAAGACCATTAATAGCAATGACGGCAGTGTTTCAACTATGCGTATTTTACTGGACATACAAAAAAGGTGTATAAGCATGGACAAAAGGTTTGACAAAATGTCTGAAACAATGAAAGAAATAAAACGCGAGAATCGATCATTGAAACAGAGTAATACTACATTACTAAAAAAGGTTGACATGCTAGACAAAGTCTATTTCAGACGCGAATGCTAAATGTGAACAACTCGAAGCACAATCAAGACGACAAAACCTTAGACTGTTTGGGCTACCTGAGACGGAAAGAGAATCATGGGAAGAATCAGAGGAGAATGTTCGTCGGTATATAAAAGATGAACTGAATATTGATGAGAGTAAAATCCAAATTGAAAGGGCCCATCGCTTACCAGGAAAATTTAAACCAAGACCTTTAATTATAAAATTTTCTTTTTATAAGGACAAAGAAACTGTTTTGAAACGATACAGGCTTAAGCAGAAAGAAGCACGTGAAGCTGATGATTCTGATGATGGTGACAAAGTAAGGGTGATCGAGGAATTTCCAGAGAGAGTGCGAAGATGCAGACAACAACTTATACCTTTCATGAAGCAGGCTATAGAGGCTGATAAGAAAGCGTTTCTTAGGTACGATAAATTAATCATTGACTCACATGAATATAGATATGACGAATCAAGGAACTCGCCAGTGCCAGTTGAAGGCGGATCATCCTTACACCAACCACCTAATAATTCCAAATAAGGGTGTGGTCAAAGCCCGATCATAATGAGTGACAATGTAGAAACATTAAGACTAAATATATGTACATTGAATATCGAGGGCCTTAACAAGTATGACAGTGATATAAATTTCAAAAACTTTTGTTCAACTTTTGACATAATTGGTCTAAATGAAACATGGGCTACTAAACAGGGTCAATTTTCAGGATTTTTAAATAATTATACGTCTTTTGATTATGTTAGACAAAAAAACCAATTGCCATTAGAGGCTCCGGTGGTGTAACAGTCTTTGTAAAGGATTATTTAATAGAACAAAATTATGTAAAGCGCATTTTCAATGATGCGAAAGATTGTGTGATTTTATACTTCAATTGTCAATCAATGAATAATGTCCGTGATTTTATGCTAGTGTTTGTTTATGTTTCTCCAGAATATTCCTCAATTTATGATGTAAACAATAATAATGGAATATATCTATTAGGTGATGTCATTGAAAGGATAAATACATCATATCCAAATACTGATTTAATTTTAGCTGGTGATTTTAACTCGCGAATAAGTAATTTACTAGACTTCATACCCTCAGATGATCTTAAAACTATTTTTGGTGAAGACGTACCATATCCTTCGTCAGATTTTAATATTAAGAGACATTCTAAAGATTTAGACTATAATCGTTTTGGCCTTAGTCTAATGGAGTTTTGTTGTACACACGATGTACACATATTAAACGGAAGATTTCCGAGTGATAAATTTGGAAATTTCACTTGCTTAGCCAATAATGGCAAAAGCGTCGTCGATTATATGATTGCATCAAGTTCTTTATTTAAGTATATACTTGACTTTAAGGTTCAGACCACAGATGAGTCTGTTCATTTTCCAATAAGCTGTATTATTGAATTTCCAAAGGCAACAAACGCTACAGTAGAGCAACCCGATACAACAGAATATGTCACTTGTAATAAATTTATATGGAAAAACGAGTTCAAAGATGTTTTCTTTGCTCAATTTAATCTCCAACTTTCAAGATTCCAGTCACATATACCAGATATCAATAATTTCATGACAGCCCCTTCACATTTTTCAGAATTTTTAAATATATACAAAACTGCTGGAAATGTAATGAAGAGTACAAATTCGGGTCCTAAACACTCCAATTCAAATTACCCCTGGTGGGATTACGAGTGTTCTATTGGCAAACGCGAAAAATTAAAAGCATTTTATACTTTCCGACGAACCAATTCCGAATCGGATCTAACCAATTACAAGATAAAACGCAATAGATTCAAAGCTTTGTGTAGGCAGCGCAAGATTTCCTTTTGTAAACGAAAGAGATTAGAATTAATCAACTCTAGAAATGACAACAAGAAATATTGGTCTATTTTAAAATTACGTAATTCTTCACCAAACCACGTTTATCCTGTAACCGGCGTAGACTGGGTTGATCATTTTAAAACAATATTGAACATCGAGTGTCAAACTGAGTCAAATTCCATCCGTGACACGTCACTAGACCAAATTACGACTAACCACGATTGTTCATCATTAAATAGTCCCATAACAGACGATGAAATTCTCTATAGTATTAATTCCATTAAAAATAATCGGGCTCCGGGTCCGGACGGATTATGTATTGAAATGTTCAAATACACCATACTTTCATCGTTGTCATACATTAATATTCTTTTTAATTTTATATTTGATACAGGCAATTTCCCTTCGGAATGGGGCAAAAGCATTATTACTCCAATTCACAAATCCGGCGCACTTACGAATCCAGATAATTATAGAGGAATCTCTTTGATTGACAGTCTTTGTAAAGTTTTTGATCATATTCTATCCAATAGATTAACCCTATGGTGTGCTAACTACAAAGTTATACACGAATCACAGGCTGGGTTTAGAAGAGGGTATTCCACTACGGATAACAATTTTACTATAATGGCATTAGTTCAAAAGTATTTGTCAAAAAAGGGAGGAAGATTCTATTGCTTTTTCATTGATTTTGCAAAGGCGTTCGACAGCATTCAACACCAGAAGTTGTGGGACGCCTTTGCAAGAAACAACATAACTGGGAAATTTAACACTATTTTTAAATCAATGTATTCAAAAATCAAATCTTGTGTTAAAATTGAAGATTCGTTAACAACATATTTCAGTTGTACAACGGGAACCAGACAAGGATGTGTCAGCAGTACGATTATCTTTTCACTTTTTATAAATGACCTTATTTTGTTGTTAAAAAAGAAATGTAACCGTGGTATTTATGTAACCGACGAAATTGAAGAGTTATATGCCCTGTTGTTTGCTGATGACATTGCAACTTTCTCCGATACAGTTTTGGCTTTACAAAGGCAAATAAATGTTGTCGAGGAATTTTGTACGTCTACAAACATGAATTTGAACCTTGACAAGTCTAAGATTATTGTCTTTAGAAATGGAGGACCATTAAAACAATCCGAGAAATGGTATTTTAAAGGTAAAAAAATTGAGTCAGTATCATTCTACAAATATCTTGGTCTATATCTTACTCCAACATTTACCTGGACGAGAACATGCGAATATTTATCGTTACAGTCTATCAAAGCATTTTATTACATTTTTCGGTTTCAAAGATTATACGGCCGACTTGATCCATATGACGCTTTTAACATTTTTGATACAACTATCAGGCCTATACTATGTTTCGGTTCTCAAATTTGGGGTTATATGTATAATCAAAGAGTTGAAAGTACTCACATCAAATTTTGTAAGCAATACTGTAATTTATACAAAAATACACCTGATGCATTTGTGTTAGGAGAATGTCGTCGCCTTCCTCTCTGTGTGTACTATATACCAAATTGTATCAAATATTGGCTTAAACTTATACGCATGGAACCCTATAGATACCCAAAGCAATGCTATCTTATGCTTAAAAGGTTAGACGATTTAGGCAGGAAGACATGGGCATCATGCATCCAAAACCTCCTATATTCTCAAGGCTTTGGGTATGTATGGATCTCTCAGGACGTAGGTAATGATGAAGCATTTCTAAATACTTTCAAAACTCGAATCAAAGATTGTTATGTTCAACAATGGTTTTCTAATGTAGCTATATGTGGAAAAAGCGATCATTATCGACACTTTAAATCTTTGCTAAATCCAGAATTATATTTACGTTCGTTTCTGCCATCTAATTTACGTAGAATTTATGGAAATTTTCGCTGCTCTAATCACGAACTGATGATTGAAAAAGGCAGGCACATATCTCTACCAAAGCAAGAACGGCACTGCCCTTTTTGTACTTGTGAAAATATATATGTAATTGAAGATGAGTTACATTTCTTTTATCAGTGCAGGTTATATGAAAACCTACGAATTATATACTTTCCCCAGAAATGGCTACGTTGTAGAACTCCAGATTCATTTTATAGAATTCTAAATACATCTGATGAGTCTGAGGTTTTTATTATGGCCAAATTCTTGGAGATTGCATTTAAAATTCGATCTGAAACGCTTTTGAATATGTAACTTTGTATTTATTGTATACATGCACCTATTGGCAGTCAATCGTTCAAAAACGACCGCTTCACTTAAACCAAACCACCATTAGGCTTATAGTTTTATTACCTCACACAACAAATAATGTTCTTCTCATGCTGAGACGAAACTCGAATTGTGTATTTGTTCTTTCTCCTATTTGTTTTACAAATGATCTTGACTCTGTGCGGAAGGTGATTGGTAGAATCGTCACATTGTGACGATTCTTGCGTTTCCTCTTAGCACAGCGTTTTAATTCAAAATGATCGACTTCTAGAGATGCCGATTTCCCTAAAAGCAACACAAATTTACTTTACAGCAGTACGTGTCTCTTATTCCATTGTTGATCTTATCTTAAATAGTCATCAATTAAAGATCTTAATAACATTTATGATGTTAGCATCACTCTCATGTTTTGTAATGAATATAACATATTTGTATCATGGGCCGGTGGCCTATATTGCCAATAAAATGAATTGTATTGTATTGTATTGTATTATTGGTTGTCGGGTCACCTGAATCACAGGATTACGATTTTTGGCCTTCTGTTTCTCTTTGTCGGGTAACATGTACACATATTAATGTAAATGTTTCCATGCTTTTTGTTAAAGTTTGTTGGGTTACATAAACACATTCACGTAAATGTTTTGTGGCCTTTTGTTAAGGATTGTAGGGTCACCTGAAACACTGGTATGTGTGTAAATATATTCTAGCCTTTTCAAAAGATCGATATTTCTACATTTGTATGGCGTGATTCGATGCTTTCTTTTAATCGCTTAGAAACGTGCTCTTAGCTCGGATAATGAAAGAGATCATCACAGAAATTTAAGACTATGACGAAGAAAAGTATCAGAGATCTTTTATTCGTGACTGACGAGTACTTCAAGGTCATTGGCCTGAAACCTGACCGGGGCATAGACTAGATGAGTCTCGTGTCCTTAGGTAAGCCATAATAGAACCTAGAGCTGGCGAGGGTGGTACCCAGGAAGGACATGAATAAGCAAACCTCTGAGTGATAACTAAAACATTGTTTAAAGTTGTGTTTAACTCGATATGTTATGTGAAGATATATAATGCTTTTTTAATTTCCAAAATTTGCTTTTTTTAATTTCCGAAATTTCGAAATAGTATGGCAGTTTCGAGATATTGATATTTCTCTAAAAATTAAGTTTTAAAAGATTTCATCTAAAAAGAATAAATTGATACAACCAAGACTATACAAAAAGGAGTTTATCAAAAGTTTTTGCTTATGAGATTTACGTTGAGCCTATACTTACCGAAGATACCATGGCCCAGGTTGTGCATACTGTATGTAGTAACTTTCGTCTATATTGTCTATCCTTTCGAAAGCGTACGCAAATTGATGGTATTTCCTGTTCATCACAATGTGACCCATTTAATTCCGGCTTATCCATAATTCATGAATCAACATATAAACATTCTTCCTTCTTTTTTTTTGTCACTAAATGAATCGCTTTAACCTTTTATGATACACTCTATCACCAGCTTTCACGTGTATCGATAGTTTTCTTAATCGCATCGAAAGAAAACTCGGCTTTTAGAAAATCAACTGTTTTTAGTTTTTATATGGTTCTCTTGTATGTGCTTATCTATTTTCTAAACTCTTAGTTTAAAGAACGAACCAACATAGACTGAATTTCGTGCATGTTTTGTTTTTAAATCAGTGAACAACGTGAATTCTTTAAAAGCCTTTCAAAGAACACTTCTCGATGAACCACACTAACCTGAATTGATTAACATGCACAGGTCAGAAACGAGGATTACATTAATACACTTGTGTGATCCAAATTGATGTTCTTAAATATGACATGTTTCGTAAAAGGAGGCCATCCCACGGCGGCGAACGTATTGACCCGAGCGGAGGAACGTTTCTGAAATGGACTAGCAATTTCGTAACTTAATATAGATTTATATTTAAAATACCAACTATTTGACCTTCGACGAAACCGATTTCTTTTTTAAATTTGTTTTAATGGATTACTGAATGGTTTCCCATTGCTGATTGGTTACAAACGAACGAGAAAATAATCTCGTGCGCCTACAGCATCTTAGATGGATAGCTCATGGACAGCTAAGGTCGTTCTCCTCTTTTTTTGTATTGAAATAAAGTGATAATCGTTGGTTAATCTGCTCCCCGCGTTATCATGCTTTGGCGACAATGCAAGGTGTCAATTAAGTTTATCTTTGTTATTTTTTTCTCTTATAACAGTGCCGGCTAGGTGGTTTTTTTAGGCGTTCATTGATTTGGATGATACAAAAAAAAAACAAACAAACAAAAAATGCAAGTTTTTTTTTTATAATCGGAGCATGTCACGTACTTACAACTTTCATGGAGACAGCAGTTCAAATTCATTTATCTCATATTTAGGGGGTGGAACATCTAAATTTGCAATTCGACAAAATCGAAAGATTATGAAATTTGAAGACAATACTAAATAGGGTATACAACATGTGGAAAGGAAAAATTAGTTGTTTCGCGCAATTTCTCGTTTTCCCACATTTTTTTCATTATCGTATCTCTTCAGGGCGTCAAAATAAAACCAAAGAAACAAAAACACGAAAACACCGCCATGGTGTGGTAATGTTTTAAAGAATTTGAAATTGCAAATGGCCAATCGTAGCTTTCGACCCGAGTTTAATAGATTGGCACATTTATGTAAAACACGTACATGTTTGAGAGATAATATTACCAGACAGCAAAATTATAGATTGGTCAAAATTGAAAGGAATTTGCAGCCGACAATGTAAAGTATATGCAATTTAAGATTTCATCATTTTTATGGATATGAAACATTGTGTAAAAAAGAAGAAATTGCTTGGTACAAGCAATTTCTTCAATTTACAATGTGTTTTCCCAATTGATTTTCTTGTTTACATGTTTGGTTTAAAGTGGGTTAATAAATTAATGTTTGAGAAGGGGGATTATAATTTGAACAATAACCTATATTTATCTACCTTGATAGTCCGTGGTTAATCTTTTGCTATCGATTGATTAATAGAATTGGCGTAAACGCAACTTTCAACAGTTTCTCAGTTATATCACAACATAAGATGAAACTTACCATGTTTTACTGTCGTTACTCATTTCAATGCAACCACTTAAGAGATGAAGAGAATATTTTTTTGTTTTCATGGAGGTATGAACCGAAAAAACTAATCACACTGTATGAATACGCGAAGCGGATTCACAATTGTGTGATTAGTTTTTTCGGTTCATACCTCCATGAAAACAAAAAAACATTCTCTTCATTTCTTATAATTTAATAGCATCGAGCGAAAAAACCAAAAGCTGTACAAATTTTGATACCTTTTTATATGGAACTATTTTATGCAGAAGCATACAAAATGGCTGCGTGCTCAAAATTTTGTTCATGGAGGTATGAATTAAATTTTTCGACCAATCAGAACGCTCGTTTTTGATAGACGAAACTAACAATTAAATTATAAAAATATGAACCCAGTCATCAGCTGCTTAGTCCATTCATGAGGCACAATTGACTAATGTCTTGATGATTAAATCAATTACCAGAAAGAATGTTGGCCGGCTTGTGGTTCGAACTCACGGCCTCAAGGATTGAAAATCAAATGCGTTATCGACTGAGCTAACAGGGCTTGGCTCTTTCGATATCGACCATACATATCGTCCGTGTTAAACCAATACCTGGTAACTACAGCTTGGAAAAGATGTAGTTAAGAGGTTTTGTAGAACGATATGAATATCCCAGGTTACAAATGAATATCTTTAATAATGCAAGAGATATTTCGAAAAAAAATGCAGTACAACGGAATCGGCAGCGACGCAATCGACGACTTTGCTATAGCCATACCTCAAGTTTTTTTTCCGCAAACAACCGTGCTAAGGATCAAATTTCAAAATCGCGACAATTTTCATCGAGATATCTTTTTGGGGGAACCTTTGATTTATCGCAATTTGTATGTAGTTTAGATACGTACCGTCCCAACTTCTTGTCTAAAAAGGAAGAGAAACATGTGCTGATCAGGATAATTCTTGTAAATAATTAATGTCACTTATTAAAACCCAATTGAATCATGGGCGCCAGGCCAGAGAGCACTTCATTTTATTTGAAAAGGCATATTTTGATTGAGGATGGTTCCTGATTTATATTTTACCTTTTGTTCGTAAAGGTTAAATTATTGCTATGATATTCATATTCGCTCTATAACTCTTTTACATCCAAATAAATTGGCTGAATTACGCATCAGTTTTAGACAGTTTGTCACATACAAATCTTAGGTCAGTATCTCTAGGTCTATATCCAACTTAGAGGTCCAACTTGTGCCCTATCTAAAACCCTAACATTCCAAATAACTTTGCATAACTATTTCTAAGATTTAAGCAAAATGTTATGTGCAAGCCTAGGCTCTGCATTTTCAGAACCAATGTCGAAGCACAGATTCGTAACAAATTTCACAGGAATAATCCTTAGGCGACTCTTTTGTCAGATTTCATCAAAGAATTCTGATGGGATAAAACATGGCTTTTTGTGGGTTGAGCTACAATTTGCACCAATGGTAAATTGTGAAAACTGATTTTTTTTCTTATAAAACCGGCAATTAGATTTTAACCAAATGTCAAAGATATCGTTCTTAGATAACCCTTTATTAGAATTGCGATCGGATGAAAAAAATCGATTATGGGCTGGACTAGTTCCCATATATGGTATATAAAGAAAATACCAAAAATCTTCTCAAAATATTAGTTCACGAAATCAACCAATTTTCACAAAATGATCCTTGGGTGACCCTTTATCAGATTCTGTGAAGATTCTGAAGAAACTGATGGGTTTTAAAAATATGGCTTTTGATTGGCCATATGTTGCTTTGGAAAAGTGAATCAATTAAGAAATGTAAATGCGTTGTACTAGGTGTAAAAATTATTGCAGGTTATCTCCCTCCAAACTTCAAACTTCAAATAGTGTCAAACTTTACCTCCTACGGAACCCCTAAAAAGACATTTCAGACTTTTTCTAATATGCAAATGATCCAAATTATTTCGTAATTATGAAATACTCTTCAAATTATTTCGTAATTACGAAACACTTTTTCATATTTACGAAATACTCTTCAAACTAAATTGTATTTACGAAATAGTAAATCGTTATTACGAAAAAATCTTTAATGCTTAAATTTGCTTTAAAACTTCTCATAGTAGATAACCAAAAAAGCAATGGATGATCTGTGTTTCTTATACCTTTGAGAGCACTGGGCTACTATTGCATTTTTCGATTTATTCCATCAATATCAATTCAATACATCATATATACGCTTTTTGTTGTTATAGAAAAGGACTTTAATCCCTCTCTTTTTTATACAATCTCAATTAGAGCATCTAAGTCTTCAGCCTGTTGTGACGTCTTTATGTCTTTTAACCCTTTACTGCTCAGCAAAATTCTAGCTTGGTCCAATTTCAATAACAATAACAACAACGACAAAAATACAGAAACAATTTTAAGTTACATTTCTTTTTGTCTTTGACAGTAAGAAACATTGTGGATAATAAAGAGTTGCTTATTACAAGCGATTTCTTCATTATCCACAATGTTTTCCAAAGTTTTTTTCTTATTTGGCATAAAAAGCGGGATAGTGGGAAAACTGATTTAGTACCAACGATATATGAACAAATGCAGATGGAATAGATTATTTTATCAGTTACACTTGGTCAGGTGAAATGCACAATCACTTATTAGAGCTTATTTTAATTGTCCCACTCAAACAATGACAAATCGCTGGCCCCAACCACTTACTCCATATGCCACGCCAATCGACTCCAACAGGAAGCCTCGCTTCAATTTTAAGCGGCGTTATTTTGCAAAATTTATGGCAAGTTACACTTAACAAAATGGTAGAATAGTTGGTTGACGACCTAAATATCGTAACTACATCTTGAAAAGGCTGGAGTTACGACATTTAAGTCGCAAATCAACCAAAGGAGGAAAATGTTTGGAGTTAAAAACTCAATTCTGGTCTAAATGAATTATTTCATTGGTCGACTGTTAGTACTAGTAATTGATTGACAATCGCGATTGTTCAATTCTAACGAGTACCAAGAACAAAAGATTTAAATGATATCTAACTGACTTATAGCAACTATTCTATAGTTCTAGAATGTGGTCGCTTAATGTAAATATTCGCTTAATAGAGTGGATTAACTGTATCCATTTATTCTAATTATATTGTGGCGAAAGAAGTTAGCTCTTGCATTCAAACTTTACCAACAATTGACCAATCGCGGCTGTCAGTCAAATAACCAGTTGGCCAATAAAATTTTAAATTAAAAGTAAACTTTTAGACTCTAAAATTGACGGTCATTTATCTGAAGCATTGTTGTTGGTTTGGTGACTGAAACGTTCTAACTGCAGCTTATTCTAACTATGTTAATTATTTCGTAATTACGAAATTGCTAATTGCTTTATCACCATGTTTGGACCTATGGAGCATTGTATGCGCTCAAGCGCCACTAGTTTAATCTTCTGACTGAATTGTTTATCAGCATAAGACTATGTGTCATTGGCAACTCTCTGGTCGATATACCCAAGGTCAGGCTAACATTTATAGGTTAAAGATTAAATTTTATTTGTTCAACTCCAAAATACATGGATTTGTTTTGAAATAGTACTATATATCAGGAAAAAAGAAGAAATGAGGTCTAATTGTAATACCCGAGAAATATTGTTTTGATATATCTAGAAAAGGGAATGAGTTTTTCAAGGAACACCCCCAATTGTTTTATACGTTTTGACGATGCCTGTATTTAGATCATTTTGGCGGTTGGAATTTTGATTTTAGACCTCTCATATAAGACGCATACATATATTTAATTATCCTAAACCGGATTGCCAACTAAGCCAAACATGTTATGAATTTACTCAAAGTTTACTTATTTCAATCGGTTGCCATGGTAATGTATACCTTAATTATCACGGTAGCATGAATTTACAAGTAGCTATTATACGCTTCAAAAGTCTTAAAAGATTTGCATGATAATTTAAAAAAATAATCTACTTAAATGATTCATTGAAATTCATAAGGACAAATGCAGTTACTATGGCAACATCTATAAGGTATGTTTTTAAATATGAATTATTTTGTTGTAATGAAGAATTTCTTTTATTGAAAATGTAAAACAGATACAAAAAGCGTTCTGGATCAAACTTGACAGAAAATGGACAATTTTGTTAAGTCATTGTGTCCGATTGCTATTGCAATTCAATGAAAATTAATGAGTTTCATATTGTAAAGATTTTTTACACTCGTGTAACAGTAATCTTATCAAAATTCGTAACGGGTTATAATCACTAGAATAGTGTAGTAGAATTGCTGACAAATTGTTTCAAACTTCAATGAAAAAAAACACATTACTATCTTATATACTTGCGCCAAAAGTAATTTCAGGAATTTATTGTTTTATACTGGTAAAAAACTTAATTATTTGACACATCGACATAATAAATCCCTTGATGATAGTGAATATTAGAGTTGAAGAGAATATTTTCTACACAAAAAACTAATCACACTTGTAAGGAAGTGTGTTTCTTTTTATAACTGAGCAGAAGTTTTTCATTAAGGTTTTAGCTTCATAATCAAGTTTATTAATTTTGCTTTCGTCTATCAAGATTCAAGCTTTTTGATATTCCATGCTTCTATGATCAAAATTTTGCGCACACAACTATGCATGGTCAAAAAGTAGATCCATAAAATTTTACATAAAATCAGTAAAATATTTTCATTGTTTTGCTTAAAGGCCTAGTTTAATCCTTCTTTATTTGACCCCCCCCCCCCAAATGAGATATACAATTAACCACATGCTGAGAATTTAACAACCTTATCTGATAAGGAAGCTATATACATTATACAAGGGATTAAATCTGCTGTATAACAATGGAAAAGTGTGGCATATATTTGCACTTTCTTTGTAACTAATTTGTCTTTTGAAATAAATTCTGAATTTTATTTGGTTATAATTGTTAATGAATAATAAGTTCTCATTTTTAAGACTTTTTCAAAGTGCGGGAGGAGTAAAAATACAAAATATAAGGCTATTGTTATCATAATAGATCATAAGTAGCAACTTGAATAACTTAGATAGATAACATTAAGAAAAGAGGAGAAAACATTGATTTTTATGATTTCCCCTTTCGTCTCGATATTTCAACACTTTTTCTCTCTTATCAAATCGACCTTTTTTAGTTTGTAAAACTGCTATAACATTCAGAAAATATTTCAATATTCTAGGCCATGAAATAAATCAAAATGGAAAAAAAGTAATTTTACCAGAATTCTTACTTTACCACAATGTTTTAAGAAACTGTGTAATCAATTAAATTACAAAAAAAGTAATGCATGTAAATTTCTTTCAATTACATTAAATCCAGCAATCTGCAACTTAGTCACTTTTCATTCTGTAATTTGAAATTGATTTGAAACTTTAAAAGCATAAAAAAATCATAAGATAAATTAAAAAAGAAGAACTTTTCTTTTTTTTTCGATCAAATTCTCATCAGAATAAAGCTAAGGTGCAGCTATTAAATATTATTGACAAATTTTGACCATGGTCATCAATGGAATATACAAGATGATTAACCCCCTGGTGTGATTTACAGATAAGGCAATTTGCTTATCAGTAGGGGTCCAACATACACAACATTCCTTAAACTAGGTCTTTAAGAGCTTCAGATCAAAGGAAACGAAGAGAATATTTTAATTGCGAACAGTGTGATAAAGTTTATAGGTTCCTGCCTTAATTAAAAACAAAAACAGAAAACATTCTCTTCATTTTTTTTAATGGAAACAAAAAAGATATTTTGTCAAATGAATAACAAAATACAAATACAAAATAGCATATATATGATAGAAATGCTGCATACGCGATAAATCGTATCTTAAAAGAATACTTTGAATTACGTCATCAAATAGCTCATGTACTGTTAATCAACAAAATATATTCAAGCCCGTTCAATTCCTCACAATCGAATATATCGTGACGTTTCCAAAGTTACAAAACACTTGTGGAGTAACCATTCGACCGAAAAATGATTTCCGGTCATATTTTATGGAAAGTGGATTTTTGGTGAAGGTGTGTTTGTGGATATTGACCATGTTTTTATAGATGAACATCAAAATGATAACCATTTTATTTTTAGCATCATTTCGAAGCAAGATTGCATAATACGTAAGTTTCTATCAACCCCCCAAAAGGGTTGTGTATAAGCTCGCCTGGTCATAGCGTGCTAAGAGAGAGATTTTAGCACTACCCAGTTTCCGTTGTTCATTAGGCGCCGTCCGTTGTCAACAATTTTTTTCAATATCTTTTCCTCATAAACCACTTGGCCAATTATGATTTAACTTATTAGGAATGTTCCTTAAGTTACCCTTTGTAAAATCGTTTCTTGATTTTTTTTATTCGCCTTAAAATGTAGGCGTGACAGGACAGGGCTACTCAGACTTATGAAATCTTTATTCTTAAAAATATTCTCCTTCTTAATAAGTGAATCACTTTTGACCAAACTTGGAGAGAATGATTCTAGGATGTCCCTTTTCAAAACCTGATCTGGAAATTCTTTTCGCCGCAAATGGGGGGCGTGACAGGGGCTAGGCTTGGAGACTTCGAGAATTGGTAAAATCATAACAATAATAAACCTGTTCCTCTAAACCGCTGGACAATTTTTAGACCCAAATTTGTAGGAATGATCCTTGAGTGACCAATTTTTAAAACTCGTTTGTGAATATGTGATTCGTCAAAAATGTGGACCAAACTTAGCAGGAATATTTCTGTGGTAACCACTTTTTAAAATTTGTTCATGATTTTTTTGATTCGACAAAAGTGTGGACAAACTTCGTAAGAAAGTTACTTAAGCTAACCTTTGTAAAACCTTTTCGTGAATTATTGATTACCCAAAAATTGGGGCTCGGCAAGACAGGGGCTCAGACCAACTTAGAAATAATTCTTTGAAAAAAACTTTTCGTCGACATTTTTTATAAATCTTCTGCTCTGTAATAAATTGCTGTTCTTGTTTTTTTATCAGGTGATTATTTTGTTGTTGTTGTTTGTTTGTTTGCTTGTATGTATAAAACTTCTTCTAATTAAAATTAAATTCACGATAAATTGTTAATTATTAAACGGAAAACGACACTTTTAAGGAATTAAATCATGCAGTAAAACAGAAAACATCTCAATTTTCTTTGAAATTGCATTCCTCGATTTTTCCTTCTTCGATCAAACTACATATCATTTCGCCCGAAACGGTTCTTCTGTTTTAGCGCTGGTAACACTTTGTTTTGAAAAAAGAGCTATAAAAACCTCATATTTAGAATCTCAAATGACACTTTCAAATACAGCGGCGACTGGAGACCCTAACCATGGATTCCTGGTATTTCTTACACCAGTACTACCAGAACATCCCTTCCGAGCCTCCAGTTACTCATTCCACTTAGGTTTACGATTATCCACCTATTGTTGGGAGACAAATGTCGGAGAGGATATTTGACGCGACCTAGGATCGAACCGGGAACCCTATGATTAGGAGTCCTACCACGGCGCTATGACCGCGGCCCTTAAACTGAAAGAGACGTGCAAGTCAAATAAATAATCATTTAGAGACTTCGGTTATTGCTTTTTGATAACATGTCAAAGTAAGTGGGAGTTACTAAAAAAATGAAAAAAAAAAATCAAATTTGTTTTTATAAATATGTACATTTTATCAGATCCCGGTTTCACGTGACACATCTTAAATCATGGATTCCTGAGTTTTGATTATGTAGTACAATCGAAATAATTTTGTTAAATTGGTTTAATTGAGAATAAATTCCGTTAATCTGTTATTCAAACTCTTTAGGGTCTGATTGATCGCTTTCCATAAGAGCTTTAAAACGATTAGTTGAATTCACAGGGATTCCTTATAGGAAATTAATCCAGTCTATCCCAATTAAGCAGAAGATATACTTTGTTAGACAAGTACAAAGTACATAGTAAAAAAATAAAACTATACGATATGTGTCTTAAGGTCATAATTGCCTCTTCCCCCTCTCCCCTTCTCTCTCTTTCTTTCTCTCTTTCTCTCTCTCTCTCTATCTCTCCGTCTCTCTTTCTCCCTCCCTCTCTCTCTCTCTCTCTTTCTCTCCCCCCTTCTCTCTCCTTTTATAGCGGTTAAACCGATGATAATAAATTTACAATGACAGGATGAACAAAAAGATGAAATATTTAAAATAAATCACACAGACAAAACAAGGTGAAATGATTATTTTTGTAGCGTATCCAATCGTTCATTTAATGCACGTTAAATAAAGTGTGCTTAACACGTTAAGGTAGAGGTATTATTGCATATAAATAGTAAAATAAACTTGATCATATTTGGATTTCATAGTACTTTACATTAATTATGTCTCAGTCGCAAACGCGCAAAACGTGAAAAATTAAAATAAAGTGGAATTCATTTTCAATGTCGTTTTTATCGCATAGTATGCAAAATCGGTACCTAGTATTATTGCTTGGTAATAGTGAATGTAGTTCTAAGGGCTCAAATTATTCCGCCAATTTCTGATTGTTATAAAAATTGCTAAAGCAATGAGTAAAGGTCAAAGTCACCGTTTCTAATATATATAAACATAAAAAATAATGCATATCAAGAAGTTAAATAAAGATAAAGGTAAAGGTCATGGGGGTCATGGTTTTGGGTCTGAAATGAAAACGAATCTCTGGATGAGTGTATCTGTAGAATATGAAAAAATAGGAATAAGAAAATATGAGCAACGTTAACGTTTTAGGAAGGTAAGTTAAGGTCAATATTTGTCCTACGTTAACCCATTACAACACGACAAAATCTTAAACTGATTCAAATTGAAAGAAATTGCAGACGACAAGTTCAAATTGGGTAGAATTCGCAAAGATTTGAGTTGTAGAGTAGAAAAGATTACAAGTAATTTCATCAATGTCCACATTGTTTTTCACTTTTTTCTTGAGATGCGTAAAAAAGCAGAAAATAGTGGGAATAGGTTAAGGATTTAGAAAAAAAAAAACATACAAGATTAAAGTTTCTGTTCAGTTCTTCAAATCGGGTAAAGGTCACAAGGTTAAACGGACAGTAGCCATTATCCCAAATGAAAGCCGATGTCCTGAAGTGAATAAGTGTAAGGTATTATCCCGTAAAATGTCAATATAGACAGAGATACAAAACCAAATGGAGCGTAGACAACCGACACTGGCGCTGACATCCGATGATGTGAAAATAGCTTCCGATAGAATTTCGTCATGGACAGGCAAAAATCGTCTTGAATTGGGGAAATGACAAAGAACTAAAAGGAATTAAGAATATAATATTCCATCTTTTTAATACATTAGACAACAGGAACTTCATTTATATCAAAATTGCTGAAAAGAAACCTAAATGAATACCGTCAAACAAAGGTTATCCTAGAATTCTATCAAACATTTTTTCACCTATTTATTTTTTATTTATTTCTGATATAATGCTGTAATCTATATATTGGTAACATATGAATACTTGTATACTGGACTTATGTTTGTTTCTAGACTGCTCTACGCAGGCGTTATTGATTTGTTTATTTATTTGTATTATCTTTAACCCATTCTCAAACAATGACACTTTAAGCCCCCCCCCACCAATATGAAAGCTTTAGAAAACCTTGTAGAAAATGAAGAAAATGCTTGTAACAAGCATTTTCTCTAATATCCACGATGTTTTCTACCCTAAAAGACAAAGATTTATCAACTTGAAATTGTCGTCTGCAACTTCTTTGAATTTGGGCTGGTTTATAACTTTCCTGATTGGGAAAAGGTAACGCCGTTTTGAACAATATTTCAGTTTCATAACGGTGGAGTTCACTTATTTATGTGCTTCTTTGGTATCACCATCACTATGCTATTGATCTTATATGCCTTGCTCGAAGACATATCTGCGTGACCAGAGGCAAAGCTTGGATTCGAACCTGCAAACCTCGACTTTTCTTAAGAAAAATAACGCTGTAGACATAATTAACAGATCAATCGCTTCAAATCAAAATTTCAATTGACCAATCAAATCATTCATTTAAACCGGTACTGCAACAAATATGTTGAGAATATTGTTGGTTTGGTGACTTAAGAGTCGTAACTAGGGCTTATTCAAGCAGTAACTATGAATGTTAGGTTGCCAGCCAACCATTTTACCTTTGTTACATGGTCGCGACGGGTCACAAATAAGAATAACAAAATAAACAAAATGCATACTTAAAGCGGCTATTTAACTGAGTTAATGGTCAGAAATTGTTGAAAATGTGGGTCTCAATTTCGAAATGTTTTAACATTTATTCTCTCAGACATTATAAATCCGTAACGCCGAAAAGACATTAAAAACTATCGAAAACGCAGATACTTTTCTTTTTCAATTTCTTCCTGAAAATCTGAAAAAAGAGGGGGGGGGGGGCTTTAATTGATTATTTTTGAAAATGCAATAGAAGTTCATAAAACTGTACACGAAACCGTAAAATATTTGAAATTAGTGAATAAGTGAAAAAAATAGTTTAATAGGTATATTTTTGTTTAATTATGTTAAATGTTTAAAAATGAAAAAAATCTTTATACATAAAAGGGTAGATCATATCTGTAACATCACGTTTTGTGTGTGTGTGTGTGTTTAGTTGTTGTTGTTAATAAATCAGATGATTCTGTGCGTGACATTTCTAAACATTCCTATCGTCGTTGATCGAACAAAATATCGTAACTATAGCTTTATTCAAGCTGTAGTTACGACATTTTGCAAGCTTAACGACGCTTTGTGATATTAAAGGACTGGACAGAAACAAAAACCCATTAAGAAAATATATCGATCGTCTAAAGTAGCTGAGTAAGTATCTAATTTCAGAGCTCATGATAAAAACAGTAAGAATGCACAGACTGATCTGGATGTAAACTTTACCCACGTGCCTTTACTAGAAATGTCTTCCATGGGTTAGTATTTTTCTTTTATTTGAGTCGACAACTTCAAGTATTTCATATATATTCTGGCGTCTGGGACACCTGACCATAGCTTCATATATATCATTTTTCGCACAGATGCAATCTCCAAGCATAGTTGTCTTTCGTTACTCTCTCCATATATCTCTGCGATGGGCTTAACCCATCCCTACACAACAAAGCTTTAGATTGGTCCAAGATGAAAGAAGCTACAGACGACAATTTAAAATTGACGGAATTTTGAATTTTTTCGCCTTTTTGGATACAAAATATTGAGGCTAACGAAGAATGACACAAGAAATTTCCTCATTTTCAACAATGATTTATCGAATTTTTTTTCTGAGGGGCGTAAAAGGAGGGCTTGTTTTGGAATTAGTTAAAGACAAGATTATTGACAAACCAAGGAATGGTAGATATATTTTTCTGTTCTTTTGCAAGAAATATTCAGGGCGTAATAGGTTGTTCGATGTGGTGATGGGTTAACTATTAATCTACTGATTTGGATAGACCTGATTTGATTTCTATGGCAAATACAAATCATGAAATGTCTTATGCTCTCGTAGGGACACAATTTCTGACTAAAAAAATCCTGATATCGTTGTTAAAATTATTTTCAGACCTATCAATGAATAATTTCAGAATAAGCCACAAGGCATACTTAAAAAGCTTTGTAGAACAGAAAAAAGAAAATAAATTTCAAAATCATATTACGTTGGCAACATAAAATAGATTTGAGATTTATTTTTGTTTACTATTTCGAAATGCTTTTCATGGCAGGCTTGTGAACTATTCTGAAATTAATATAAAAGGCGTCTGTAAACAATTTATACGAAGATTTCAGGACACTTTTTTGTCAGAAATTTTGTCCCTACGAGACAGGCTTTAAAGCTTCGATAGTTACAAAAGTTGAATTGACTTAACTACATTTGAGCATACAAAACATTTAAACGTGATATAATCTAATTGTTAGTTCGTCTATCAAAAACGAGCGATCTGATTGGTCGAAAAATCTAATTTATACTACCATGAACAAAATTTTGAGTACGCAGCCATTTTGAATGCTTCCGCACAAAATAGTTCACTACAAAAAGGTATCAAAATTTGCTAAGTTGTTGCATTTTTCGCTCGATGCTATTAAAACATAAGAGATGAAGATAATATTTTTTGTTTTCATGGAGGTATGAACCGAAAAACCTGATCACACACTGTATGAATCGACTTCGCGTATTCATACAGTGTGATTAGGTTTTTCGGTTCATACCTCCATGAAAAAAAAAATATCCTCTTCATCTCATAAATGAATACTGAAGAAAAGTCCATTTTTGGATTTCTTGGCCCTATTTCACCAACCAGTCTAATCTTCAAGTCCAATTAAAACAATTCATAATAAAGGTTTTGATTGGACAAGAAGTTTCCTAAAACAATCACCACTCTCGTAACAAATTCACAGACAACATGACGATTTAGACTGGTTGATGGAGCTGATACAGTAGATTCTCAATATCTCAATTTCAACTGACCAATTGCTGGCCCTGCCCACTTACTTCGTTGGCCACGCCTACTGACTCAGAAAGTTCCGCTTCGATATTTAACAGCGTTATCTTGCATCATTTATTGCCATTGTCAGCCCGATTAGCTCAGTTGGTAGAGCACTTGACTTCAAACCTCAAGATCACGGGTTCGAGCCCTGGGCTGACCATATCTACTAACAAACTAATCGTCTTTCGGATGAGACGTTTAAACCGAGGCCCCGTGTGACGATGCTATCCATCGAGCACGTTAAAGAACCAGGCGGGGCTCTCAGTAGTTTCGTCCTGTATCCTTGCACTATCCCCCGTAACAACTAATCGTCTTCTGGGGGCGTCGCTCATATGGGCATGTGCTACGGTAGCGACGATAAATAAACGGAAATACACACATTTATTGCCAGTAGCATGTTACAAATAAGTAGAATGGTTAGTTGGCGACTTTAACGTCGTAATTATAGCTTGAAAAGCTGTAGTTATGACGTTAAAGTCGCGAAACCAACAAAGATGATTCACCAAAAAGACGGTCAATGTAGGAGTTCAAACTGAACTTCCAATCTAAATGAATGCTTTAAATGGTAAACAGATTATTTGATTGACAGCCGCGATTGGTAAATTATCTCGAAAAAATCATAACTAATAATTTCGTTATCAAGAGAAAACTGCCTAAACGACAAAAATGATATTTTTCTTTCTTTTTTCTCCTTTGCTTCAAAGTATTAAATAATTTTGTTTGTTTGTTTGAATGGGGTTTAACGCCAATTTTAACAGTATTTCAGTGATATCTCGGCACCTAACCTTGGATTCTTAGTATTTATCACACCAGTTCTACTGCTATATCTTTTCCGAGCCTCAAGTTGCCCACTTAGATTTACGATTATCGACCCATTGGCGGGAGACAAAGGTAGGAAAGGAAAAAAGTCCCAACCCTGGATCCCATGATTAACCCATTCCCACTCAATCCCTCCTTTTTACACCCCTTAACAAAAAAACAACTTTGGAAAACATTGTGGAAAATGAAGAAATTGCTTGGATCAAGCAATTTCTTCATTATCCACAATGTTTTCTATCCCAAAAGATGAAAAAATTCAAAAGTCCATCAACTCGAAATTGTCGTCTGCAGCTCCTTTCAATTTGGACCGGTCTAAAATTCCATTGTGTTGGAATGGGTTAAGAGTCCGGCCTTCTACCAACTGCGCGCTGGTTACGGCCCTAGAAGAAGCCATCTTCTTGATTTACCAAATAAAAGTCAAAATTTGAAAATCTGATGAAATGGCAACTATTTTTATGCATCAACCTATTACCAAAGACAAAATAAATTACATACTGAATTAGAATTAAGGTTAGTTTATTTTAAGCTACCATACATCGATTTTCCCTTCAATCTTTAAGTTTTCTACGTATTCACTGAAAATATGACTTAGGTTTGGAAGAAAGAAATTTAATATTTGCTTTATGTTCAGAAGGGCAGAAAATCATAGCCTTCCTACGATATTATATTTACCCATACGCACTATTTCCACAATGTTTTCTTCCCCAATAAGAAAATATTTTCAATAATTTGTGAACTTTAAATATCCATTTGCACCCTCTACCAGATTTCACCAGTCTTAAATTTTGTCAAGTGGTAATAGAATTTGATGGTAATTTAACCCTTTCCTGCTTTTCAAAATTCTAGACTTGTCAAATTTGGAAAAAGATGCAGACGACAATTCAAAGTGTGTGGAATTTGAAAATTAACCAACCTACAGATTACAAAATATTGTCGGAAAAAAAGAAACTGCTTGTTTCATGCTATTTCTTCTTTTTTCGCAATGTTTTCTCATTCATATAATCACAATGGCGTAAAAACCAGGCATTGATCAGGAAAGGGTTAAGGGCATTTTTGTTCTGAACATAGAAGATGAATGCTTTTCTAGTGAAAGGGCCAAAATGCACTTCTTAAAGAAGCGAAAATATTATTTTGCAAAAAAAAAAAAAAAAAAAACCAAGAAAAAAAACCCCCACAATACTAACAAACAAAAAACTCTAAATATGAAGTAAGGCACCAGTTACGAAAAATCCAACATTTTGACGCGCACACACAAAAAAAATATGTACAAAAATTTCTTATAAAAGGAAAATCGCTTTCATCAAAACAATTTTTTGTGATATTAAGCTCTAATTTAACCATTTGAGATGAGGTTTGCAGTCTCTTTCACTTAGTACAAGTCAAAAACTTTGTCGTCTGGTAACGGACTAAGAACTGACTGTAGGACTAAAGTAGAACTGAATTTGGTCGTATCAAACCGGGCGAACGCCCTACTTATCTTAACCCATTACCAGACGGCAAAAGTTTAGACCGGTCCAAACTTAAAAAAGTTACAGACGACAACTTAAAGCTTATGAAATCTTAGATTTTGTTCAACCTACTATGTAGGAAACATTGTGGAAAATGAAGATATTGCTTGTTAAAAGCAATTTCTTCATTTTCCACTACGTTTTTTCTAATTGTTTTTCCCTTTTTGTGTAGGAATGGGTTAAAAAGGTAATTTTGATACCCCGTCACCCTCGAGGATGATGGGATATTACCTGCTAATATTTATAGCTTTTGGATTTAAACGTGACAGGAAACACGGAAAAGGCTAATCTAATAAGGCGACGTTGGGAGTGGAAAATGTCGTAACTACAACTTTAATAAAGCTGTAATTACGACATTTTGCTTGCCCAACGACGATGTTTCGAAGTATGGAAATCTCGAGAACATTTAGGCGAGCCAATTTAAATTTGAGATAACGAGGATAAACTGTATAATTGACCAATCGTAGCTGTCAATCAAGGAATCAACCGACCAATCAAATAATTCATTCAGCCCGGAAATGAGATTTGATTTTCGAAATTGACCACCATTTTTGTTAAGTTCTTTTTGTTGTTTTTGTGATTTTTACGTCGTAACTACAGTGTATTCAAGCTGCAGTTACAACGTTTAGGTTGCCAACCAACCACATTATTATTTTTTTACATTCTACTGGCCATTTTTTCTGCAAAATAACGCCGTTTAAAATCGATTCGGGATTTCAGTGAGTCAGTGGGCTTGGCTTTAGGAGTGAGTGAGTAGGGCCAGCGATTGGTAAATTGTTGTTGGGCGATCGAAATGTTGTAACTACAACTTGAAAAAGATGTCATGGCGGATAGGAATGTCTCAACGTTTGTAATAATAATAATCTTCATCGCCGCCAGCCTGTGTGAAAAGAGAATCTAGTTCATCCCGGATTTCCTTAAACGTTGGCCGTTTGTCTTCTTTCACCTGCCAGCATTTTGTCATCACACCATACCAGCTGTAATAAAGTAGGAAAAAGAATTTCAAATCAACTAAATTTTCTTTTTGGTCAAAGATTTGAGTAAATGGTTTGTAGTTTGTTTCTACGCATTTTCAACAGAATTCGAACTCTAATAGGTATTTATTCATACAAGCAGAGTACGTTTTGTGCGGAATTCGAACTTGAAGCCCCATGAATGCAACCTGTAGAGTGCACTTAAACAATTGCTGACACACTTCGACCGCCGCAAACGCACGACGAAATTGTATTACCTAAGCTTACCTTATATGGAAGCAATGACAATGTGTTATATATTTGATTGGTCTTTTTTATTGAAATCTGTATATTTGTTCACTTTATTGAAGGTTTCACAACTTCAAAGGCGACATAGCTTTCTTTGAGACAAGCACGGGAAAAGTTTAAATCACTTTAAGCAATACCAAGTGTAATTAATTGATTAAACTTACGTATCGTCACACTGTTCTGGTTTAGACAGTCTGTGTCCAGTCTTGATCTTACCGGGGAGGTCACGAGCCCGGATGTTAGGGTAGGGATCATCACCTGTGAGGTAAAAGGGAGGGTCATCACTGAACAGTCATTGGTCCTGCTTACTCGATTTTTAACGGCGTTATTTTGCAAGATTTAAGGCCAGTAGCATGTAACAAAAACGTGAAATGGTTGGTTAGCGACTTAAACGTCGTAACTACAGCTTGAATAAGCTGTAGGTACGACGTTTTAGTCGCCAAAACAACGAAAAAGGTTAACAAAATGGCGACCACTGTTGGAGTCGAAAGCTCAGGTCCGAGATGGATAAATGATTTGATTTGTCGGTTGATTCCATGATTGACATTCGCGATTGGTAAATTGTACAGTCGTTCTGCATTTAGGCCTTGGATAGTATCCAGAAATAACAAATACAAATGATTCTGTTACATATGAAACTTGTTCACTGTTTGAAGTGGAACAGCCTTTTATCTTGCGGCCGCCGTCATAGCGCCCCAAACTCCCAATCTTCAACTAGGTGATGTCATGAGTTCGATCCACGGCGGCGGCACATATCCTTTTCGACATTTGTCTATCACCAATGGGTGGATAATAGTAAACCTTAGTTGGACAGCAGCTGGAGGCTAGGAGAGCATGTAATAGTAGTACTGGTGAGAGAAATACAAGGAATCCATAGTTAGGTGCTCCAGCCGCCGCGATATGGCCGAAATACTATCAAAAGAGGCCTTAAACCCCATTCAATCAATCAATCGAAAATAAAACATTGAATACAATAAGTATTAATTAAAATTCACCTTTATATGTTGAAGTAACATTTGATAGACTTTATCTCATTGCAGTTCTATGAGTTACTTTCATTTCAAACATCGGATCATTTCGTCTATTAGTGAGATTAAAATTACGAAGAACGAAAGTTTTTTTTTTTAAAGTGGGAAATAGTTGTCCGAGTTATGACTCACCGAGAGAGAAAATTTCCCATAATACGACAGCATACGACCAGACGTCACTGTTCTCTGTAGCCTGTGCCGTGGATTTCATACACTCGGGAGCCATCCACTTAATTGGAATTCTTTCCTGGTGTAAGGAAATGAATCAACATTTTGATTTAAAGACTGTCTTAAGAATTATATTTTGATACGGAGAAAGTTAACTGAATATCATTTGCCTTACAAAAAGCATTTGCATTTATTTGTGCGAGTAAATCAGTAGTAACAACGCCTAATTCTATTTTGTAAAAAAAGAGGTTCGAAATTAGAATAATTTAGTACACAGGACTTGATTGTGTCTTTAATGGAATAAAAGCGGGTGCTGTATGTCTAATGTTATGAACATAGTAACTCATAATCAGTGTTAAAGTCGATCATTACCAAACATATCCTCAGTAACGGACAATAGTTCAAAAGTCAAGGCATATTTTACCTTCTTTCCCTTTTCAACATCTTCATCTTCTCCTTCTAGGGGTTGTGGGCCAAACCCTGCAATCTTAACCTCATTTAAAAACGTCAGTAGAATATTCCTGGCAGCCAATCGTCTGTGGACAATCTATTATAAAGTGATATTCATTTTTCACCGTCAACCCAATATGGTATAATAGTGATCATTTGTGAGGGAAAATAATGATCATTTCATGCGGTGTTATATTTGCAGTATGGTTGTGATAATTCATGTGCTATGAAAGTGATCATTTTTGCGATGTTATATTGATCATTTATGTGATGTGATGTGACAGAGATCATTTGTGTGATATGATATTGATCATTTATGGACAGGTAACTGTTTTGGGACAATCTAAAGTAGATTTATATAAATTTTAAACTTTATTCCATTATAGTTGATAGTGAATAATTCCTGCAACCTAAACCTCTTTGGACAAATCTGAATTGTTATGATTGTTGTAATAGTGATATTTGTCTTAGTCCCAGTGCCTTTGTGGTATGGATCGCTGGTAGCTCGTATTGAATGCAATATTTATACTGGTATAAGCAATGAAAGTATGCTATGGTTAGATTCATCAGTCGCCAGGATGAAGTCGAATCACTGTAGATAATTGCGTAAACAATTTACATTCAACTCGTACAGCTTTGGATATGTATAACTTAAGATATAAGCCCTAATACAAGTCCAAAAACCTACACTTTTGGCTGCAAGGTACTCCATGCCACGTGCTATATCAAGGCCAAATCTGAAGAGATTATCCTGCATTTCGATTGTCACATTACCCTTCTGAGATTTAAGATAATCTTTCAGTGGTCCATGCTCGCAGTATTCATATAGGATAAAAGGTCCCACTAATAAAGAAAATGCAGCATCATAATATGCATATATTCAAAGCATTTTTGAAGTAAAAATATTATTAATCTTCGACCAAAAACAACAAAAAACAAATGCGTGCATGCTTAAATATTGCAAGATTTGCGCTAATTAAGACACTTTCATAACTACAGTATAACAAAGGATTAACTTTGCAATACCCAACGTTTTGTAATAAGTAATTGTTTACCTTAGCTAGTTTCGGCACTTACTACACAAATTACAGAGTTGGCAAAAGGTGTAACATAGTTTCTAGAAAGAGCTCCCTAAACGAATTAGAGAAAAACAAATTAAGAAAAGACCATGTCTGACATATATAAAAAAAACTTTGTTCTTTGGTCACTAAAATGTGTTTATACATTTTAAGTATAATGATAGACACAATTACAGACAGTTTGTTAAAATGGAACATTACGCTATCATTCTGATATGGACGTATCAGAAACATTTTGAAATTTCATGAAATCAAACATCGAAAATAAGTTAGATTCTCCCAGTAAACAAGAATTTTAATAGCCATATAAGGTGTCGTATGATTTTGATGCCTTCTTTAGTCGCAATGAACTAATCACACTCCTGCAGCTTCATAAAGTCGGATAAGCTTTTTTGTTTCATACATTTATGAAAATAATAAATACTCTCTTCATCTCTTTGGTGTATCATTATCTCTGTTACCTTTTACAGCCCTACCTGATTTGGACCGTATATAATACTGTCAAATATGCGTTTGTAAACATTTTGATAGAAAAATGTAAAAATATATATACAAGACTCTAACTTACTTGCTGGATCATCTATGACAGCTCCTATAAATTGAAGCACATTTGGATGTTCGCCAACAACAGAACCGGTAAAGTTTATCTTGGCTTTCATGAGGGTCTCATCATCTTTCGAAAAGTGTTCTACAAATATCAAGTGATCATTTGAAATTAAACTACAATAAACAACCTTGTAATATGACCTTCCCTAGCCTACATCAGCCTTTCCACTTAGGTTTACGATTATCCAGCAATTTTCGGAAAGGATAAGTGCCCCATTCAGGGATCAAATAATTGCACCCCCGTGATTGAAGATTGGGAGTCTGATGCGCTACAAACTGCACTTTGACGGCGGTTAATATGTATATATTTGATGTGTCACGGGTGATATCATTTCAATTTTCACTCAATGAAAAGTGTATCTAGACCATAAAAAAGGATTGGACTTGCAAGCATAAGTTACCGTTCATTGCTTAAGTTTTATTGAGGCTTTAACTTAAAAGAAAATGAAAGTTGAATTTAAGCAAGCTCATTCACAATGGCGCTTGTTGAAACTCACAACAAAAAACTATCGGTAAAACAGTGTGTCAATGAAGAAATTGCTTGCAACAAGCAATTTCTTCATTTTCCGTTAGAGTTTTCTAATCTGAAATTGAAAAGAAAAACTCTAATTTTTCATAAACTTTGATTTGTCGTCTGCAATTTTTTTCACTTTGGTCTAGTCTTTAATTTTGTAATTGGTTGATGTAGGGATAAGTTCAATACTGTATTAAGTGCTTAGAACTATAAATTATAAGCACTTGCAACAGTTTTGTGCCAACCCCTCGAAATGGCTAGGTAACTATACAAAACAAACCTCTCAAAGTCTTTGCAGCCACTGTTTCCACAGATTTAGGTGTCTTCTTATAACTAGCTTTGTAGATATTAGCGAAGTGGCCACTCTTAATTAGAGTCTCAAACGTGATGTCATCACGGTCTATATGATATGACTGTGGTCCGTCGAAATCGTCTCCTCCATAAATATAGAGTTCACTTTGACGATTCTGAAACGATTCGTAAGAAAATGATTCACGTCGTAGTAAAGAAGTGAACTGGGGGTAGGGCGTGTGGGTGATTCAAAAGTCCGTGACTAGGGTAGAAAAAGACCTAACACAACCATACCGATTGACCAATCGCTGGCCACGCCCATTGGCTTCGGCAAGAAGTCCCGCTTCGATTTTTAACGGTGTTATTTTTCAAAATTTATGGCAAGTAGTATGTAACAAATAGGTAGAATAATTGCTTGGCAACCTCTACGTCGTAACTATAGCTTTAAAAATCTATAGTTACGACGTTTAAGTCGCCAAACCAACCAATAAGGTTTTAAAAAATGGCGGCCAATGTTGGAGTTCAAAACCCATTTCTGGTCTAAATGAATGATTTCATTGGTCGACTGGTTATTTGATTGACAGACGCGATTGGTCAATGATAACTACTTTGCAGACACATTTTCTCTCTCTATTGTTTGACTGAATTGGGTTATCAATCCAAATGTACAATGCTGGTCATGGTGTGGTTATTCAATGCCTTGGCCTAAAAGGCTTGTTAAGAAGGAAATCCAAGAGGACATGGTAACAACATTAGGGGAGCATGCCCCTGTTACGGCAAGATGAAGAAATGGGCATCTGAATTTATATGCGATACAGAGAGCTTTCAAGATTACCTACATGTTTGTAGGTATGCCACTGTCAACCAAAAGGCCTACATAAAAATCCATGAGAAGATTATGGCGGACCAGCGAATTACAGAAAAAGCTACATTGCTGCACAGGTAGGTATCTTATAGGAACAAATCCGAGCAATTACCATTAATGATATGCGAGTGAAAGGGGTTTGATGGGCCTTAGTGTTTACCAAACACGAGGTTGATGTATCATGCCCAAATAACCTTGCCATGTTTATGCGAGATACTGAGAATTTCACCAGTAGCTTGTAACTGTTGATGAAACATTGTATTCGAAGACAAGAAAACAACAAAACAAAATAAGAATAGTCAAACAGTGAAAATAACCAGACAATAGCCAAGTCAATAACATCTACTGGGAGGTTGATTGCCATAGTTTTTAGTATAAAAAGGGTGTGCTGCTATTAGATTATATCGTAAAAAAGGTAACACTGTAATTGTTAAGTATAATCTGACCCTATGAGGCACTTTTGTGAATGCTGGAAAACTGTCATTAGGTGAGCTCTTCTATCAGGGCAATGCTCTAGTATACAAGTCCACGGTTGCTGAGGATACATACGGAAATTTGGTTTCAAACTTGTTATTTGCCTGATTTGGCAACCGCTGACTATTTACTAATCTCCAAGATGAAAAATGAAAGGAAGCTGCCACCATTTTGTAATTAATGAAGAAATCAAACAAGCTCGTGACGAATTTTTGGGGGGCCAAGATGCTACCTTCTACAGGGAACATATCATAATGCATCAACAGCGTTGGGCAGGTTTTAAACCTTGTAAGGGGACTACATTAAAAAATAAATGAAAATATTTAGGTTAAGCCGCTTCTTCCTGCCTTAGACCATGGACTTTTAAATCGTCCCTCATTTTTGTAAATGTCTAGCTGCTGTTAAGTGCATGTCGAGAAATGAAATGGTGCATTCACGGAGTTCATACTGTATTGCAAATGGTTAATAATTTAATTTAGAAGAGGAGGTATGTTTAGATCAATTCATGCAGTAGACGGAGATGTCTAGCATTGAGTATTGTTTGTCGAGGTCAAGTAGAAACGATGTTAAATGTAATAGGGAGGCCTCGATTAGCTATATGTTGTATGTTGTGGGATATTTTTTTTTCTCGATTAGCTATATGTAGTATGTTTTGTTCGTTCGGTTTTAGGGGTTTTGTTGTTGTTGTTCTTTTTTTATTTTTTATTCTTTTGCTTTTATAAATTTGATTATCATCAGCTGAGATAAATTTGTTTACAATTTCTTTTAACAACAACTTCAAGTTTGAGCGTCTAATTTTAAACAGAAAAGGAATAAACTATTTCCACACTATCTTACGTCATAGAATGTCTTGCGTGGAGTTTTGTGACCTCGGAGTGCTTCCTCGCCATAGATCGTTTTACGTATACGAGTTGTTGCACGGCGTTTCATGTCCCTAGCACGCTCGACTGGGTGTATATATCCGCGTCTTACCAGGAATATCATAATAACCACTACAAGAGCTACTATCACAAGGACACCTTTAAATGGAATAAAGGAGAACTTATTTCATACATAGAGTAAACCGAGATACACTTTTATATGTAACTAACATAAGATGTTCATTACAAAAAGATATTTTCTAATTTTTAACAAGTGAATGTTTACCATTTTACTCGAAAATCATATAGTTTGCATCTTATGAAGGCGTCTTTAATTATACCAAAAGACTTATACAACTATGAAGGTAAAGTTATGAAGTATCGATACCTTATTGTTGTCAACCAATTAAAAGCAGGCTTTTTTGTTGTTGTTGATATTGTTGTTTTACAAGATCAACTCTTCTCAATCGATAACCGATTGTTTAACCCATTCTCGTACAATCCCTCCTTTTTACGCCCCTTAAGAAAACATTGCGGACATCGAAGAAATTGCTTGAGTCCAGCAATTTCTTCAATGTCTACAATGTTTTCTTCCCCAAAAGACAAAGCATTTAAAAATTGATCAACCTAAAATTATGGTGTGCATGTTGTTTCATTTTGGACCAGTCTAAAAAAGTCGTGTGGGAATGGGTTAAGCTCCTTGAGTTCTGCACGAATATTTCGACCTTCATTGATCTGACCATCCTTACTTCACTTCCCATTTACCAGGCCTGGTAAAGACTGTCCGGCCATGTTTGCTAGAAGTTATCTATCCCCAGATATTCACACTTTTTTATGTACCTTAAAGTACTGTAAAAACGTTGTGGAGAAAGATGAAACTGTTTGTTACAAGCAATCTTCCTCAAAAAATGAATAAATAAATAAGATCTAAAATCTATCATCTTGAAATTGTCGTCTACAAACCTTGAATTTGACGTGACTAAATTGTGTTGGTTGGTAATTGGTTGTTCTGTTGATTGGATCTACGGTGTGAACCCATGGTTTAAACCATCGAGTCTTAGAGATCTATTGATCGGATCTACGGTGTGAACCCATGGTTTAAACCATCGAGTCTTAGAGATCTATTGATCGGATCTACGGTGTGAACCCATGGTTTAAACCATCGAGTCTTAGAGATCTATTGATCGGATCTAAGGTGTGAACCCATGGTTTAAACCATCGAGTCTTAGAGATCTATTGATCGGGTCTACGGTGTGAACCCATGGTTTAAACCATCGAGTCTTAGAGATCTATTGATCGGATCTACGTTGTGAACCCATGGTTTAAACCATCGAGTCTTAGAGATCTGTTGATCAGATCTTCGGTGTGAACCCATGGTTTAAACCATCGAGTCTTAGAGATCTATTGATCGGAACTACGGTGTGAACCCATGGTTTAAACTATCGAGTCATAGAGATCTATTGATCGGATCTACGGTGTGAACCCATGGTTTAGACCATCGAGTCTTAGAGATCTATTGATCGGATCTACGGTGTGAACCCATGGTTTAAACCATCGAGTCTTAGAGATCTATTGATCGGATCTACGGTGTGAACCCATGGTTTAAACCATCGAGTCTTAGAGATCTATTGATAGGATCTACGGTGTGAACCCATGGTTTAAACCATCGAGTCTTAGAGATTTTTCAGATCTTTGCAGAAACAAAAAACATCGAGTCTTAGAGATCTTTCAGGATATAGTGTAGATATATAAATAACCTGACAATAGACGAACAGATGGCCCCCGCCCACCGACTCAACTTGTCCACGCTCACTTACTCCAACAGGAGGATCAACTTCGATATCAAACAGCGTAATATTGCAAAATTCAAAGCCAATATCATGTAATAATTCAATTTTTAGTTTAGTCTTTCAAAAACGGGCGTTAGGATTCGTCGTAAAAGGGATTCATAACTCCATGAACAAATTTCTGAGCACTCAGTAATTTTGTATGATTCCGCACAAAATAGTCCCACACGAAAAAGTATCAAAATTAGTGAATTTTTGCTCATTTTACTCGATGCTATTAAATCATAAATCAAAGTGCCGTACGCACTGTAATTGATCCTCACTGAGAAATTGGACATATCGTTGCATTCTGACTTTAGAATTAGGGTAAAACAACTTTAATTTCTATTACTTTCACAACACGTAGGTTCTATCCTAGTGTATGATATTTCCGTGAATGTTAATTAGAACTAATATCATTTCACTCGAACGTATGACCTTGATGCAACATGGGTACCGACAAAAAAGCAACTTTTTGTGAAAACTAAATTTTTAAAAATTCTCGATTGTTAAATGGTCATGGTTAGATCATCCCTGCAAGCTTTTTTTATAAAGCCAAAACAGAAAAATTATGGAAATATGATAATTTAAGTTTAAGAGCAAATGCTGACAGGATTTTTATGAAATTTCAAAACCCTCTCTTTTTCTGGGCAGAAATTAACAAGTTCCTAAACAGCGCAGATTATAAACAAAGGAAAAAACAATTGATACTATTCTTTGGGCGAATTCTTTAGACAGCTTGAAAGCATAATAATCGAATTTGCTCTCAAAAAGAACTTTCAGTACTTTGATTAACTTATGGCTGGAAAATAATTGAGTGGCAGTATCATCTTTGTTTACACCTCGATATGATTGAAAGAAAGGGTTGGTTAGACGCGTTCAATCCTTGAAGCATTCATCTTTAAAGCGTGTGACCGTCCAGTTTTCCTTTACTCCTTTTGATTATTCTTAACTTGTAAAATGAAATGATTTTTTCTGTTTTCCCGTCAGAATATACGTCCAGTTGAGCTAAAGGCAGTTTTGGTAAATTGTAGCGACCCAATCTCGAGTTTATGGTTATATAAATTGGTCTACGGCCAATTAAAAATGAAGAGAATATTTTTTTGTTTTCATGGAGGTATAAAACCGAAAAGCTAATCACACCTATGTATGAATCCGCGAAGTGTGATTAGTTTTTTCAGTTCAAACCTCCATGAAAACAAAAGGATTCTCTTCATCTCTTAAACAAAAAATAAAAAAACTTTGATTGGTTAGGTAGTTACAGAATAAGTTGTAGTCACGACGTTTAATGTTGTCAAGTTAACAGAAATGCTTCAAATAAATGGCAATGTTCAAATGTCATCTCCGGTCTAAATTAATCATTTGATTGGTCGATTAATCATTTGATTGTTACCCGCGATCGGTCAATTGATGTATACCATCCACTTACCGACGACAGCTCCAATAATTGCCGCAAGTGGGACAACACCAGGATCAGGTGGGGCACCTGAAGAGAAATATGGGACAAAAAGCTTAAAGATACATCAGTTAGAGAAATGTCTCCATTTTCCATAATGTTTAATTTTGATAAATGTCAAGCTCGAGGCATCGATCCGGATCAGAATCCGCACATTGAACAGGCTTAAAAGTGTCAAAAACAGTTTGAATTTTGCAGATTTTCTGAAATTAGAATGGCCATGTTGCCTTCTTTCAGATCAGTTTTTGAAATTCCAGTCCTGATTGACCTCTGCTGGATCTGTTTACTTTTTAAAATATACTTTCCTGAGTGTCCAATTTTAAACTTAATTAGTGACATTTATTTGGCTCATAAACTTAAGTTAGACGCATATACGTGGGATTGGCTGTCTAGCAAAGACTAAAAACTAGTTTACAGATCTCTGACCGCGACAATTGACCAATCACTGGCCCCGCAAATTAACTCCGACACAAAGTTCCACTTCAATTTTTAATGGCGTTATTTTGCAAAACAATGGGCCAGTAGCATGTTACAAAAAAGTACAATGGTTGGTTGGTGACCTCAACGTCGTAACTACAGCTTGAATAAGCTGTAGTTACGACGTTTAAGTCGCTAATAGAGGTAAACGAAAATTGCGGCCAATATTGGAGTTGATAAGCTCAGGTCCGGGCTGAATAAATTATTTGGTTGGTCAGTTTATTCCTTGATCGCCAGCCGCGATTAGATTTGACTTCTAACAAAGCACTTCGACTGAAATATAATAAGAACATTACTTTGCGTAATTGACCAATCGCTGGTCTCGCCACGTACTCCGTTAGCCCCACCCACTGACCTTTTCCCGCGATTCTGATTCGATATTCAAAGGTGATATTTTCAAAATTTATGGACTGCTGAACAAAAAAATACAATAAAATAGTGTGTTGGTCATGTGTTGACGGTCAAAACTTAGTAACTACAGCTGTAGTTACGACGTTGAAGTCGCCAAACAAGCAAAAGAATTCTTGACGTAAATGAATGTAGGAGTTCAAAGTTAACTTCCAGTCTAAATGGTTTCATCGGTCGATTGCTTATTAGATTAACATAGGTCAATTAATGGTCTGGAATGTAACAAATCGATTCTTAGTGACCTTATAGTCATAACTACAGCTTTTTTGGTTGAGTTTCTCTTTTCAAATCAATATCAGCATTAATCTCAAAGACCTAGGACTTATTTTATATTTCGACGGTGGTTTAGCTGTAGTTACGAGGTTTTTGGCTGCTTAACGACGGTATAAGTGACCCATCACAAACACGATAATCCGAGTCTTCTGTAAAACAACCCTTTGTAAAAGAGATTATCTTACCAGATTAACCCATTCCCATACGATAAATTGTTAGATCAGTCCAAATCCAAACAACTTGCAGACGACAAACTTAAGTTAATGAAATATTTCATGTCTTTGTCTTTTGAGTTAGAAAACATTGTGGATAATGAAGAAATTGCTTGTAACAAGCAATTTCTTCATTTTCCACAATGTTTTCCAAAGCGTTTATATTGTGTGTGTGTATGGGGGGGGGGGGGTGAAGGCGTCCATGTGTGGGAATGGGTTAGAGATAAAGTCACATAAAGCCCGGTGACGTCAATACGGCGGCGATTTATAGAAATACAATAAATTCTAACTTTGGTTTAGGTTGGTCTAGGAAAATTTAGTCACACATCTGATTTATAAGTTTCAATAATTAATCTATGAGAACTGTATCTTTCGTGGATTGTTCTTTCAGCCATATAAGTTAGAAAGATGGTTAAATATTTCATAAAGTTTTAAAGGATTGGAATTAGTTATTGTATTCCTTATCTTATCCATTGGAAGCAAACGCTAACATACTTCAGAAGGGAGGATTATTTCTTTTGAATTCCGTTTATTGATATTTGAATGCGATAGCTTGAAAAAAAAACAGGTTAGAAAGGGGTGGAACAAGAATTGATTTAACAAAGAGTTATTTTACCGTCCATAATTTCTTATATAACATCCCATTCTTTGACAATTGTAGTTTCATTTCAAACATCAACTTTACCACGATGCCAGAAAATTTGAATTATGTTTCTCCCGGAGATAGTCTAAGTTTTGTTTTGATAAAGCGGGTAGTATGTTTTCTTGTTAAAATGACATAAAAAAAACAACTATCGTTCGATAGTTTTCTTACCCCCAAAAAAAATCAATAAGAAAAAGGAAATCGTAGACTATTGCATAAAGCGCCTTTACACTCAAAATTGTCAAGTACGGTATTTTGAAATTCAGACCGTTCCTCCACCAAACGACTTGGAGTGGCCTTTGGTCAGAGGGAATTCTTAAAAGAACTTTAGAAGTAAATATTGTTGTCGAAGTACAATACCAAATTAGGAGCTGGACCTTCAACCAACGCAAAGCTAAAGGAGGAGACATAACATAAAAATGAGTACGGTCGGATTTCGAGTGAAAATACTTTTTTTTTTAGAAATAATACATTTCAGGTATTTAAACGTTTTCGAGTATTCTATATTGAGTTTCGAAACGCAATTGTATTTTGAAGGGTGATTATCGGGGGTAAAATGACTATAGTCATTTGGTGACCAAGGCCTAGCAATCGCTGCTTCCTTACTATGTTGTTATGCGGCATTAGTAATCCGTCGACGACATACTGTTGGAAATAAACCAAAACAACAAAATAAGTTAAAAGCACACGATGCAATGAACTAGCTTACATTAACTAGGATCATTTAATTATCCTTAGGGTTAGCCAAACCCAAACTCGACATAGCTATCGAATACTGCCGGGTATTCCAGGTAGACCGATAGATATCTATTTGCAGTAAAGTAATCTTGTTTTATAATATATTGAGGATATTGAATGAATGGTCATGGAATATCGTATGTCAAACGAGTCATCTATAAGCAAATGAAAACGAGGCTCTGTCGAGTTTTATCTATTATAGATTACGCATTAGATAAAATTGGAATTTTATGAACACGAATATGATATCCTATTTATAACATGACCTTAATAATTCACTAAAGATTAATGTTAGTTGGTGGCAAGGAAAATGCGTTACCATATGTTTCGAATTCATTTGCATATTTATAACCCTAGTGTAATATAACCCTAGTGTAATATCACCCGTGTAATATCAAAAATATTCGACGTATTTATTTCATTCCCGGATCGTAGGTCATAATGAAAGATATACAATCATTCAACAAGGTCAAACAAACATACAAACAATTGCATTTTAAATAAAAGTTCGGGTACATAGGGTATGGAAAGGTTGCAAGCATGTATAAGAGAATATGAAATATACGTATTTGAAAATACATAAATCAGAATAGAGATTGAAGTTACAAGCCACATAGAGTTTACAATGTATAGGGGCTGAGGCTTGATTTTTCCTTTTAATTACTATAAATATTCATCAAATATATACAATTCGTCTTTTTTTCACAAAAATAGTATTGGTGGATTACCCATTTTCGATTATTCTACGTTGAAAGGCTTCCCGAAGAAAGTTAGCTGCATTTTTAGATAAAATTTTATCGTGGCCATTGAGTAGCTCGACTAATTTATATATGCAAGATCTCTTTCTAAAATACTTCTAAAGTATCTATGTAGTATGTCTGAATGTGTTGGACAAAGAAGGATAAACTGGTACTCATCTTCAAATTCACCTGTGTCACAGTAACTAAAAATTCTTTGTTTATAAATGAAAGGAAGTACAAGAAAAATAAGCGGCCAGTAAGGATTGCATTCATTAAACTTTTTTCTGTATAAATCCGGGATTTTACATCGCTGTGATTTTGTACTTGAGAAACAACTGTGGAAAAAGAAGAAACTGCTTGTTACAAGAAATTTTTCCCATTCTCACAATGATCTCTTTCATATAGGATAGTGCTTTTTTTTCAAATAACGTCTACTTTTTATTTTCGTCCGTATTCTCTTTCAATTTAGACCAGTCTAAAATTTCAAAAAAATCAGGAAAGGGTTAAATATATGTCGACTTTCAATGGATCTTGATTCTAAAACATTTATTTTGATACAATTCTAGTATAATGTAGCATTGGTAACGCTAGTGATTTTAAGGTACTATTAACTTCAATGGCAAAAGAAAAACAACTGATAAGGTTGACTAGTGCACACATGCATACATTCACATATACAGTTATAGTTATATGCTTACTTCTATGTGGTACACGGTACATGAAACATCTAGATTTGGCCAAACTGTATCATTTTTTGCCTAATCGTCTAAAGAAAATTTAATCAGTAGTTTTATACATAGTGAAGACTGTGATCAGACTGCGTGGATGCATAGGAGAATCTCAGTCTTTTCACGAATCACACGCCATCTGATTGGAAAATAATGCATATGCCTATACTGGGAAAAAACGATTTTTTTAATAATATGGGTGAAACAGGTTCAAAACAACCTTTGTTTCAAACCCACAAAATAACATTTTACATCCACTTTTTATTAAATTTTGAACAATCTTAGTGTCCAAAGTTTTTTATTATTCATCGCTCAATTCTGATTCCGATTCTGATTCCTCACCTGTTGCGCCATTGACCTGAGTAATGGGACTCGTTTTTCCTTGCTGGATTTCTGAACCGACGGACAGCAGATATTGGGACTCGGGTTGGAGACCGCCCACATCAAGGTATAACGAGGTACTGGAGACAACACGTTCGTCAAGCTCTATGTTGCCTGTAGCAGTCACCTATTTATGAAATGTTTTAAAATTGAATTTGTTTGTTTGTTTGCTCGTTTTTATCATTATTATTACATAGGAAATACTACAACAGTGTCTTTTTCTATGCGTTGTTATCGTGTTCGAGAATCGTGTGTAGGTATTTTTTATAGGAGGAGACCGAAGGTCGAATCCAATAAAAAATACCAACACACGATTCGAGAACACAATAACAACAAATAGAAAATGACACTCTTGTAATATTCCTTTTATTATATACCTTTTAGGACATGACATTAAGAAAATCCTTTTAAATTATTAAGAAATAACCAACTTTCCGAAAAAAACCGACCGTCAATACACAAAAAAGTAGTCTGTGTTTAACGGTACTCGACGAATACGGTTTTTTGGTACACGCCGAATATTGATTTTTTTTTCTGTCGAGTTGTATTAGATAGCCAGATTGTTATAGGTATATAATAAAGTTGTTTATTTTCAAACCATTGCACTTGATGTGAAAATGACAGCCATTTTGAGAACTTTCCGTAAAAACCTTGATTTTTACTTCCTTGTGATGTTATACTTGAGAAAAAGTTGCGGAAAAAGGAAAAATGCTTGTGACAAGCAATTCCGTCCACTACTTTCCAACAATATTTTCTATCATATAGTATGGTTGCTTATTGAATTGTACTAACTTTATTATGTCGTCTGCTACCCCTTTGAATTTAGACAAGTCTAAAATTTTGAAAAACAGTAAAAGGTTTAAATCACATTTCCTTCCTTAATTTTAGACGATAATGCTGCCGACAAAAGCAAGACACTTGCAAGATGCACTGGTCTTTGTGTTATCGTATGTAACAAGCAATGTCTCCTTTTCTCACAATATTTTCTAACACATGGGATGGTTTCATTTCAAATTAAATCAAATTTCCATTGTCGTCTGCAATCTCTTTCAATTTGGACCAGTCTAAAATTAAAAAACAAAACAAAAAAAAAAAAAAAAAAAAAAAAAACGGGAAAGCGATAAAAAAAGAAGAAGAAAAGTTTGTTTTACATGTAATATCGATAATTTTTTCATCGAGTGATCAAACAAAGATAAATTATTTTTCGTACCCGCCATACTGGAATAGTTTATAGATTTTATTGTGCATTCAATTAAATGTTTATTCGTCGTTGGGCGTACAAAATATCGTAACTTCAACATTTTTCAACCTGCAGTTACAACATTCTAACGCCCAATGACGAAATCTATGTCGAGCGAAAGTTCAATTCCCACTATGTTTCACGATTAACAGAATCCATTTGTTTAGAATGTCGAAATTTCGTTCATTTTTCATTTATACTTTCCTTCCTTTTCTTAATTAACGTCATATAACATAGTGCATAATATAAGAAATGACTTAAAACAGGGGAAAATAAAAAAAATACCGAAAAAATTATGATGATGACGTTTGCTTTTCCATAGCACGATTCTTTGTCAGGCAATTCCCACGTTAGCCTGAAACTTGTGGCTTCAACATTCACGATTTTAAAGTTGGTCGGACCTGAATCTGTAAGAAAATACATATGTATATGTATAACATCTTTTAGATATAAAAAATAACCCCAAATGAAACAGACAAATAATATTTATAAATTCAATCTATCATCGAGTTATCTCAACTGCGGCAGTTACTCTTGTCTTTCAAACCTTATTGGAGTAAATATTTTTAATCAAATATAAAGTCAAAAATAAACATTATATGACTTTTATTTTAGTATTATTTTGCTGTAATGACGTCTTCATGCATGTTGACGTCATATACAGAATAAATATGACGTCATATTGCTCAACTCTGGTCTAAATGAATGATTTTATTGGTCCACTGATATTGATATTCGATTATTCGATTACTTAATTTCTCGAAAATATGAAAACCAATAGCTACTCACACACTGCAAGTCCGCTTAGTTCTGTCAAATTCTTCACCTGTACGGAATGAAGGGTGAAAAATGAGACGCTGCACGAGTAATATGAACCAGCTCAGCTTTCAGTAAAAAAAATGCGACCTGACAGTCAAAAATTGACCAAATGCTGGCACCGACCACTTACTTGGTTGGCCACGCCCACTGACTCCGACAGGAAGTACCGCTTCGATTTTTAAAGGTTTCATATGTAAAATTTATGGAGAGTAGCATGCAACAAAAACGAGAAAAAAATGGTTGGCGACCTCAACGTCGTACTTCAGCTTGATAAGCTGTAGTAACGACGTTTAAGCCAAACTAACAAAAATGCAGACAATTTTGGAGTTCAAAACCCATTTCTGGTCTAAATAAACGTTTTCATTGGTCGACTAGTTATTTGATTTACAGCCATGATTGGTCAATTTATCGCCTGAGAAATAAGAAAAGTTTTCACTCTTAACAGATTGCACGAAAATACCAAGGTCTTTCATAAGAATTGCACAGATAATATTGGGGGAAATGATCGTTTTTAGCTAGCAAAGCGTCAGCTTTGATAGCTTAAGTTAACAGACAAAATTTTGAAGTCGTCTCAAAGTTCAACGAGTGCAAACTGTCACTGGACGCTTGACAACCTAATCCGTGAAATGCCTACGCCATAAAAAGTAGTTCTTATGTATTTCAATCATCTACTAGGTATTTTTAGCTCACTTGTGCACATCGTGTCCACAATGACTCTGATCAGAGTATTCTTAAGGTTGTAGACGACAATTTCAAATTGTTGTAAATTCTAAAATATTTATATCTCTAGGTAGAAAACAATGTGGTAAATGAAGAAATTGCTTGCAACAAGCAATTTCTTCATTTTCCACATTGTTTTCCACAACTATTCTTTACCATGATAATGTTTGACAAAGTAGATTACTGAATAAACAATGCTTTGCTAGCTTACAGTACTTTCAGTACTTTGATTTTAGTCGTGTGTATCTTTTTAATGCGTTTTACGCTTAGTAAACTCAGTGTCGACTTAGAGTTATATTTTCATTCCATTGTTTCGAAATAGATTGATTGATATATACATAAATGAGTGGTTTCAAGATATAAGTAATCGTACTTCTTTATTCGTATACAAAATCTTAAAGAAAAATTCTCTTTTTCTTTATATTCATATAAAAATAAAATTACTTCTTAAAGAAACGCTGTGGCGAAATTGCGCCTTCCAGATCTTACATTAAACATTGAAAGCGGACCACATAGAAATATTGCTAGAAACGAAAGAATTTGTTCACTTTGTAATCTTAATGAAATCGAAGATGAATTTCACTTTTTGTTAATCTGTCCGGTTTACAGAAATTTGAGAATTTATACTAAAAAAAAAAAAAAAAAAAAAAAAAACGAGAGACCTAGCGTTAAACATTTAATTGAACTTTTAAATTCAGTAAACATTGAAATTCAAAACGGAATTGGTATTTATTCTCTAAATTCAAACGAAAAGCGAAAACATAACTTGAATATCGACAATGGGGAGTTAATCATTTACGTATCACAGATTGGGAATTAATTTAGAAAGCAAATGCTATACAAATTTAACCATGATTAAAAGACTCCTGCATTATTCATTATTCCACATATACATGGTATATTACCAATTTAGTAATTTATATTGTTAAGTGTGATAATACCCACGTATGCTTTGTATAATGATTTGTATATCGACGATGGCCCTTACGTGTTCAAGTCGTTATATTGAATAAAATTTCTGTTCTGTTCTATCGAAATAAGTCGCAAAACCACTAAATTTCCAATATGCTTCATTAACCCTTTCCTTTTTTGCAAAATTTTAGACCTGTCCGAATTCAAAAGTTTTTCAGGAGCATATTTGTAATCGAATTGATTTTAAAAAATAACCATTCAGCAGGGTAGAAAATATTGTGGAAAAGGAGGAAATCACTTGTACAAGCAATTTCTTCCTTTTCTACTACGTTTTCTCAAAAAATGAAAGGGAACCTAAAATCCAGGGATTGAACAGAAAAGGTTTAAAGATTATCCAATGTAACATTTAGTATTATCCATGTTTGTGAAAAGGGGTGTCCCTTTTATTTATTAGTTTAGTCTACCAAAAACGAACTAAGTGGACGAAAAAATTATTCATACCTCCATGAACAAAATTTTGAACACGTAGCTATTTTGTATGCCTGCGCACAAAATAGATTAATAAAAATGTATCAAAAGGTGTAAAATAATCGCCTTTTACGCTCAATGTCATTAAATTATGAAAAAAAGAAGAGAATTTTTTGTTGTTGTTGTTTTGTTTTGTTTTGTTTTAACCTAAGGTATGAAACGAAAAACCTAATCACACTAATGTATGAATCCGTTTAGCGTATTCATGCAGCGTGATTAGGTTTTTCGTTTCAAACCTCCGTCAAAACAACAACAAAAAAATCCCTTCATCTCTCCATAGTCTTATTTTCTTTTAGATATAATGAGATGTTTTGTGTTTTCAGTGAAGTGTGACAGTACAAAACGCTTCGCGACTTTATGCATAAGCGTGATTAAGATATTTATACAGTGTGATTAAGTTTTTCGTTTCATACCTCCATGAAAACATAAAATATTCTCTTCATATCTGCAAGCCTATTACGGTACCAGAAAGGTTTGATAGCCCTCGTTGAATAACATCTGTTAATCTTACTAGTGAATGAAATAAGACTTTTATAATTACGTCATCGTGTATGAATTAATGTTACACTGCTTTCATAGGTGATGTCACTTTCGTGGTCGGTTTTATTACCTTAAATCGAACCAGTTTTTGTTAAAATGATAAAATTACATCTCATCAATTATCAGACGACAGAATTTTTGACTGGTCCAATTTGACACGACCTTTCAAATTACGCTAAAATTGGAAGATAAGTGTCAAATAAGTCCGAAAATGTTGTGAGAAAAGGAGAAGTTACTTGTTACCATAATTATATTTCTTCTCTGCGTCAAACCGCAACATTGTGTGGTAATAGGTTAATAATCACTTGAGTAATATTTACCGAATATGATAGACTTCTACTAAGAAGAGCCTGGTTATAAGCCGTTATGGTGACGGTGGCGTTAGCAACGTCTAGTTTTCCCCGTTCTTCTATCATAAACCAACAGTTATCTAAATCGATGGCTTGCTCTTTTATAAAGCAGATGTTAGGATCGGCCGATACGCATGCTGGGTCTGTGATTGGATCTCTAGTCTGAAAATAATAGAAGTCTAGAGTTGAAGGATTGGCCTGACTGGAATTTACTTACGGAGGTCGTTTCCGGGGTAGTTTTTAAGTAAACAATAGTGATTCACATGCTAAAATGTTAACTTCCCATGAGTTCGGCATCTATTCTATAGTTCGTCTCTATCCTTGACTATATATACAAGGGACGGCAAAAGGATGTGGGCGAACCTATACTAAAGGACCTTTTCACGGTTGGAAAAAAAGACGATGCCTCTACTCTGGCTAGAATAGTTAAAAGTTCATCTGTCATGACCTATAAATTTTGTTCTCAAAAGACTGAACTAAGAATGAGGATGAAGCGCTAAACAGGTTATATGTAAACCATTGTTATGGAAACTGCTACAGCATCACATATATGTTTGATTTTATATAAAACAAAGACGGCCAAAAAAGCGGTGGGATCTAACCTGAAATTTGAGTTGTGGTAAGTGACAACCGATCTTATTGTCCAACCAAAAACTTTGCAAGAAATAGAAATGTCCATAACTTTATATATAGAATAAAATTGAATATTTTTTTTAATATTTATATCATATTGACCATATATGGATAGAGTCAAGGTGGAAGTCTGGTTTTAGGATTGGAGACTCATTTATAACTACGGTAAATTTCTAACAAAGAACGCAAATGAATAATCGCTGGCCCTGCCAACTTACTCCTTTGACACCGCCCATTGGCTCCAACAGGAAGTTGGCGCTATTTTGTAATGTTTGTAGCCAGTAGCATGCAGCAATAAAGTAGATTGGACGGTTTGCGAACTAAACGTCGTAACTACAACTTGAATACACTGTAGCTACGTCGTTTAAGTCGCCAAACCAACAAAATGATTGGCGGCCAAGATGGAAGTGCAAAATAAACTTCCAGTCAAAATAAATGATATGATTGGTCGACTGATTATTTGATTGACAGCCGCGATTGATCAATTACATCCAGAGAACAGGGTTTTTGTACATTTCACATTTGACCAACCACGTTTGTAAATTAAGGAATCAATCGACTAATCTAATCATTCATTCAACCTGGAATTGAGCTTTTCAAAGACTGCAAGTTAACTTTGAAATCAAAGCTTGGCCGCAGTTTGTGTGAAACATTCTCTTTGATTTTTCTACTTAATGACGTAGCTGAAGCTTATTTAATCTGTAGTTACGACTTAAAAGTTGCCAACCTACCATTTTTCTTTTTATTGCATACTACTACAAATTCTGCAAAAATAAAAACGTAGCAACTTGGCGCGGCCAGCGATCGGTGAAATGCTAAATACCATTTGTAGATTAGCAATGTATAATCATGTAATCTAAAGGTAAAGCAGCTTATTTTATTCGAAAATAAAAAAAAATATATATGTTATAGTAAAGTCATAGTCGAAATTTTTGGCTCACAAAATAAAGCAAGTCGAAATAAAATGGTTTTGCTACTGTTCTCAAGGAATTCTTATCTTGTGTTTATGCCCTGAGATTTTCATTCGATACACTTTAGTTTATGAGAAAAAGACTTTGACGTTCCATGCAAAACGGACCACGAATATATCTTTTAACCTTTGTCATGCTGAACTCGGAATATTCCGGATTTGGCAGGAGGTGTAGACTGTGCAGGCTGATCTTAGTCTACACTCCTGCTTGTACTTTTCCTGCCAGAGTTGTTTATGAAGTTGATTTCTAAAAGAAATGTTGATTTTTGAACAACAAGTTCTATCAGTGCTTTCAGCCCTTTGATTTGACAGCATTTCAGTAAGGTAATTAATACATCATGACAAGGGTTAACAATATATTTTGTGACTGAGACAATTCTGAAAATACACAATCTACGTGCATCATATGGTTACACTCATGTCTTTTTTTCACTTATCAAAATAGAGAAGAAAGGGTCAGTTTTGGCAGTGTATATATAAAGATTCGTTTTTTACAAGGTTTTATCTTTAAGTGCGTTCATTTGTCTTGAAATTCATGCAAAGACAATGATACCATGAGATATAAACTTTTCGGCAAATTTACATTGAACATTACAACCATCGAAATTCCCTTAATTCGAGGAGGCCTAGTGCGGGGGGCATTATTACTAAACAAATAGTACAGCCATAAATCTATTGGATCACATGAATACAGTGCAGCAGTGGTCTGCCATTGTGCAGAACAGTAATTTAGAATTCTAGCTATCGCCAAGACTCGAAAATACAATGCCAAAAACAGAAACTTGTTATTTGAATGGTACTTCTTTAGGGCACAATGGGTGTGGGCTATATTGCGGTCTTCTTACATAATAGATATTTCGTGGTAAAAGTGTTCTACATAGATAATCAATATGTGATGGTACACGTTATCTCCTTACATAATCAATATGTGATGGTACGTGTGTTCTACATACATAGGTCCGTATGTTCTACTTACTTAATTAATGTGTGATGGTACATGTGTACTATATACATAATCAATATTTGCTGGTACACGTGTTCTACTCATATAATCAATATTTGCTTGCACACGTGTTCTCGACACATCATCAATATTTGCTGGTCCGCATTTTCTGCTCACATAATCAATAGTAACCGGTTCGCATGTTTTACTTACATAACCAATATTTACTGGTCCGTACGTTCTCCATACATAATCAATAGTTACTGGTCCGCAATTTCTACTTACATAGTCAATGTTCTACTAACATAAACATTAGTCACTGGTCCGCACGTTCTACTAACATAATCAATAAGTACTGGTCCGCACGTTCTCTATACATAATCAATAAGTACTGGTCCGCAATTTCTACTTACACAATCAATAATAAATACTGGTCCGCATGTTCTACTAACATAAACATTAGTCACTGGTCCGCACGTTCTACTAACATAATCAATAAGTACCGGTCCGCATGTTCTCCATACATAATCAATAAGAACTGGTCCGCACGTTCTCCATACATAATCAATAGTGACTGGTCCGCAATTTCTACTTACATAGTCAATGGTTACTGGTCCGCATGTTCTACTTACATAAACAATACTTACTGGTCCGCACGTTCTACTAACATGATCAATAAGTAATGGTCCGCACGTTCTCTATATAAACAATCAATAGTTACTGGTCCGCATGTTCTACTTACATGATCAAACATAGATACTGGTCCGCATGTTCTACTTATATAATCAATAATAGATACTGGTCCGCACGTTCTCTATACATAATCAATAGTTACCGGTCCGCATGTTATACTTTTATAATCAATAATAGATACTGGTCCGCACGTTGTCCATTCATAGTCAATAGTTACCGGTCCGCATGCTATACCTACATGATTAATAAGTACTTGTCCGCACGTTCTCCATACATAATCAATAGTTACCGGTCCGCTTTACTTACATAATCAAACATAGATACTGGTCCGCATGTTCTACTTACATAATCAATATTTGCTGGTACACGTGTTGCAAAGTTCTCAGATGCTTCGCCAGGGATGTCTATCATAATAGTGATTGCTATCTCATAAACACCACTTTCTGGATCCTGAACATCACAGTTTATCCTGAAATAAATCAATGCAAAAACAGTCAATCACGCTTAAGAGACCACTTCTGTTTAAAGGCCATTTTATTGACAAGTCGTAAATTCCCCTTCCAAAAAGTATAAGCTTTTGAGAATAGCCGACTTTGCTAAAAGATACCGAAGCTAAATGGGATTGAGTGAGAATTCTGAAGTAATTCATATACACAAGAAATTCGATCCATCATAATCATGTCACAACAATGCATTAGGCCACCATTCTCGTCAGTGGCACTTTTTCCCTTGAGTTTAGTTTTAATATAGCACATTATTGAAGTACCAAATCTTTTTTTGTTAAGATGACAACACCGTTTTCGATGTTGTTGCGTTGAGATTGTCACGCTTCGAAAATTTGAACAATTTGCAATCTCGAAGTTGCTTGTGCTTTATAATTTAATTCTGATATTACTCTACCAGTCTGAAATCTGATTGCTCACTGTGACCGATACCCGTCAAAAGTGTTATGTATACGGTTATGCTTGACCGTCACAGGGTATAAAAAGCAACTCTATGAAGAAAGACAGAGAATTATCACTGACAAGAAAAATTAAGTGACTGATGCTTTGTCATCATTGGAACAATATTGAAGAAACTATCTGTATCAATAGGGAGTGTTTCAGCAATCCGTCATAAAATTGAACAATAAGTGACGGTATATCATCACAAGTATTGAATTGTTAAAGTTGCTTACACTTTACACAACCCTGATTAGCTTTACAAAAACTATGAAAGGTAAACTTATTGAAGTTGTAATTACGACGTTTACTTTACCAACCAACTACATTTTTAATTACATGCTACTGACTACAAATTTGACAAAATATCGCCGTTCAAAATCGAAGCGGGATTTCCTGCTCGACCAATGGGCGAGGTCAACAGAGTTAGTGGGCGGGGTAAGTGGTTGGTCAATTGATCGAATTTCGAAAGGAAAAATCGATAAGTAGTACTTTGCGAATTTAGTGGGTTTATCGCACTAACAACAATATTTTGATTTAATTTTCAAGAGGCTCCCTATCCAGTGTCGCTTGACGGCTTTCCTTATGATGGAACAAACAAATCCTTTTGTATGAGGACTTAATCGCAATAACATGAAAAAATAACAGACTGACGGACTTGAAACGCGCCATTGCAACAGGTCTTCAGATATTTGAGCCTATCAGCATGTTGATGTTACTGTTAAGCCTGTATTGTATACTAGGTTAATCTAAGAACTATCTTTCCACGGACCTTTTTTTTCAACCATTCTTTATTTAGGAATTATGCGTAGAAAGTAGTCTCTGTTTGATGTAGCGTTTCAAACCTTTTCTCGTCAATGTCATATTTATTGAAAGTCTACCTACTAGTGTGTATATTTTTGTAACTTAGACTGGTTTTCCTGGATAATTGACCATTTATACATTGTAAACCAACCTGCTAGTGTGTAAATGGGTTCCGTCAACGATATTAAGAAGGAACTCTGTATCATTCTTGTTTTCTATTTTTGGCGGAGTCATGTCAATCCTCACTACAGTGTTATCTACCTTGGTATTTCCCATAACATCATGTGCTCTCACCCAAATCCGTACAAGATCCCCTGTAACAACGAGAGAAAAGGTTTATAAGATATAATGTAATTGTTAGTTTCGTCTATCAAAAACGGGCGTTCGGAATAGCGGAAAAATATTCATATATCCATGAGCAACATTTCGAGCTCGCAGCTATTTGTATGCTTGCGCACCTAAAAGTTCCATTGAAATGAATCTTTTTTCGCTCAACGTCATTGAATTATAAGAAATGAAGAGAATAAGTTTTGTTTTCATGGAAGTATGAACTATAAAACCTTATCACATTTATGAGTGAATCTCCTTCGCGTATTCATACAGCGTAATTAGACTTTTTGTTTGATACTTCCATGAAAGCAAAAAAAAAAAAAAAAAAAAAAAAAAAAAACACTTTTTTCATCTCTTAGCCATCTTGCCTTTGGTGTTGTTAGCTAGCTTTGATAGCTTAAGTCAACGGTCAAACTTTTGAGGTCTTCTCTTAGTTCAACGAGTACAAACTGCCACTTGAGGCTTATCCGCTAAAACAATCGAATGCCTACGCCAATAAATTAGTTCTTAATTTTTTAAGGAATATTGCAAGCTTTGCCTGCAAGGTTATCTCCTAGGTATTTTCTCCTCTCACTTGAGCATATTGTGTTCAAAATGAGTCTGATCAGAGTCTTCACTATGCGCACTGCTTTGTACGGTCAACTGACTCAACTTTATTCAAATTGAAGAGAACTATTTCAAAAACATGCTATCTAACCCATTCCCACTCAAACTCGCTTTTGAACCATCTCAAGAATATTCAATCCATCATTTAACAAGCAATGTCTTCAATGTCCACGATGTTTTCTACCCTATTAGGCAACAATGTTCTTACTTCCTCCCACTTGAAATTTTCGTCTACAGCTTCTTTAAATTTGAACCATTCTAAGATTCTAACATGTTGAAACGGGTTAACTCCTGGTTTACTTTAAACTCGTTTATTTAGCGTTATAATCTTTGACAAAAGATAAACATCCCCAAACCCATCCAACCCCCAATAAACCCTAAAAAACATGTTTCTATCACATAGAATGGTTTCTCTTCAAATTGAATCAAATTTGTATTGTTGTCTGCAACCATTTTCAATTAGGTCCAGCCTAAAATTTGAAATAAAAGCAACGGATTAATTAAAGAGTTGGTTAGTTTCGGATCGTTTATCCTTTTTTGTAAAACTATAAAATCATGGAGAGATATACTTACCGTTTGCCAGCGTTTCATTGAAAGTGACCCTGTCTGTAAGGGGAGATAATTGAAGCCAGCCAGTGGATGGCACTACTTGAGAAAGTGTAGTGACTACTGAGTACTCAAACTGGACTATTCCATGGATGTTAGGAATACTGTTTCTTGTTCGCTCGCCCTCAAAGTCGTCCAAAGCATCAGACACAAATCTGAGGAAAAATAGAAGGTTAATGTTGTCTTAACTTATTCCCACACAACAAATTTTGGACTGATCCAAATTGAAAGACTGCTGACTAGATTTTCAAGCTGATGGAAGTTTAACTTTTTTCGTCTTTTAGTGTTAGAAGACATTGTGGACAATGAAGTAATTGCTTGTTACTAGCAATTTCTTCATTTTCCACAAATTTTTTCAAAGCTTTTTTCTTGAGGGGCATAAAAGATGGAATTTGTGGGAATGGGTTAAAACCCTCATTTGGAGACAAAAGCTGGTAAGTACACCTTAAGAAATTGATTTCAACCTTTGTCATGCTGGACGCAAATTATTCCTATTTTAGCTGCAATTATAGAGAAAGGGCATTCTGCACATATGTGGAGTCCAATCTTAGTGTTCAAGACCTTATTGCCTTTTCCTAATCAGAATGGTTTATGAAATCTAATAAAAAAAGAAATAATGAACTGCAACTATTTCTTTCGTTCTTTCAGTCCTTTATTTCAAATGCAGTTTTCAAAAGGACTTTATTCATCATGACAAGGGATAATGTCGTCATCCCTTCAAATCCGACAAAAGAAAAAAACAAACAGATTATTTAATATTTCCCACCTTTAGATATTGTCACAAATATCTTTAACAGAAACGGGGGGGATTCAGGATTTCTGTAAAGGGGTTCAAACTTACAATTGAGAATTTCGTTTTCCTACTACTACCCAATCTTTATTGCATTTCTCAACGGGAATGAAATAAACTACCTCCTTGGGCGTTTAACCCCCTCCCCCCTTCCTTCTGAATCCGCCGCATATATCATCCTTAACCCAATCCATCTCAATTCCTCCTTTTTACGCCCTTCAAGAAAATTACTTTGGTAAACATTGTGGAAAATGGAGAAATTGCTTGAATCAATCTTTCTTCTTTATCCACAATGTTTTCTATTCAAAAATACGGAAAAATAAAAAAAAATCCATTAACTTGTAAATGTCGTCTGCAGCTTCTTTCAATTTGGACAAGTCTAAAATGGTTGTGTGGGAATGGGTTGAAAGTCGTTTACGCCATCAACAAATGTTCTTGATGTTTGTCAATGTATTTCAGAAAGATATTTGTATCTCTTTTATATTATAGTTGTAAAGACATAAGTATACCATGAAATGTCAATCAAGTAACATTTCGATGTGAATTTTGTTCAGATTCTTAATGGAAGATCTTTAATTAAAGAAAGAACAATATTTCCGTACTTTTGTCGAAATATGAAGAAAAAAAATCAGACAAACAAAATGGAAGATCTTTTGTTAAAGAAAGAAAAATATTTCCGTACTTTTGTCGAAATATGAAAAAAAATCAGACAAACAATATTTTTACTCGTGAAAGGAACAACTAAAATAAGTATTATCTTATCTATAAAATCAAAATTCCCTCTCAAAGAGTTATCAATTCAATGTGTCGAAATGACGGATTGTTTTCGTAGAATTATAAAAAAAACTAATCAGCCAAATCAAAACAACATGGTACCACATATTACCAGTCTTACTTTGTTGTTGAGAGAACACCATCATCTTCAATATCAGCAAACTGTATCGGAAATTTGTCCACTGCGTTAAGTAATAAGTTGTTTTCGTGGAAAGTGTTTTTAAAGTAGCCAGACCACACCACGTTGAAAACTGTAGGTTCGCCTGAAGTTAAATGGTCTTTTATTATTACATTAACTAAAATGGTGTATGACATGCGACCGATGCTTATTGACCAATCGCTGGTCCCGCCCACTTACTCCGTTGGTCCCGCCTATTGACTCCTACAGAACATTCCAATATTGGAGTTCAATGTTAAATTAAAGTCTTGATGAATGATTTCATTCGTTGACTGGTTAATATTTGATTGATATCTGCGATTGGTCAATTGGCTTTTAACAACAACAAAGAAAGTATGTTGGAAAACAATATTAAAACATTTCTACGTAACCTTTAGCCATATCTATCATTTGGTCTAGAAAATGGTGACGGAATTTCATATAATCATCAGTTGGACTTTAATTTTCATTACCATGTCCTATTTAATATAATTTGGGTCTTGCATGGATCAGTGGTCAGGGTGGAGGTCTCGTATTCTGAGAGAAGTCGAGAGTTGCTGGTTCGAATCCCTACCGCACCACAGGTCCCGAGGGTTTGTCCATGGGCAAGACATTTCAGAGCGCCAACCTATTACTAGTAATACCAAGAAAGCACGTTGATGATTAAACTAAACCGTGATATAACCGAGAATTGTTCAAACTGGCATTAAACCAGATTCAACCAAACAAATACTAATGAATACAAAACAAGAAATGAGTGAATGAATCAATCAATGAATAAATGAATGAAAAACTGAATGAATGAATTGGGTTTGACGGCGCGTCGACAGCTGAGGTCTTTCAGCAGGCTAAAAAGGAATAAAGAATTTCTAGTTCATGTAAAATTCGAAGCGATAAAACTTTATTGGTAAAATTGTGTCGAAGAAACATGGAATATCTGTTGAGGACTGAAATAATCAATTATGAACACGAAAAAAATGTTAAATTACCAGCAGTGGCTGTTTGCCAGGTATAGTTTGTACCAGGGTTAGCTGACGACACATAGAACAGTTTTCCCTGGTCGGTGTTGAGTGTGATCTCCGACATGTCATCAAACAACACAAATCGGCGACACCATTTAGAATTGTTGGCTATGTCAACGGTCTCCATTAATATACTGAAATTACAAACAGTAAACACGGAGAAGAATTTATGAAGAATGTAAAAAAAATCCCCGTTTAAATTTGGGAAATTGTAATTGATCATTCGCTTGCCATCCCCACTGACCCCACTTGTCACGCCTACTGACTCCGCTGACCACGCCTACTGAATTCCAACAGGAAGATCAATTTCGATATTAACTATTATTTTGCGATATATATTTCGCCAGTAACATGCATAACAAAAGTAATATGGTTGGTTGGCAACCTGACCGTTAATCAAGCTGAAGCTACGACGTTTTTGGCAAACCGACAAAGATACATTACGTACATGTCGATCAAAGTTGGAGTTAAAACTTCAATTCCGTTCTATGATTTGATTGTTCGATTGAATCATTGGTTGGCATCACCGGTCCGTCAATTGAGCGTGTACATTACATTTGCTACTAAACATGACCTTAGATCAACCTGTGCATCCGTACAGCCTGCTCAGGATCTTCACTACACAATTTGTAGATAGTTGCTATCTCAGGGAATCTGGAGACAGGGGATATGTAGAGAATTAATGAATAATTTAAGGGAGCGAGTGGTTGTCCAGATTGCACAGTGAATCTTTCCTTAAGAACATCTGAATTGTCGAAATCGCCACACACTTGCTCAAATACAAAATTGGAAGGTTCATTAAAATGGTTTATAATGCGGCCTACAGTGCGGGGTTGAATTAAAACAGTTGAACAGTTTTTAATATTAACCCTTTCCCGTTCTTTTTTAAATTTTAGACTGGTCCAAATTGAAAGAGGATTCAGGAGACAATGGCAATTGGATGCAGTTTGAAATCAAACCATCCTATGTAGAAGAAAATATTGTAGAAATAGAAGAAATTGCTTGTTACAAGCAATTTCTTCTTTTTCCATAATGTTTTCTCAAGTATAAAAACACAGGAACGTAAAATCCCGGGTTTGAACAGGAAATTGTTAAACGATTGATATTATACAAATACAAATCGTTTATTGTTCAAATCATACATACATATATGATTCACGAACATAACAAAATAAAAGTACTTACATACAATGAATTCAGAGTTACGAGGTATAACGGAAAAAGGGTGGCCTAACCTCGGTTAGATTCGTTTTGAGAAAAAAGACTATAGGGCAAACCATCAATAATATATTTGTTGATTTTGATTGGTCAAGTCAATTACACACGATGACGTAATTTCATTGATGGAGTTCAGTTAATAAGTATGTAGATATGAATGTTGATGTATCTTGTCCATATTGACCAACAGATTTTGTTATACTTGAATATTCGCTTCTAACTTGTTACTCCAATTAGTGAATCTTGAGCTATGGATGTATATAGAAAGAATTTAAAACACCGATATGTGAGTAGTTTTACTATATGTTTTACAAAATGAGTGAACTTCCTGTACACTGGACAGCCATCAGGTAGACAAAAGTTTTATGCAAGTAAATTAAAGAACTATCTGATATGGATTCAATTTGGGTAATGATTGCGTCCCTTTTTGAATTAAAACACCCTCTCTCACACATTTTATGGATATAACAAGTCTTTACGACAAAAGGTTTTGGAAAATGATTGGTCAGCACCCATTTATGTGAGTAAATGATTGTGCAAGTTTTTTCATGCAAATGGAAGAATACCTGCACAATCCGCATTGTCGAAAATACATGATAAGACAAGACTAAATAATTGATTATTAATGATTTGATTATTTTAGAATAGTCAAATAGCCGATAGACAATGGTTTATTTATCTTCTTTTACGTAGTCATTAATGTAATATTCACGATAAATATTCTTTCTTCGTTTAAATCTTCTAAATTCATTATATTAATTTAATCTATTTTGCCCTACTTTGAAGTATCGGAATGTATTGGGTGAAGTCGTTAGTTTCGAGTGATATTACTAGCGGAAGCCAGCACTTGGCGTAATTGACATGTCATGGAAATCCAAAATAAGACATTTTCCGTTGCAATTGACGGATAACGTATATACAAGATAAATTCCGGTTCCAATCGTACTGTACTTCACTGAGTTATTTGGCGTCTCGTAGCGCGAAATATTTTTGCTTCTTTTCTTTCTTTTTATATTATGAGCAGTCAGCTTAATCAGCTTCTCTCAAATGCCTGAAAGCATTGTGATTGTGAGCCAAAATTGTTCATCATGATCTGTGCAAGAGCTGCTTTAAAAGGTCTGTAAGATTGAGTCAGTGACCTATTGATATAGGGCATGCAAGTAGCAACATTTACATTTATTTACCCTTTCCCCTCCCAAAAAACATGCCTTTTTTACGCCTGTTTATATGAAAGCAAACAAACCATACCAAGAAAAGCCATTTATTATTATATTGAATCACTTTCCACAGAATCACTCTTTCTTATGCCCCAAAGAAAATGGTTTCGAAAACATTGTGTAAAATAAGGAAATTCCTTGTCACAATATTTCTAAAATTCTATCGACTACAAATGGCCGTCTGCAACATCTTTTGTAATTTAGACCAGTAAAACTTCATAGGCTTGGACTCACTCTGGAAGCACCAGATTTAACAGGTTAAAAGGAGTAATGTATTTAATTCTTATTCTACCATTATTCTTTGCGTAGTAGAAAGGAGTTGCTTGTCTGGGATTTAGCTGGGATTTAGCTCGAGGCTAGGAAAGGATGTAATGGTAGTACTAGTGTGAAAAAATACCAGGAGTCCCTTGTTAGGTGCTCCAGCCGCCGCGATATAACTGAAAGATTGTTGAAAGCGGCGTAAAACCCCATTCAAACAAACAAAAAAACCTGATTTCACTTTTGGGTCATTTTAGATCGTAGCTGCTCACTGCGGGTTAAAGTGAAACTTAGCAAATCGAATCGCTCTAACAATGTCATTCCCTTGGCCAGAACTCAAATTACTAGAATCTAACGTGAGTTCGCACTGCCGCTCATATTATAGGACTTGGATTAAGAAATGTATAACTACTTAGAAAGATATCTCTATGAGAAATATTTACAAGTTAGTGCAGTCTCCATTTTTGAAGTAAAGAATGTTTTTACAAGCACCTCTTGTTTCCGTCAGAGGAAATGTTTGACTCGCAAGAATTCAAACCAACGTTGGTTGTAAAACACTCGTAAATTAAACAAATGGCAGCTGCACAACATTGCGTATATTTAATAAAAATAGATATAATATTCCTAAATCCAAGTTCCTGTGGATCCTATACATTGACAGTTCATTCTCAGACTAGCACGATTAACACGACCACACACGAGCTTCCACGTGACTAATAACAACTCAGACATGGCTCTGCCCTATTTCAAGTCGATTATCCGGACTTTTACAAGAATCTAAACCGGCTTCTAATGTTCAAACTAGACTTCTCCGAAATCTTGTCCAAACTGACGGAGCGCTAGTCACGCCCTCTGACCTCATACAGGAAGGTCGACGGAAATATCAAACGGTCAAACCAACCAAAATGCTTCATGTACACGACGAAAAATGTTGGATTCAAATTGGTAACTTATTTAAATAATCAAGCGGTATACAGGCATTATACAAATTTTGCTTTGTTTATGATCTCTAAATCAAAAGTGGACCAAAAGGTAATGTTTCATTCTTGTTTAACTGACTACCAGAACTGGATAAACTTCAATATAAACAGGGTTAGCTCTGGTTTGAAAAACGTTGTCGCCATCACTTTTGCCAAATCAAAAAAGTTGGGGCCAAATGAAGTTAGACCATCCTGACCCTTCTTTCCGCCTTCAGGAGACTTATTCCCGAGTGGTTGATTTGTTGAGTCGAGTTAATCGGAACGGAAACAATATGAAGACAATCATTAGAAAAAATACATGTATGTGTATCTTGCGCTTGTTTACCTGTACATTCCAGGCTCAGTAACATTTATCACTGTACTGTCAGTAACTGCACTGACGTTGAATGATTGTGATGGATTAATAGGATCCTCTTCTGTCAATAAGCCCGTTGCTGGGTTCTTGTTTATCAATTTGTGAACCTCAAAGTAGTATATCCACAGACCTGCTCCGTACGATTCATCTGCCCAACCGTGCCAATTAACATTGATGGGTCCCTATGAATCGGTGACAAAAGTATCAGTAAAATAAATAATATATATGCCTTGTGGAATTATAATAGTTATTTCATTAACTAGTATATCGGTACAAAATTGTTCGGTCGTCAAAATATATTCAACTATACTACTACAATTACTATAATCAATGCAAGATATTCCCCTATATACTACTGCCAAATCAAAATATTCGCCTATATACTACTGCCAATTCAAGATATTCGCCTAAACACTGCCGCCAATACGAGATATTCGCCTAAAAACTACTGCCAATTCGAGATATTCGCCTAAATACTACAGCAAATTCGAGATTTTCGCCTATATATTACTGCCGATTCGAGATATTCAACAACACTACTACCATAGCTACAACCAATTTAAGATATTCCCCTATATCACTGCCAATTAAAAATATTCGCCTATATACTGCTGCCAATTCGAGATATTCGCCTATATACTACTGCCAAATCAAAATATTCGCCTATATACTGCCGCCAAGACGAGATATTCGCCTATAAACAACTGCCAATTCGAGATATTCGCCTAAATACTATAGCAAATTCGAGATATTCGCCTTTATATTACTGCCGATTCGAGATATTCGCCTATACTACTTACATTATTACAACCAATTTAATATATACCTCTATACCACTGCCAATTCAAAATATTCGCCCACATACTGCCGCCAATTCGTGATATTCGCCTATATACTACTGCCAAATCAAAATATTCGCCTATATACTACTGCCAATTTGAGATATTCGTCTATATACTACTGCCTTTTCGAGATATCCGCCTATACACTACTGCCAATTCGAGATATTCGCCTATATACTGCCGCCAGTTCGAGATATTCGTCTATATACTACCAATTCGAGATATTCGGCTATATACTACTGCACATTCGAGGTATTGGTCTTTCTACTACTGCCTTTTCGCGATATTCGTCCATACGCTACTACCTTTTCGCGATATTCGCCTATATACTACTGCACATTCGAGGCATTGGTCTTTCTACTACTGCCTTTTTGCGATATTCGCCTATACACTACTGCCAATTCGAGACATTCGCCTATATGCTACTGCACATTCGAGGCATTGCTCTATCTACTACTGCCTTTTCGCGATATTCGCCTATAAACTACTCCAAATTCGAGATACTCGTCTATATACTACTGCCAATTCGAGTAATACGCCTATATACTACTACAAATTCGGGATATTCCTTTATATACTACTGCGCCTTTATACTACTGCCAATTCGATATATTTGAATTTGTACTACTGTCAATTCAAGATATTTGCCTATATACAACTGCGAGTTCGAGATATTCGCCTTAATGATATAACAAATTTAAAATAATTTTGGGCGATTTAGTGATTCGCCGCTTAAACAAAACAAAAAAATCACATAAACCACCAATCTATTTTGCTCAGTCTAAAAATTTTAATAAAGGTGTTTTAAAGATTAAAGGTCAGATGTTAACATACAGTTTGATATATTTTAAAAAAAAATGACAATCTAACACAAGAACTATTTAAACGTAGATCTTAATAGTAGAACCAACCTTTGTAAATTCGTCCCGAACGGTAAGGGGCGTGCTTTGCTGTGTACACGTGCTGTAAGATTCATCTTCAGAACAATGCTTTGGAGCAATGAGATCGAACCTGAATTGGATCTGAAAATTAAATCAACCAAAGACATCAAGTAGAACTATTATTAATGTTAGTTTACAACCGAGAGAACGTTAATATTTGTTGCGATACTTACCTTTATTTTTTATATCTAATACAAAAATATTGAACCTGAATTGAATCAGAAAATAAAATCAACCAAAGACATTAAGTTTACCTTCATTTAGATTAGTTAATTATCGAGTGAAAGCCTTATTTTATAACAAAGCTGACATTTATTTTCTATATCTAATGAATAATTGGCATGCGAGAATACCGGACAAAAGAAAAGTCGTAACAGTGACCTATATGGGTCAATGTATTGCTGTTTGTCGGTACGTCATTTTTTCTCCTAAAAATAGAAAGGGAGACAAAATGCAAAACAAACGGATTATATCCAATTTTGTCTCAAAGTTCATTCAACATTTTGAAAATATTTGAACGGTCATAAGAATCGCTCCTTTATACAATTACATTTCTGCTAGTTGGAATGTGACATTAATCCAAGCGAGGGATCTGGATCAAACTAAATCGTCTTGCTTTTATCTTATTATAATTATTTATTTAGTAAGTTGTGTGTTGGTAAGGGTGTGTCGGTGTGTTTGTGTGTGTTGTGTTGATTAGGGTGTGTCATTATGTGTTTGTGTGTGGTGTGTTGGTAAGGGTGTGTCTTTGTGTGTTTGTTTGTGTTGTGTTGTTGAGGATGTGTCGTTATGTGTTTGTGTGTTGTGTGTTGGCAAGGATGTTTGGGTGTGTCGTTATGTGTTTGTGTGTGGTGTGTTGGTAAGGTTGTTTCGTTGTGTTTTGTGTGTGATGTGTTGGAAAGGGGGTGTTTCGTTATGTGATGTGCGCGGTGTGTTGGAAAGGGGGTGTTTGTGTGTTTGTGTGTGGTGTGTTGGTAAGGGTACGTCGTTGTTGGATTTGTGTGTGGTGTGTTGGTAAATGTGAACCGTTGTGTGTTTGTGTTTGGTGTCTTGGTAAGGGTGTGTCGTTATGTGATTGTGTGTAGTGTGTTGGTAAGGATGTCTCGTTATGTGTTTTGTGTGTGGTGTTTTGGTAAGGTGATTCGTTGTCTGTTTGTATTTGGTGTCTTGGTAAGGTTTGTTCGTTATGTGATTGTATGTGGTGTGTTGGTAAGGGTGTGTCGCTGTTTGATTCGTGTGTGGTGTGTTGGTAAATGTGAACCGTTGTGTGTTTGTGTTTGGTGTCTTGGTAAGGGTTTGTCGTTATATGTTTGTTGTGAGTTGATAATGTTTGTGTGTGATGTGTTGGTTATGGTGTGTCGCTGTGTGTTTGTGTGTTGGCTAGGATGTTTCGTTGTGTTGTTTTTGTATTGGTGTGTTTGTGTGTAGTGTGATGATAAGAACGTGTCGTTGTGTGCTTGTCTGTTGGGTGTTTGTAAGGTTGTGTCAACGTGTGTTTGTGAATGGGGTGTGGTGTGTTTGTAAGGGATAATAGCTGAGTTTTTTGTGTTGTGTGATAGTAAGGGTGTGTCGTTGTGTGGTGTGTTGGTAAGGGTTGTCGATGTGTGTTGTGTTGGTAAGGGTGTGTCGCTGCATGTTTCTTGTACTGTGTGTGAGGAAGTAGTGCGTTTGCGTGTGGTGTGTTGGTAAGTTGTGTTGCTCTGTAATTGGTTGATAGGGGTGTGTCGTTGTGTGGTGTATTGATAAGGGCGTGTCGCTGTGTGTTTATGTGTCGTGTGTTGTTAAGGTGTTACGTTGTTTGTTTGTATTTGGTGTCTTGGTAAGGGTTGTTCGTTATGTGATTGTATATGGTGTGTTGGTAAGGGTGTGTTGTTGTTGGATTTGTGTGTGATGTGTTGGTAAATGTTAACCGTTGAGTGTTTGTGTTTGGTGTTTTTGTAAGGGTGTGTCGTTATATGTTTGTTGTGAGTTGATAATGTTTGTGTGTGATGTGTTGGTTATGGTGTGTCGCTGTGTGTTTGTGTGTAGTGTGTTGGCTAGGGTGTGTCGTTGTGGTGTGTTTGTTTTGGTGTGTTTGTGTGTGGTGTGATGATAAGAACGTGTCGTTGTGTGTTTGTCTGTTGTGTGTTTGTAAGGAATGAGGTGTGGTGTGTTTGTAATGTGTGATAGTAAGGGTCTGTCGTTGTGTGGTGTGTTGGTAAGGGTTGTCGATGTGTGTTGTGTTGGTAAGGGTGTGTCGCTGTATGTTTCTTGTAATTTGTGTGAGGAAGTAGTGCGTTTGCGTGTGGTGTGTTGGTAAGGTGTGTTGCTCTGTAATTGGTTGATAGGGGTGTGTCGTTGTGTGGTGTATTGATAAGGGCGTGTCACTGTGTGTTTATGTGTCGTGTGTTGGTAAGGAAGTAGTGGTTTTTGTTTGTGTGTGGTGTGTTGGTAAGAATGATCGTTTTTTGTTTGTGTGTGGTGTATTCGTAAGGCTGTATCGTTTTGGATTTGTGTGTGGTTTGTTGGTTAGGATGTATCGTGTAGTGCTTGTATGTGGCGAGTTGGTAGAAATGTATTTTTTGTGTTTGCCTGGGGGGTATTGATAAGGTTGTAGCGTTTTGTGTTTGTGTGTGGTTTGTTCCTGAGGATGTATCGATTTGTGTTTGTGTGTGGTTTGTTCCTGAGGATGTATCGTTTTGTGTTTGTGTGTGGTGTATTGGTAAGGATGTATCGGTTTGTGGTTGTGTGGTGTGTTGGTAAGGATGTACCAGTTTGTGTTTGTGTGTGGTGTGTTGGTAAGGGTTCGACGTAATGTGTTTGTGTGTGGTGTGTTGGTAAGGACTTGTTGTTGTGTGTGGTGTGTTGGAAAAGGTGTGCCGTTGTATGTTAGTGTATGATGTGTTAGTAACGGTGTGTCGTAATGTGTTTGCGTGTGGTGTGTTGGGGAGGATGTGACGCTGTGTGGTGTGTTTGTGTGTGGTATTCTTTTACAAAATCAAGCCATACCGTTTTTGTGGCGAAGACTTGTTCAAAATACTCGTTTAAAATGGAATTACTGTCAGTCCGCATTTTACGAAAACCTCCGCTATATGCGGTGAATGTACATGTCATTCTGAAAAGAAGAAAGAAAGTGACGTTACAAGAGAAAGGGTGATCTACGTACCCCAACAGCACTTTGAACCAGCAGAGATAATGAATAATTTGAAAAAGATTTAAAGGATAGATTTAGAAAATCTGCTCATAGCAAATACTATGAAATGCTTAGACTGCACAGCGTTTATTCTTTTTTTAGCTTCCAATAATTTAATTCTAAATTCATCTATCAAGATTCAATCGTTTTTAAATAATTGATTCAAGTTATCTTTTCATACTTCAATGATAAAACGTATGAAAAAAACTTTACACACCTTTTTTGTATGCTTGCGCACATAGTAGATCCATAAAAATTTAGTCAAAGCTTGTGAAATATTTGCTTTGTTTTGCTTGACGTATTAAATTATGAGGAATGAAGTGAATATTCTTATTTTTGGTCTGTTTTCATGAGATATGAACCTAGAAAATAAATCACACTATGTATGAATCCGATTCGCATATTAAAGCAATATGATTACGATTTTAGGTCCATACCTCAATGAAAACAAAAATATTCTCTTTATTTCTTAAATATCATCTTAATTCCCATGACACGGCGCAAATAATCGACGGTTCACTTACGGTCTATGTGAACAATATGATTGTCGATTAATTCTTTAATTGTAGCAGAGGATCGCCAATTTAAGATACTTAAAGACGGGGAGCAGTTCAGTAATTGATGAAACATTCTATGCATTTGAAATTAACAAGTTCATCAAGAAATGGAGTTAGTGGACTTGCCTTCCTTTTCATTATTTGAGAGATACGTGTATTGGCGAAAATACAGATACTTCATAACTCCTTTAATCAAAGGACTGAAATAACTGAGAAGATGGAATGCGCTGAAAGAGTCTTAACTGTGGAATTCGGTTCAAATTCATTTGTAACTTTCCGAGTAAGCCCCCCTCCTTTAAACTTAAACCAGCATTCCCATTCGTGTACATATGTGCGTGAATAACGCATAAAACATAAATCCACATACAGAAATCAAAAACTAGCATTGTATTAACCCATTCCCAGACAGTGACACTTTAAATGACCCTCATTATATAAGCTTTGGAAAACATTGTGGAAAATGATGAATTTGCTTGTTACGAGCAATTTCTTCATTATCCAAAATGTTTTCTGTCCAAAAAGACCAGGCTTTTAAAGATTTCATCAACTTACAATTGTCGTCTGCTACTTCTTTGAATTTAAATTTTATCGTGTTGGAATGGGTTATAAGCTCGTGTCACGCACAACAAAATTAGAATTTTCAAGCATAACATTCTCCTTTTGATCAACTGTAATACGTGAACTCCCTTTAGAATCATGAAAACAGAGAATAACAGCTTCTACAGTAAGAAATCAATGACCTCGATGATTATTTGACCCTCAACTCGGCAAATTCTGTAACGATAATACTAAACTCATGTAGATTTTCACTTCAAGTTTATGAGTATTTATGGAAATTTGCGGAAAGGCGCGGAAACTTGTTTCAGGGTGATCGATTTGAAATACCGGTTTAGACTTAGGAAAAACATATTTAAAGCGTCGTGAGTAAAATTCAAAAGAAAAAAAGACGTTAACGTTATTGTAACGTTATTGTTTGCAAATGATAGTTTTCCCATTTTCCTAAAAATTCTATAATATGATGAAGATAGTATCAAATTATCCTGTAGTCGCGCGATTTCCTTATTCGTTATTCGGCTTTAGAACCGTAAAAAAATCTTAAGTAAAAAGGACCAAGCTGAAAGCTAGATGACACTTGTTAAAGGTTTGGTGTGTTATTATTGATTTAATCTTGTAAATAACGACATAGTAAAGCGTAATTATTCTTAGTAAATAAGTAGACACCGGAATTGATTTGTTTACATTCTAATTTTCAAAATCTTCTACTTTCGTTTTGCATCTATTTGATTTTTTTATTGAGTAAAGCTGTAAATCCCACAATTATTGCGTTTGTTTGATGCCTACGATCCCCAATAATCGCTGTAGAATGTTTTGAAACACTGGGCGGCGTGATTATTGTAAAAATGCATTTGCGACCTGAGCCATATTTGTAGACATTGCCTATTTATGGTCACATGACTACCGCATGTCACTTGAGATCACGTGAATACCAAACACTGGACGGCGAATCACAAAAAAAAAAATTACTGCGCTGATTATTACCTTATTTTTCAATAATTTGAAGCAAATTAGAGCATGTTTAGATGTCTGTAAACAATTTTATATCATCCTTTACATTTGCCATATTATTGTCTTCGGCAACACCTAACTGATTATCACACGAGGTGTATTCATATCTAAGACATCACGCGATATGTGTTATCAAGAAACCCGAAATAAAATTGTCTTGTGTTCATTTTGTGGTTTTGTTAAATCTAAGTTGGAATTGCTCCGCATTCCAACTTAACTAGGTGTTTCATCATCGGGTACTATGAATAAATATGTGAATCTTTAGGGTAACGATTACAGGCAATCCATCAGTGTACGTGCGAAAATTGTGTGATTGTGGGTGATTATCAAAAGCTTTTAAATCGACTCAGGTATGTCTTGTAATGGTGTATGAATAAGTTCTAATATACTGATCGAAACTTTCTTTCATTTTCAATACTCGCCTCTTCAAAACAAAGTATCGCATGCGGATGATAGCGCGCGGCTGTTCAAGTCCTTGATAGCTCGTAAAAGTCGAAAAAGGGAAATAATCCATTCCAAATTGCATCAAGAGTTCACCCCCTTTGTCGACTTGGATTGCTCTTTTGATAGTGAACATATATTACGAGTTTCAAGTGAATGTGTTCAGTCATACTAGAAATTTTCAAGCTTTCTGACGACGCTGACGCGAACGACGGCCTGGTCATAGCAATACCTCGGGGTTTCTCCAAAAATAGTCGAGCTAAAAAGGATATGGTTGATTAGGTTGATGTTAAGTTTTACTTGAGGGAGTGAATACACTTACGATTCTCCATGTTCTGTTTGTGTTATGTAGCGTAGATCAGATATAGAACAGTTGAAAACTTCTTCTATCGGGCTGTCTTTGCTTGCTCCTGTACATTCCTGGGTGTAAGTTTGCTTAACTCCTGAAATATACGGTAGTAATTCAATAAATGGTAGATACTATTGAAACACTTATTGCATTAACCAAGTCATCAACATCATTATGTAGATAAAATCAAGACAGCTATTTTGATGATGATATACACGAGTTTATGATTTTGAACTCAACTACTAGTCGAATGCGACAAAAACATGGAAAAAGTCAATACTGTGAAATATGTTACCTCATCCATACATCATGAAATGTTTATTTAATTTCAGTTTTGTTTTTCAAGATTCAAGCGATTCGATTTGCTGAAGTTTTCTTTTCATACTTCCATGGATAATTTTGAGCACCCAACTATTTTGTAGGTTTGCAGATAAAAAAAAAATAAAGTAAAAACTAAAAATCTGTTTGCTTTCTTTTGCTTGATGGCATGAAATTATAAACAATGAATAGATTATGTTTTGATTTCATTGAGGTGTGAATCTAAAAACTTAATCAAACTAATGTATGAATCCGCATCGCTGAAAAAGATGGCGTAATAAAAATGCAATTTAATTGCTGTAGGCTTAAATTCATTTCCGTACTCATCACATTGGTATATTAATCATTCAAGCCACATTAAAATATTAAATGGTTTATTTCACTGTCACATAGTCAGTCATATAAAAAAAACTTTGACCAATATTATCCTTTAACAAACCAAATCAAACAAACAAAAACCACAATTTCGATCCTCTGAAATAACGCGGATTTAACATTCCTTAAAAGCATATATCATATTTTGTTTAAATTTCTTTATAAAATAGTTTTAAAAATGTGTTGCTTCTTCGTTGAATTTCGTGATATTCGTCATTTAAACATTGATCTATCAAATATGCTTATAAATGGATTGATAGGCCGGAAACCTGCTAAAACATATTTCCGAGAATGGATGAATACAAATTCTATTAATAATAATGGTTTGTCATGAAGTTCTGTATTACTTTTTAGATATCATTAAAAACTGTAGTATCTATAATACTTTGATTGTTCTATACGCCATTTTGTAAAGATCCTCGGACGTGCACATGCTAGACGTTATAACCAGTTTTATTATATACCTATAAAAGATGTGGAGTAAAACCTGGCTGTCGAATACAACTCGACAGAAAAAAAATCAATATTCGGCGTGTAGCAAAAAACCGTATTCGTCGAGTACCTTTAAACACTGACTTCTTTTTTGTGTATTGACGTTCCGGGTTTTTCGGAAAGTTGGTTATTTCTTAGCCATTTAAGAGAATTTTCTTAATGTCATTTCCTAAAAGGTATATAATAAAAGGAGTATTACAACAGTGTGTTTTTCCATTTGTTGTTATCGTGTTCTCGAATCGTGTGTAGGTATTTTTATTGGATTCGACCTTCGGTCTCATCCAATAAAAATACCTACACACGATTCTCGAACACGATAACAACGCATAGAAAAAGACACTGTGGTAATATTCCCTAGTTATTGGTACTTACCACCGTCATAAAACCGAGCCACAACATCCACCTTGCCCCGTGTAATTCCAAGCTCCATGCCATGGACGTAAAGTGGTCGATCTGGTATCTCCTCGGGCACATCATACTTTGCTTCAAATTCAAACGATAGTAAGTTAAATCTATCTTGGTTAGACCAGACTGGTTCTGCCAGGGATTCGTTTGTACCATCTAATAGGAAGTAATACATCTGTTTTTGGTCTGTTTGTCTAACAAACTCAATGATCGACGTTGATCGACCAATCACTGGCTTTTCTGAGTCCTCCACTGAAATAGTTATAATTTAGGAATATCTAGTGTGTGGTTAAACACCCTAACAAGATATTTTTTACAAGTATGTGAGAGCCTTTTTCAGCAAGTTTTGTACCTTTCAATTACTGGGAAAATTAAATATCGTTCGACAACATCTAAAATCGGTCCGAAAACTTTGAACCCACCATATGTATCGAGATGAAATGAGAGGGAAAATGGTCACGGCCAAAGACTATTTCGAAAACCAACGCAATATTAAAGGTAAAAAACTAACAGTAAAAAAAAACATTCTCTTCATCTCTTGATTGTAGCCGACCTTGAGAAGGTTATAAAAAAGGATTATTGGCTCTCATTTTTGGAAAAGTTCAATATTAATGCATTCAGACATTTTTAAGAGGGGGTGAAGTTGATTTAAGAGAAGAAGAGAATGTTGTTGTTTTTTCATGGAGATATGAACCGAAAAACCTAATCACACTGTATGAATACGCGAAGCGGATGCATACATAAGTGTGATAAGGTTTTTTAGTTGATACCTCCATGAAAACAAAAAATATTCTCTTCATTTTCTTATAATTAAATAGCATCGAGCGGAAAAAGCAAAAACTTAACAATTTTAATACCTATCTGTATGGGACTATTTTGTGCGGAAGCATTCCAAATCGCTGCGTGCTCAAAATTTTTTTATGGAGTTATGAATAATGTTTGGCCAATCAGAACGCTCGTTTTTTTTATAGACGAAACTAAAAATTAAATTATTTTGTAATGTAAAAGACAAATGCTAACTTCCGATTCTGCGTGAATGATTCCATTTGTCGACGGATTATTTGATGGATAGATGTGTTTAGTCAATTTCCAGCAGGTTTTGAAAAAAAAAGTAGAAAAATCAGTGTTTACTTTTTAGACAGCCATATCCATCCTGTCTGTCCGGATCAAAGCCTTCAGTACAGTTGCACTTGTTGTTGTCGTAGCAGGTGCCAGGGAAACAAGGTCGCGCAGAACCACATAGCACTAAATAGTACAATTATATCAACGTTCAATGGCTCAACTCATTACCATACAATAACGACTTTGAAAGCCCATGAATAATATAATCATAGAAAAGTTTGTTGGAAAGAGAGATTGCTTGTCACAAGCGATTTCTTCTTTTCGCACACTGTTTTCTATCCTATTTGGCATTTATTTTTCAATTTTAGCGTAATGTCAATATGGACCAGATTAAAACTCTGTCGTCTGGTAATGAATAAAAAGACAAGGAACTTTGTCAGAGCAAAATTTGATTGCAGGATTCTCACTTAATCCAATGTTGATACAGCTCATTAGAATCGTCTAAGTCACTGACACGATTCTGATGAGATCCACGAACAACAGATTCCGTGTTGATAATTTTGTTAGCAAAAATATTCATTTATAAAGATTTGGTTTTTGATGCTGGTCGCTAATTGAAAGTGGTCGCCTAATAGAGATGGTCACTTCAACAAGACTGTCTTCAGTGTCCAGACTGTATTTACATAGCTTCACTGAGACTTGTTCTACTTTCAGGATCATAAAAGATAAAGGAGCATATCCTTTTTTCAATCTACTTATCAACTATTAGGGACCCTATAAAATGATTTTAAAATATATTTACGTTTTCTGTTCGACAAAGCTTTCCATAGCGGACTTCGGACCTTTTCCGAAAATGATGATAGAGGGATTTGTACACTATTTTACTGATAATTAATCGTGGACAAGTTTTTAACCACTTTGGTTCAAATTGTTACATCTGTTTTGGAATGCGGCGTAATTTGAGATATTCTTAACGTGATTCGATACACGTCTGACACTAGACGTCAACATTACGTTGAACACTTTTATTGGAGAAAATGGGAAGATAGTTTTGTTTGTATTGGGGTATGAACCTAAAGAATTTAACCACACTGTATGAATATGCAATTAAGTTTTCAGGTTTATACCTCATTGCAAAGCAAAAAACATTCTCTTCATTCGTATCATTTATTACCATCAAGCAAAACAAAGCAAATATCATACTTGTTCGTGAAAATATGAAAGGAAAACTTCAGCCATTCAATACGCTTGAATCTTGATGGACGATACTATAAGTAAATTACATCTAAATGCTTGTAAGCCATACGTACATGTTTCGCATGTATCCCCAGTGGTAGCAGGAGGACAATTACACACGTTTGGGTTTACACACGTCCCACCATTGGCACATCGTGGTCTGCATATTGCTGTAAGGAAATTATACGGAAGCTTGCAAGGACCACCAGAATGAACACATGAACCAGTCTCTATAGACTTTTACACTAAAAGCAAGTCGCCAAAATTATGACAAGAATCGTGTCGTATTGTTTGCGACTTGTGTAGGTGCACAAACCAACAAAAAAGGTTTAAAAAATAGCGACCAATTCTCAAGTCTGGCCTGAATAGATTATTAGATTGGTCGATTGATTCCTTGAATGACAGCCGCATTTGGCCAATTGACCTAGACAGGCCCCTGCAAATACATAACGAATCAAACAGCAAGCAATTAAAAGCAATTACCTTAAAAAAATGTTATACAGCCGGAATGGTTTTGTCAATATCCGACATCGTAACATCATAAGGCGACGCAAACGTTCTAAATTGTTTGCAACGCTTAGGTTACCCGTAAACGAATAATACCACTCCCACGGAGAAATGTCTTCTACTATTTATTCATTTATCGATTGATCGGTCGAGCGATAGATCGATTGGTTGGTCGATTGATTGATTGGTTGTTTGGTTGGTTGATTGATTTGTTGATTGATTAACTGATTGATCGATTGATTGATTGATTGGTTGAATTTTAACGCCACTTCAAACAGTATTTCAGTCATATCCCGGCGGCTGGAGCACATAACCTTAGATTCTCATCAGTACTATCACTTCATTCTCTCCGAGCCTCCAGCTGCTCATCCCATTGGTGGGAGACAACGTCAAAAGGGATATTCGCCGCGACCGGGGATCAGACCCGGGACCAAATGATTTGTCTTCGACTATAAACTAACGTCATTCGGGGTAAAAGACATATAGTTAGGGTCGCTCTTGATACGTCTTTTGGAGTTGACAAAACGCAGAAAATTGGCGTCGTTCGTGATCCGTCATTTGGTATAACGGACAAACCGAAGAAAGTTTGTAACGCTCGCGATCTATCATCTTTTATAACAGACGAACTGCAGACATCTAACGTCGTTCGTGATCCGTCATTTGGTATAACGGACAAACCGTAGAAAGTTGACGAAGCTCGTGATTCGTTATTTGGTATAACGGACAAACCGTAGAAAGTTGACGAAGCTCGTGATTCGTTATTTGGTATAACGGACAAACCGTAGAAAGTTGTCGAAGCTCGTGATTCGTTATTTGGTATAACGGACAAACCGTAGAAAGTTGACGAAGCTCGTGATTCGTTATTTGGTATAACGGACAAACCGTAGAAAGTTGTCGAAGCTCGTGATTCGTTATTTGGTATAACGGACAAACCGTAGAAAGTTGACGAAGCTCGTGATTCGTTATTTGGTATAACGGACAAACCGTAGAAAGTTGTCGAAGCTCGTGATTCATTATTTGGTATAACGGACAAACCGTAGAAAGTTTGTGCGCTCTTGATCCGTTATTTGATATATAGAACAAACCGCAGAAAGTTAGCATCACTCATGGCCCGTCATTTGGTATAAAGGAAAAACAGTAGAAAGTTCTAGCGCTTTTGATCCGTTATTTGTTAAAACAAACAAACAGCGGAAAGTTAGCATCACTGTCGATCCGTCATTTCGTTTCCCGGAAAAAACGGAGAAAAATGGTGTCGCTCGTCATTCGATATTTTGTATATCAGTCAAACAACGAGAGCATGTTCCGTTACTAAGTATAACGGACAAAATGCAGAAGCTTTGCTTCGGTCACCACCCGTCACTTGGTATGACAAACAAATCACAGAAAGTTTACGTTATTCGTGATCCGTAACTTTGTATGAAAGATAAACTGTAGTAAGTTACCGCCGCTGCTGGTCCGTGATTCGGAATAACTAACAAGCTGCAGAAAGTTGGCGACGCTCGTGATCCGTAATTTGGTATGAATGATAAACTGCAGTAAGTTGTCGCCGGTGCTGATCCGTTATTTGGTACAACTGACAATCCGGAAATAGTTAGCTTTGCTCGCGATCCGTCATTTGGTATGAATAATCAAGTGCAGAAAGTTGGCGACGCTGGGGATCCATTATTTGGTAAAATGGATAAAACGCGGTGATCCGGCATTTGATTGAACGGACAAACTGAAGAAAGTGGGGGTAGCTCTCTATCCATTAATTGTTATTACCGACAACCCGCGAAAAGGAGGCGTCAATCGTGATCCGGCGTTTTGGTACAATAGACAAACTACAAAAAGTTGGGATCGCTCGTCATCTGTTATTTATACTTACGGATAATACAGTTTAGATCGTTGGCGTGTGTCCACCCCCGGGCGCATCTTGTTTCCCAATACCATTCTCGACAACTGAACGGCCTCCATAATGAACAGCCCCTAATTATAGAAGAAAGTCTACTAAATCAAACACCTGACCAACCGTGAAAAGGTGCAATTTTTCTCGATTTAGCCTGTTTAAAAAGTTTTCCGCATCTCATTCCATTTATTGCTATCAAGATCATGTTTAATAAAAATGAAGAGACCTTTTTATGAAAAAAATATGAAAGGAAAACCCAAATTTTCTTTATTCTAGACCTCTTATTTCTGTTCTAACACGGCCAATACTTACCACCAATACCTGCAGACACATCTCCAACATGTTCTGTACCTCAGTCTCAAATAGCGCTCTGTCCGTCTGGAAAATAAAGAGAGAGATATGTTGAAGGGTCGGGATGACTTGCATCTTTCATGAGCTAAAGCGCAGTTGATAGCGCTTCAGACTCTCAGTTAAGAGGTCCAGGGTTCGATCCTAGGTCGTGGCAAATATTCTTTCTGACATCTGTCTTACACCAGTGGGTGGATAACCGTAAACCTATGTGATCTGAGCAGTCTGAGGCTCGGAAAGGTACGTGTACTGGTGTGAGAAATACCAGGAATTCATGGTTAGATGCTCTAGCCGCCGAGATATGCCTGACATACCGTTAAAAGTTTCGTTAAACCCCATTTAAATAAAAAAACATCTTTCATGAGTGAGCTATCAATTTTTTTTTTCTAGCATTGTTTAAATTACACAGACAATTTTATGTAAACAATATCTGAAGAAAAATGGTAGATTTTTTTATTTAATTTTTTTCGTATTATTATCGATTATTTCATTTCCCTTCTTTTTCCTCTGCTCCTCCTCCTTCTTTAATCGATAATTGACCAATTGCTTGCCCCGCCAATTGACTTCTTAGACCCCGCCATTCAATTCCAACAGGAAGTTCCGCTTTGATTTTAAATGGCGTTATTATAAAAAAAAAAATATGTCTAATAGCATGCAACAAAAAAGTAGAATGGTTTGTTGACGATCTAAACGTCGTAACTAAAGCTTGAATAAGCTTTATTTACGATGTTTAAGTCGCAAACCGACTAAAATATTTAGCAAAAATGTCAGGGTTCAAACTTCTCTCCCGGACTAAATGAATGATTTGATTGGTCGACTGTTTCTTTGATTGACAGTCGCGATTGGTTAATTATACTCGATTTCAAACATTTCAGTTCTTAATTTACTTTGTTAGTATTACAAACTACACGACATGCGTGGTTTTCATTCTCATGCGTTTATTATATAAAAAGTGACCTTTGTAAATCAAGTGTAAGTCAAGGTAAAGATTATTTTATTCCATATAAAGTATTCAAAGTTGAATTGTCTTCAAAATATTTGACTTAATATCAAATATGAAAACGATTACAATAATAATACAAAGAAAGGTATCGGTAATTATTTGAAAGCAGACCAAACGTTTCATGATTCTAATACCAATAATCTATTGAAATATCAGAACACAGATCCCAACAGGGACACAGAACATTGCTTGGTTGCTATCCATTAATTAATCAATTGCTGGCCCCGCCAACTTACTTTGTTAACCCCGCCCATTGACTCCAACAGGATGTCCCGCTTCGATTTTAAACGGCATTATTTTGAATAATTGATGGCCATTAGCATGTAACAAAAAAAGAACAGTTGGTTGGCGTCCTTAACGTCGTAACTACAGCTTGAATAAGCTGGTAGCTTCGTTGCTTAAGTCGCCAAACAACAGAAATGGTAAACGAAAATGGCGGTCAATTCGGGAGATCAAATGTCATGTCTGGTCTCAATGAATTATTTTATTGGTCGTCTGGTTATTTGCTTGACAGCTGCGATTGGTCACTTGTGTACACTGTTGCTTTGAAGGCCATCTGCAGCAATACTGTGGAAACAATACTTTTTCTTTTTAGGGGGCAGATAAGAATAAAATGGTATTCATCTTTGATACAGAATTCACATAACCTATCTTAACGTGCATCATTGCTATAACAACCCATTTCAACTGGTAGCTTCTTATGCGGTAATTTCAGCTTGTTTCATATACATCAGGGCTAACTTTTTTACACTTCAGATTAATATTTTTTTCAAAGTCTTGTAACTGCACAACTAATTTGGGAAAGATAAAATTCCATGGTAATATGCGATTTTTGTAGGCGGGTTTGCTCTTGTTTTGTCATTTTTCCATATGATTTTGTGGTCCCTGCTACACTGTGACAATTTTCAATGACCACATCTGCATAAAGACTGTTGGTGCACGGCCCGAGTTTGAATTGTAGAAAACTACGCCTAATTCGTTCTATAAGTAAGTTTGAGACATTAAATCTCTTACGAATCTTCTATTCAACCCATAAAAAGCGGCTATGTTTTAGTTGAGTGACCAAAACTACTAAATTTCTGTTCCGTAATTTGATACGAGCTATATTCTCTAAAAATTCCCCTTTCCTTTCATAACACATTAACTGTTTCACTTTACTGTAATAACGGTAATTATGCTTTTACGCAGATTACCAAAATATCATATATGGTAAATATTTCTAGACTTATCATTAAGTGAAATAAATTCCATCCGTTATAATGAAGCCCCTTATTGAACTGAGAAATGAAAGTCTTTCATTTTATATTTTGAGTATTAAATATCACTCTGGAAGGTGATCAAAACGAACACTAAGGACAAACGTTTCAACAGTCGAAATTCGTTTCGTTTCATATAAAACAAGGTGGCAAATTGTCACAAAATACGCCCGTAAACTACTGGTTGTTGACTGGGGAAGGGGATTAAAATTTAAGTCTAATTTCAAGAAAGAGTAACAATTCACAATGATAACTTATGGTTCTGGTGTTTTTCTTGTTATCATGAGGTTTTGAAAACCATAGGCTGTCACACCATGAGAAATTTAAAACAAAATCAAATGTGAAAAACAACAAAGGGGAATAATTAAAAAAGTATGCCAGGTAGAGTTATGGTTCTTGTGACCTGCACTTCCCCTTGGTGATATATCCACTCATGAAGTTTCATGATCATATCTATAACACTTTCAGATATATAATCCAGACAAAATCCAAGTCTGAAAAAACAACAAAGGGCAATAAATCTCAAAATATGCTAGGAAGAGTTAAAGTTATTGTACATTGCACTTCTCCTTTATGAGATCTATCTACCCATGAAGATTCAAGATCAAAGCTAATATACTTTCTGAAATATGCTCTGAACAAGTTCCAAGTATGAAAAACGACAAAGGGAAATAACTAAAAAAATAAGCTAGGTAGATTTATAGTTTTAATGAGCTGCACTTCCCCTTGATGAGATCTATCTAACCATGAAGTTACATGATCATAGCTTGAATACTTTTAGAGATTTGCTCCGGACAAGATCAAAGTATGAAGAAACAACAAAGGGCAATAACTCAACAAATAAGCCAAAGGTAGAGTTATGGTTCTTAAGCACTGCACTAATCCTTGATGAGATCTATCTACCCCTGAAGTTTCATTATCACAACTTATATACTTTAAGAGATATGCTCTGAACAAGATCCAAGTATGAAAAACAACAAAGGGAAATAACTCAAAAAATAAGCCAAAGGTAGAGTTATGGTTCTTGTGCACTGCACTCCCCCTTTATGAGATCTATCTACCCATGAAGATTCATAATCATTGCTTGAATACTTTTAGAGATATGCTCCAGACAGGTATGAAAAACAACAAAGGGCAATAACTCAACAAATAAGCCAAAGGTAGAGTTATGGTTCTTGTGCACTGCACTTCCCCTTGATGAGATCTATCTACCCATGAATTTTCATGATCAAAGCTTGAATACTTTTAGAGATATGCTCCGGACAAGATCTAAGTATGAAAAACAACAAAGGGAAATAACTCAAAATATACGCTAGGTAGAGTTATGGTTCTTGTGCACTCGTTTCCCTTGATGAGATCTATCTACCCATGAAGTTTCATTATCATAGCTTATATACTTTTAGAGATATGCATTGAACAAGATCCAAGTATGAACAAAGTATGAAAAACAACAAAGGACAATAACTCAAAATATACGCTAGGTAGAGTTATGGTTCTTGTACACTGCACTCCCACTTGGTGAGCTCTATCCATCCATGTAGTTTCATGATTCTAGCTATTATACTTTTAGAGATATACACCGGACAAGATTCAAGTATGAAAAACAGCAAAGGGCAATAACTCAAAAATAGGCTAGGTAGAGTAATGGTTATTGTTCACTGCACTCCCACTTGGTGAGCTCTATCCATCCATGAAATTTCATGATTCTAGCTATTATACTTTTAGAGATATACTCCGGACAAGATTCAAGTATAAAAAACAACAAAAGGCAATAACTCAAAACATAGGCCAGGTAGAGTTATGGTTCTTGTGCACTGCACTCCCCCTTGGTGAGATCTATACAACCATGAAGTTTCATGATCCTATCTATAATACTTTTAGAGATATACTCCGGACAAGATTCAAGTATGGAAAAACAACAAAGGGCAATAACTCAAAAAATAGGCTAGGTAGAGTTATGGTTATTGAGCACTGCACTCCGTATTGATGAGAAAAATATAAATGCCAAGTTTAAAGTAATTTGACTTACGGTGACAGAGTTATGCTCCGGACAAAGAAGTGGACACCGCCCGGACAACCGGACGCCCGGACGCCCGGACGCCACGGGTGATCCCATAATACGTCCCGTCTTCGTCGGGCGTATAAAAATGTGGTTTTTTCAAGAGATGGAGAGAATATCTTTTGTTATCAAGGAGGTATGAACCGAAAATTTATCACACTGTATGAATACTCGAAGCGGATTCGGAAAACTTATGAAAGAAAATAAATGGTAGACAGCACGAAAATCACAAGGTAACCCTGCAAACATGTATTAGATCGTGTATAGAACGCAAGGCTAACGTACACAATCTATATTGTGTGGATTCGGGGTCCCTATGGCAAATATAAACCGAATTTTAGGAGTGTTGATATCTTACAAAATATATGACATAAGTCTGAAAGCCAAGTTTAACTTTAGCCTATTCTGAAACTCCAAAAGCCTTAGTTGTTTTTGAAATGAAAGGCCACCAACTGCATTTTCATAAAGAACTTGACATTTTTGCAAAAGTTGAAAAGGGTTAGGGATTTGTTGTCTTTTTTGTTGTTGTTGTTGTTTAACACATCTAACGAATCTATTTTTTTTTCTGGATCCTATGTGGCTCAGTGCTTGGGGCAGCAGACTCGAATTCCGAGAGGAGTCAGACTCAAGTCCAGACAGCTTCACTTGTTGTCACGTTGGTATGATATTATTGTAAGTTTCGTTTATCAAAAAAAAAGGCGTACTGATCGGTCGAAAAGATTCATTACTCAATTAACAAAATTTTGAGCACTCAGCTATTTTGAATGCTTGCGCACGAAATAGTGCCATACAAAAAAGTATCCAAATTTTGAAAAGCTTATGTCTTTTTCCGCTCGATGCTTTTAAACTAAAAGAAATGAAGCTAATATATATTTTGTTGTTGTTGTTGTTGTTTTTCATGGACGTATGAGCCGAAAAACCTTATCACACTTATGTATGAAACCGCTTCGCGGATTCGTTTGCCTGTAGTGACTCAGTATAAAAAAGATTAAGTCTAAATTAACTTTCAAAACTTTGATTTCATATTTTTTTCTGTTCTTATTCAGGACATTAAGACTTTAACCCATTCCACACAAACGTAAAATGAAGAAACTGCCTACAACAAGCATTTTTTTTTCATTTACACCCAGAAAGTTGGTAAAAATCTAACATTTGATAAAATGTAAAATGTCGTCTTTAATTCCTTACAATTGGGCCATTCTCAATTTTTGCCGTCGGGTAAAGGGTGAAATAAACAATGGCGAACTTGTAAATATGATATTTTACTATTGTTTAATTTTAGTTTCGGCTATTAAGATTGGAATGTTTTAATCTTGTTCAATCTCTTCATCTTGCAACAAACATGCTTTGTTTAAGCTATTCCAACACAATGAAGCTTTTGACACCTCTCCAGAAAAACAATCGAGAAAAGATTGTGTAAAACGAAGAAATTGCTTGTAACTCGAAAAGTTGAAAAAAAATGAAATAACATAATCTTTATTTGTCGTCTGCAACACATTTCAATTTGGACCATTCTAAATTTTTGCCGTCGGGTAATGGGTTATATCGCAATGATTATTGTAGAAACACGTTTATAATGCGGCACTTGAACAGATTTTTATGGAAATTTGATATAGGGAAATTATCTGCTAAATGCATTTTTCATAATAAATATTACTATTTTGTTAAATCTACTAAATTCACTATAAATTTAATTTAATGAGATGTACCCTTCTTTGAAACATCGGTTTTTATCGGATGAGGTCGTTAGTATTCGGTTAATGACGGTAACGACTGAATTGCTAGCGGAAGCCAATTACGTTATTGATACGTAGTGGATCACCACAAAACCGTAGTTTTTCGATTTACTCGTTTTCATTTGACCAAAAGAAAATTCAAAAGCCCAACTTGGCATACGACAGAGTTTCAAAATATGTTCGGGAAACATTACAAACCTACAGGTATTAAAATGTAAGGGTATACAAAGCACTTACGATGTAAACAGCCAATCATAAACACTGTGTATAACCGTACAGTGAGCCAAATCGGAAGTGACACCGACTGTACGCTAAATGTATCACTAGTGAGACTGAACAATTTAACGGGTGGAAATTTCTCAAACGAGGTAAATTTTAGACTTCAAGAGAGATTTAAACGCGGATTTCGATAATAAATTGCGAAATGAACGCAATTTTCATGTCTATTTTACATTTTATTGTGGAACGGGGCTTCTATCCGCAAATCGGAATTAATCACAGGCAATCAGCGAGTTTTACTTTTTTTCCGAGGATGCGAATGATTTTTCTCCGGTAAAGTATGTTCTGACGCAGATTGCAAAGAGTTCCACTGGTAAAATAACATTAATGTCTTTACTAACCTCGAGCTCCATTTTGTGAACATGCCCTAATGATTTAAATAATATCTTCGTGAAAAGTACCAGCCTGCCTAGAGCAACTGTACGAACAGTGACCTATGCATGTTTCGTGTCTGTACGATAAGCTCCGAAAGTCTGTACGATTAGTTCCGAAAAAGGTAGCCACATTAAGTCAACTGATATCTGTAATTTCTTAAATTGGAGACGTTTAGATGCAATATGTTCCATGTGTTTGCATATCGTATTCACCGTATATACAATATGTTACTCAGTGATTCCCTTGTGTTTGAGGTTCACTGAAAGTTTACTAGGATTTCTGTTTTTGAGGTGTATTCCCTGGATCGACACTTTTCATATATTCATATAAAAAATGACAATACACGAGGAAAGAGATTGACCGTTCCTCATTTGGACTAATTTTTTAAACATTTATAATCATAAGTCCATTACGAAAACACCCCTTTACAGAATAAAGTAAATTTTCAGCTGTAAAAAATGAAAGTTTTCCGATTTTCGTCATACCCCTCTTGGGAGTGTGGACCCCCCTCTGGGAAAAGTTTCCGCATGTTTAATACTAGAACTTCTGTGAGATGCGTCTAAGGTGGAAGAGTTTGAGCAATATGAATCATGTAATTTTTGCAGACCCGATCAAAGACAAAGACTACAAACACATTCTGATCACAATGTCCTGTTCGAGATGTGAAATTATGCATTGGGGTTGTCCAGGCTGCTCTGACTGGCGGTATAATCTGATACTCTGTACGACAGCTGTGCGAATAGTCTCAATCGGGCAAGACTTATGTACAGGGATAAAATGCTTATTTTCTATATTAAGTTTCAAAATATTCAAATAAGCCCAAGTTTTGCAACCTGTATTACTACAGTTATGCGTGCAATCGCAATCATTAGCAGACTAGTACAATGACTAAAACTTTTGACATCAGTTCTGAGTTAGGTCTATTGTGTGTTTTTGATATAAACATATCTACGGTTGCGTTGCCAAGCTCCCCCCCCCCGGCATTCTATATTTACCCAAAGGCCCTGAAGAAAATATGGTAATCAGCTCCCTGGCAAACCAACGATGGACATGTAATAATCTCAAAGTCAAATGAATGAAGGCCTATTCACCAGGTTAGCGGACCGCATGAAAGACTGTTACTCGTGCCAAATATGTTGTCCTCTTGTAAAATAGCGATAATGATAAAAGACAATTATTATTATCATTTGTAGTAGTAGTAGTAGTAGTATCAGTAGTATTACTATTATTGTATGCGGAGCGCGATTTATATCGACAAGCGGTTGTCCAAGCTCGTTTCCCTATTTGTATTTACATAGCGTCAGCTGCTACGAAAGGAACATAAAAAATCATATATACCCCTGAAAAACAGTCAGATAGAAGAACTAAAAGAAGCTCTAAAAGACGAACAAACCCCACGAGTCAGCTCGTATAACGGTATTTATAATGTGCATATATATTTACAAAGGTTTTTAGGATCGGCATTTGGACCCAAAGACTATCCAAATAAACAGGAGAACAGATGGAATTCAGCTGCCGGGAATTATATTTTAAACTGTCACTAATCGTACAGATTTTTCTGCGACCTCTGTCACAACTCATACTGTACACATGTCACTAATTCGTACAGTCAATCGAAAGACAGGGTTGCAATTCCTCGGTCGTAACCGGCTATATACAATGCATTGCTGAATAACATGGTATAGGTGTTCAAGAAATAAGATTTTAATATCCTTCTTCACAGGCTAGATCACAATTAATGCTCTCAGTTACGCATAATGACTTTGGATTCGTCAGTCTTACGGATCACATTAAAGAAAAGTGAGTGATTCGTCGATTAAAGTATGGATTGTACTAGAAAGTATACTCAATAACACAGAACGACACACAAGCGAGAGACAAATAACATAAGCTCTTTCAAATACCGAAAACCGCGTTTAAATCCGTCTTATGGTCTAAAATTTACGTCGATTGAGAAATTTCCACCCGTTTAACTGTGTAGTCTCACTAGTGATATATTTGGCGTACAGTCGGTGTCACTTCCGATTTGGTCAGCTGTACGGTTATACACAGTGATACAGTGTTGTTTGATTGTGTGGAGTTTAGCGCCAGTTTCAATATTACAACATTCGTAGCATGGTGACCAGAGCACATTGTCGTTGGTTCCTGTTGTTTTAAACACCCTTACGTACCCTCAAGCTGCTCACCACATTTCATTGAAAATCCACCGATCTTTTAAGAAAACTGAGTATGTCAAATGTCGAGAATAATATTCGTACAGTGTAGCATTGCATTAGTACCAGCTTGTTCATACTGACCGATTAACCGATCGCTGGTCCCGCCCACTGACCTCCGCCATGGTAAATGATCGACATTTTTCTTTGTAAATCATGGAGTAAGGGGCGTAAATTGAAAGGCAAACCTTTGGATGACGACCAAAATTATCATACCAACAGCTAGAATAAACCTAACGCATATGTCTCTAAATAAACAAAACAATTTACCATAAATGTTGGAGTTCACTTCCTGTCTTCATGAATGATTTTGTTGATGTAGATAAATCGATTTTCGATCGACAGCTGCGCACAGTCAGTTCTTAACTGCGTGATCATTCATCAGTATTATTTTTGAGTTAGACAGACGTGCTGTCTTTTACATTCTTTTACATGTATTACATTTACATGTCTTCACTCTTCGCTCTCTAGATAGATACTGACCCAAAGTTTCTTTAAATAATCAGCGAGTGTTCTAATTGCCCCGAATGGCTGTCCAGGGTACTAAATGTGTGCAAGTCACGTACATGCGAAATGGTTGGAAATGTCACGCAAAGGCTCATTCACATGTTTTGGTGACATTGATCAAGTGGTTTTTTAGCACGATTTATCTTGAAAAAAGTGTTTTCCCTTTGATTGCCCGACCAATTTTGTGACGTTCCGAGTTCTTAACTTACGGGTCACAATTGTTAATAATTATTGCAAAATCACGTTTTGAAGATTATAGGCACAGATAATAATCAAATTTGATACAAAAAAACAAGGCATATGTAGAACGTCATCTTGCAATTCAAATCTATACATATTTCGTACATGAATGCTCTTAATTCAACTTATTTGGACAGAACAGATTTTTGAGGTTGGTTTGAAAATAGTTTTACAGCTATTTTGAGTCTACAATCAGAAGGTTTAAAACAACCAATGATAAGGGCGGCTGTTTCCAATGTCCTTTGTCTCTGTTCACAAAAGTCCCCAAATATTTATATGTTTATATCATTTCTTATCCAGATATCTAGATTAGATTTAGATAGTTCTCATCTTCGTAACTGTGATAGAGTAGCCCTCTTTTCATATGTTAGTGAGAGAGACCTCTCTAGCGAGCATATTAGAAAGAGGGTTAAGTTATCACAGGTACCATCTGCAGTGAAATTAATGAGTTTTCATTTAGGCAATTTTGTGCACATTTCGATATAGTTGCCGATTTCCGGGACAAGCACTAGTTGGTAGTAAGCCTTATATTCAAACATGCTAAAGTTCGTGTTTTTTGCATTTTTTTCTGAAAACATGCATTTTTGATAGAGTATTGTAAAAGTCACAGGTTAATGTCAAGACGTGGTGTCCGTCGGCCGTCCGTCCGTAAACACTTACTTTGAAAATCTTCTCCTCAGAAAGAGCTGAACAGAATTCAACAAAATTTTGCAGGAATGAGTGTGTATTTCCATTTTTGGATCAAATGAAAAACATGTATTTTTTGGGCGGAGCAAATTTCAATGTATGGTGAAAGGTTTTGCAAATCTTTTCTTTTATACTATTGTTAATTAAATTCAATAAAATTTCATAGGAATGGTTCTTTGGTTACTTTTTATCAGATTATGTAAAGTAATTTTGACCGGTTGGAAAACATGTCTTAAATGGGCGGGCGTTACCTATATGATACATAGTGAAACTATAAAAAATCTCAGAAACCAGAAGGTTGATTTCAACCATATTTCCAGTATTTCTCCTTTGGTGACCGATTGGTAGATGTCTTCAATGAATTTGGTTATAAAAAAAACATTTTTTGTATTTTTTCTTTGTTGGGGAGTAGGGCTATTTTCATAGACGGAATATATTCTGAAATGTTTAAAAGTTCACAGGAATGATCCTCAGGCGACTCTTTGTCAGCTTCCTTCATATAATTCTAACCGTTTGAAAAACATAGCTTTTGTTGTCGTGTCCATATATTGTATACTTTTGTAAATACCTTTACATCTAACTTAGGGATAAAATTTTAAATAACTCGACTTGACTATTGTGAAGTTCGAAATGCTTCTTTATTTCAGTGACCAGATTTACTTGCCATAAACGACAAAGATGATCCAGATTTATATTGTTTGCCTGAAATCATCATTTGTTAATCAGTACATCCATACTTGTAAATCGATACAGGCGCTCTGGCGTGTCTTTGTGTGTGTGCGTGTGTGTGTGCGTGTGGGAGAGGAGGTGGGAGATAAATTCAACATTTTCATTAAATTCTTAGGAAATCTCATTGATTTTTATTTGAAGCCATAAGGGTGATTTTTATATAAAAAAAGATAAGAGGGTTCCGTTGGAAAACACAATACCTCAAGAAACATTGCGAGACAGGGAGGACTTGTTGTTACAAGGAATTTCACAATGCTTTATATTGTAAAAACAATAGTATATATGCACTGGAATTGATTTTGTATATATGTAATAAAAAGTGTATCAAACGGCCACTCTCATACGCGACCACATTTGGCAGTCCCTTATGTGTTCATATAATACGAGTTTTTCTGTACATGTCTTCAAGGAATACCTAATAGGTACCTATTTGCCTTAACCCATTACTGTATTTCAAAATTTTAGACTTCTCCAAATTCAAATGGTTAGCAGACGACATTATAAAGTAAGAGCAATTAAAAAAGTAACCATCCTTTCAGGTAGAATATATTGTGGAAAAGGAAGAAATTGCTTGTCACAAGCAATACTTCTTTTTTAAACAATGGTTTCTCATGTATAATTTCACATGGACGTAAAAATCAGTGATTGTACGGGAAAGGGTTTAGGGTCGCAATGTCTGAATTTAGTTTGGTACAGCGCGGTTAGATCAATAGACAAAATTTCATAACCCGACTTCGTTAAAATCTAATCTTTATACAATATTCTACGCCTTTTCAGTTTTTTTGTATCGGTTCATTTCAATTTGTATGAGATAAGATCATTCGATGGTAGGTAATTAGCATTTATCTCATAGTTTCTCTCTCTCTCTGAGTCCATTACCAGACGGCAAAATTTTAGACTGATCCAAAATGAAAGGAGTTGTAGACGACCATTTGAAGTTCATGAAATTTCAGATTTTTTCTGCTAACGTGGTAGAAACATTGTGTAAAATGATAAATTGCTTTTCACAAGCACTTTCTTCAATTAACACGATGTTTTCCCAAATTCTTGAAGGTTGTCCAAAAGCTTCAAAAGCGTCAGCGTGTGGGAATATATTAAAAAGGGGGGACTGAAAGCACATTCTGCATGTAATAAGGAAATGTTGTCGCCAGAGAGTTCTTAATACTGAGGTCCAGATCGTTAGAGAGTTTCGAACGCAAATATTTCTAATCGAAAGGTGCGAGATTTTGCATCAATTATGTAAACCATTTTTAAAAAAGGTAAAATAGTTATGTTTTATAGAGCGTATCAGTTTAAACCATTTTAAATTCATTCATTTAATTGGCTTTAATAAGCTATATATCTTCTTTATTCAAATTACTTTATAATTAAACTGCATTTGGGTATTTTATATTTTGGTGTTAAGCTTTTGATTTTTCCCAATCATCAATTTGAATTCTTATATCGGCTGTTGGACAGATTTTCATGAAATTTTGATTTGGGCAAATTGTATGTTTTTTAGCTCCCCTGAGCACGAAGTGCTCTGGAGGAGCTATTGTGATCGGTCATCGTCCGCCGTCCGTCCGTCTGTCCGTCCGTCCGTCCGTTCACAATTACAAAAAAATCTTCTCCTCCTAAACTAACCATGGAATTTCAACAAAACTTCACAGAAATGATCCTTAGGTCATGCTCTTTCAAAACACTTCAAAGAATTGAAATCCATGAAGAACTCTGGTTGCCATGGCAACGGAGTGAAAATACTTAAAAAATCTCTCCTCCCAAACCATAATGCCAAGAGCTTTGATATTTGGTATATATCATCGTCTATTGACCCTCTACCAAAATACTTCAAAGAATTACCGTATTCTGAAAATTAGCCATTTTCTTAATGATCCCTGATTTAAAATAGAAATAAAGAAGGAAATCTTTAAAAATCTTCTTCTCCCAAACCATAAAGCCTAGAGCTTTGATATTTGGTATACATCATCATCTATTGACCCTCTACCAAAATCCTTTTAAGAATTACCGTATTCTGAAAATTAGCCCTTTTCTTTGTGATCCCTGATTTAACATAGAAATAAAGAAGGAGTTCTTTAAAAATCTTCTTCTCCCAAATCATAAAGTCTAGGGCTTTGATATTTGGTATACATCATCATCTATTGACCCTCTACCACAATACTTCAAAGAATTACTATATTCTGAAAATTAGCCCGCTTCTTGGCAATCCCTGATTTAGCATAGAAATAAAGAAGGAAATCTTTAAAAATCTTCTTCTCCCAAACCATAAGGCCTAGAGCTTTGATATTTGGTATACATCATCATCTATTGACCCTCTACCAAACTACTTCAAGGAATTACTGTATTCTGAAAATTAGCCCTTTTCTTAATGATCCCTGATTTTACATAGAAATAAAGAAGGAGTTCTTTAAATATCTTCTTCTCCCAACCCATAATGCCTAGAGCTTTGATATTTGGTATACATCATCATCTATTGACCCTCTACCAAAATACTTCAAGGAATTACTGTATTCTGAAAATTAGCCCTTTTCTTAATGATCCCTGATTTTACATAGAAATAAAGAAGGAAATCTTTTAAAATCTTCTTCTCCCAAACAATAAGGCCTAGAGCTTTGATCATCATCTATTGACCCTCTACCAAAATACTTCAAAGAATTACCCTATTCTGAAAATTAGCCCTTTTCTTAATGATCCCTGATTTTACAAAGAATTAAAGAAGGAAACTTTAAATATCTTCTTCTCCCAAACCTTAAGGCCTAGAGCTTTGATATTTGGCAAATATCATAATATATTGACCCTTTACCAAAATACTTCAAAGAATAACTGTATTCTGAAAATTAGCCCTTTTCTGTGCGATTCCTGATTTAACAAAGGAATAAAGAAGGAAATCTTTCAAAATCTTCTTCTCCCAAACCATTAAGCCTAGAGCTTTGATATTTGGTACATACCATCAGCCATTGACCCTCTACCAAATTACTTAAAAAATTGGCCCTTTTCTGTGCAATCCCTAATTTTAGTTAGGATTAAATAATGATATCTTTGAAAACCTTCTTCTCCTAAACCATTAGGCTTACAGCTTTTATACTTGGTATGTATTGTTGTCTATACTTCAAAGCATTACCATATTCAGGGAATTAGTGCTATATGGTGGGATCATCAATATTCCTAGGATTAAAAGAGAAATCTGTAAACACCTTCTCCAAAATAATTAGACAGAGGGCTTTGCCATTTTGTTTATATCATAAAGCCATGAACCATCATACTCAGGGGAGCGATTTAGGACCATCATGGTCCTCTTGTTTCCAATAGTTATTTATGTGATTTTCTCGATAAATATTCTTTCTTCGTATTAAATTTCCTAAATTCACTATGAGTATAAATTGATGAGATATTCCTTATGCCCTACATTGAAACATTGGAATTTATTGGATGGGGTCGTTAGTCTTCGGGTTATGTCGATATCGACTGAATTGATAGCGGAGGATAATGACGTATTTGACGCGTTATGAAAACCACAAATAAGGCAATTTTCGGTGCAATAGCCAGATATAATTTTACCCTATGAATTCTGACGCTTTCTTCGACTTGTTCAGCGTGTCGTAACCCGAAATATTTTCATTTTCTTTTGTACAGTTAGGAACAATCATTACAAAACCAGATTAATCGTTTTCTTTCAATTACCTGAAGGCTGACAGTAATGAATGTGAAATTGGGAGCCATGTTTTCTGTCATAATCTGTGCAAGAGCCGATTCAAAATTAAAAAAAAAAAAGATTAATATCACGAAACATATCGGCAAAGATTTGTAATTGCGGGGTGTCTGGCAACGTCCAATAACCTCTGATATGGCAGTTCGATTAGGTTATATCTATCTTTTGTTCCACCAAAGACGAAGATTTACAAATACAAAATAGAACAGGCATACATGTAGAAGGTACTGACATATTGTACATACAAGACAATTAGAAACACAAAATTAACAAACTAAATGACAATGAAATAAGCAGCAAAAAAACAAAAACAAAAAAAAAACGAATACGTGGTCAAATGGACAAGACAGACTAGAGACGAGAGAATCAAGTGCTTGTACATACGTGAGAGAGAGGGGGGACAGACAGAGAGACGGAACGAGAGAGAGAGAAAAACAAAGCGACAAAAAGATAAAAAGAAACATTCAAAGCGAGAGACAAAGAGACAGGCAGAAAGAAAGAGAGACAGAGAAAGACAGAGAGAGACACAAAGAGAGAATCATTTCAAATTATTTAAATTCTTGACTTTCTCGAAACGAAACGGAAAGTGCAGAAAGGATAGTAATGTCTTAATACCTAGAACGTCATCTAATGAATGTACCCTAGGGTGTATCCCTATTTATTTGACAACAAAAACCCTAGGTCTACACAAATATATGTGTGCATGTATATAAAAAACTTATTTGACAAATCTATGTTTATATTTATAGGGAATCACTATTAGGAATTATGTGTATAAGAAAAAGTGTATATACACACCAAACACATACATTCAAGCATGAATACATACACATATAAAGACTGACATACTGCTCTCTACACACCGGTACTAGAATAGTATTTATATTCACACCAAATACTATGCAGAAAGGGGATTGATACATGAAGGAAGCGACAAGTGTTTTCGCCTAACACATTTAAAAGTTGTGGATTCTGTTCGCAAATGGCCTCAACAAACTAATCGCTGCTTAATGCACTTATAAACTAATACATATTTCTGCAAAATTCCGCTAAAACATGGAGCACGAACTAGGATCTACAGGCTTTAACGCTAGAGCAATTAGCTATGATATGTACTGAGAAGCTAGATCTTACATCATTGCAATTACATCGGGTGCAAAACCAGTTTGTAAGGGCAAGATACCCAATAAACTGGGAAATAGAAAAACAAGCTTTAAGCATACGAGGGTAACATTTTGCAAAATTTCAACTTGTCTTATAGAATCGCGGTTGTATAAGTCTATATAATCTAATCTCTTCTGCGAAAGTACGTAAATGCCATTCGGTAATGTAAAATTGCCAATCAGTAATATTGACTAGTTTTTTTTCCAGATTCCTTTTGATGGAAACGTACCTGTAGATACAAATTCGTTTGAAAATCTATTTAATTGATATTTACGTTACAACAAATTGGCATCATTGATAAAGCCTGACTGGCCTTGGAATAAGCCTGAATAAGAAAATGGCTTTAACAGAACAGTTTCTCCCCAAATGACATAGCTGGCCAAAAAATATCAACTTTTTCTTGTCAATTTCAGACTCAATAGGAAGGGCACCTAGCGAGCCTAAAGCGACATCGGACCTAGATCTAATCTGGAGACCTTGAATCTGTTTTAAACAAAATCTATGTGACCGCTCGGTAGTCAAGATATTTCGTGTCGAGAAAAACTGCAAAAGCTCTGTCCCAAAAAGCGCCCTTGGTAATACAATACTTTTGTAAATTTAAAGGCTTGTTAAGGGAATGAGTCCATTTTGATAAATTCCGGATATTATAAGACCGAAAAATGTACCTCTTAATTTACGGTCTTCAGACTTAAGAAATGAAGACGAATATTATACTTGTTACAAAGAACCCCTAAATGAACAAACTCTTCCCAATCCTCAATGCGTTCGCTGCCAATAAACCATGATCTTCTGCTACGTAAAAATAACCGCTTCGATTCATTAAAGGTAAAAACGGCGCATTTACCAGAATTATACCAATGCCAAAGTCGAGATTAGTTGTAAGAAATATTTAACATAGACTGTAGTGCTTTGTTAGAAAGTGAAAGTAGTGCCATATCGTCCACAAAGGAAGGCGCACACAAGCTTTTACCTTCTATTGAAAGCCTAAGTTACTTTTGACTTGGTGGTCAATTAAATCATTTATAGAAATGAGGTACAGGAAAGGGGACCACCCTGTCTGGTACCTTGTAGAACCGGGAACAAAAGAGACATGTGACCATTATACAAGACACGACTATACATTATAGGGATGAGTGTATTTTTCACTGCGTTTATTGGAGTATAAAGTGCAATTGCCTTAGCACATGGCAAATAACGCCCGTAGGGCGTTATGTTTAAGCCATGTGCCAAATTATTTGTTTGCTTTCTAGACGCCCTACATGGCGACATATTTGTCGTGACTACAGTTTGAATAAGCTGTAGTTACCTCGTTTGAGTCCCAAAACCAGTGAAATACTTATAACAAATGTACCTTTTAAAATTTCGATTCCGGTCCAAATGAATGATTCGATTGGTCAATTTAATTTTAGATCGATTCAATTGGCCTAAAAAGGATTTTATGTTCTATCAATCGAATCATGAGCTTTTGGTTTCAAAATATTTCGATCTTCATTTCGATCTTCATTTTCAGCAATGGGCCGGGCTACATATAAGCAATTACACCTACACTTTGCATTCACTATATCGATTCACATATAATTGTAATCAGGAAGTCAGGGCTCGACACTAACTTTGCTTCATTGGGATCCCATAGGAACCCCTACATATAACAAGGGACCCCTCCTTGATATACTACTTACACATTCACATGCAATCCTGCCCTTCTAAGCCCAACTTGAAAAAAGCTTTGGAAAACCTTGTGGAAAATGAAGAAATTGCTTGTTACAAGCAATTTCTTCATTATCCACAATGTTTTCTACAAAAGCAAGTAAGCATATAAATCAGGAGTATTAGTTGATACATTTAGATCTATTGTGCTTGAGAAATATTGAGGGATCCTGGGGAATCCCAAGCCTGAGATTGCTGGGGTGCCTTCCAGTTTTCAGGGATCTTCGGGATCCCGGGACACTGTTAATGACATTGATTGATTGAATGGGTTTAAAGCCGCTTTTAACTGTATTTCAGTCATATCACGTTGGCTCGAACACCTAACAATGGATTCCTGGTATTTCTCACACCAGTACTGCCACTACAGCCTTTCCTAGCCTCCAGCTGCTATCCGACTTAGGTTTACGATTATCCACCCATTGGTAAGAGACAAATGTCGGAAAAATTATTTGCCGCGGCCGGGGATCCAACCCATGGCATCCAATGATTGAAGATTAGGAGTCTGACGCTTTACCGACTGCGCTATTACGGCAGCTATACTGTTAATGACGACCCTGGAAGGACTTGCCCGTAAGCCTATGATTTGGTAAGATTTATCGAGAAAATTTAACAAGCTGGTTAAGACAGAGAAACGTTTGGAACACCGGAAATCTTAGGATAAATTCGCAACTTTTGATTTGCTAGATAGTGAATGACGTAGTAAATACGTCATAGTATATAGTATACCCCCTAGCCACAAGCAAGTCAAGAATGAAACAAAAACCCGTAACATAACGGGCAATAAAAGTCCCGCATATTTATTATGTGGAATTTTGAATCTTTCTATCGCAGAAACCGGAAAAATGCAATGGGCCGGAATCAATCCCGTGTCTTGAACGATTATTGCAAACTCATTTAGGCGACTCAAAAAATGAAGAGGTACACGTTTCCATGGAATCACCATCAGACCAGCTGAGTAATAGCTGACCATACTCACGTAGCTCTGAAAGGAAGTTTCTTATCGATATCAAACGGGAATATTTTGCAAAATCTACTGCTAGTAATTCGTAATTCTCGACCTCTTTCCGATTTCTACAAGACTCTGATCGGGGTAAATATTCGAGTTGCACGCGACACCCCCCCCCCTTTTTTTTCTTTTTTTTTTCTTAAATCTTTGTCGTTTGGTTCAACAATAATTGTGAATAATGAAGAAATTGCTTGACACAAGCTATTTCTTCATTTCCACAGTATTTTCCTAAAGCCTTTTTCTTGATGCACATCAAAAATCGGGATTGTTTTGGAATAGGTTAACTTGGTCGTGTCGACAATGTGAGCCAGCACTTCAGGCGGCTGTGTTCTCTCCTTGACAAAATATCGATTACTCTTCCTTTTCTTGTGTTATATCGTCGTTTTGGCGACAATAACATCGTAACTACATTCCTAATAAGCTGAAGTTACGATGTTATAGTCGCCCTATTGACAATATGTCATATAATTAAAATCTTCAAACGGTTTTCGATGTGATTAAATCTGTCAGTTTACATTTTTATTTGACGTTGAATTCAATACAGATATAATAGATTATTTTGATATGTGGTGTAATCCATTGTAAGGCTAGTATAGATCTGCACAAGGAAGGTCATAGAGCTGATCTTAACATTTCTGTGTTCGTGATTATAGAGCAGTTGGTAGCGCGTCGGACTCTCAGTCATGAGGTCCACTGTTCGATTCGCGGTCGTGGCAAATACCCTTGCCGCTTTTTGTCTCCCACCAATGGGTGGATAATCGTAACCCTAAGTAGGATGAGAAGCTTTAGGATTGGAAAGAATGTAGTGGTAGTACTCGTGTAAGAAATACCAGGGATCCATCGTTAGGTGCCCAAACTGCCATGATAAGACTGAAATGCTGTAAAAAGCGGCCTTAAACCCCATCCAACAACCTTTACATTTGTCCCTTAAACTTTCATCCAAAATTTCGCCATTTTTAGGATGCTATTGTTATCAGTAGCCTATACCTGTGTATTTAAATAAATTTTGTTGAAGTGAACTCATGCAATCATTTTGAAAGTGCAGCTTAATGTAACGTCGGTTAGCGACCCAAATATCGTAACTTCGGCTTCTATAAAGCTTTAGTTACAGTATTTTTGTCGCAAACCAACAACTTATTTTCATCATATAAACGCAGTTTGCAAAATGATAGTGACAAAAACAGAAAAACAAGAAACTTGACTCGCGCAATATTATGCATGAAAAAAGATATTCGAATACTTCACAACTGTAGTAGTTTAAGCGTTTCCTGTTCAATCCCCGGTTTTTACGTCCGTATGATTTTATAATTGAGAAAACATTGCAGAAAAATGAAGAAATAGCCTTTTTAAAGTGACTTTTTCATTATCTACAATGTTATATACCCAAAACGACAGAGTTCTTTTTAATTCCGCCAAATTAAAATTGTTGTCTGCATCGTCTTACAGTTTGGACCAGTGAAAAATTGTGACGTCTGGCAAAGGGCTAAAAGCGTTATCAACACTCTTTGTGCTGGAGCAATTTTGAATAAATAACTGAAGTAGAGGGAAACGTTAATTTCATTACTTAATTACATTAATACACGATAAATTTTAGGCTGGTCCAAATTGAAAACAGCTGCAGACGACAATTTAAAGTTTATGATTTTTTTTTTTGTTATTATTATTATAATTAATATTATTTCTTCAATGCTTTCGGGTGGATTATCGAGAAATAACGGTAGATTATCATTTGATAAACTCACCGCCTATCCAGTTAAATTATCAAAAACTTATGCCCCGCTTTCCTTCATTTCACCCTATCTGATGTTATCTAAGCGGAGCAAAATAAGTGACGTCATCATAAGCGTTGCATAGCAGTCAGGCGCAAAATGACGCGCTTTAAGAAAAATTTATCATAAATTTTCGCATTTTGTCTAATTTTTGCGTCGTAACTACAGCTTATTCAAGCTGTAGTTACAACGTTTAATTTGCCAACCAATTATTCTACTCTTTAGGAACATGCTACTGGCAATAAAAAATCTACAACAGAACGCCGCTTAAAATGGAAGCGAGACTTCCTGTCGGATTGTTTTGTTTAAACCTATTCATTTTAAATCGATTGGGAAACAAGTTCTTCCAACTTAGATTAATCCCTCTCGATTCTGCTTCCTGGAAAATATACCAGTACTCGTGCCGAAACTGTGGACCAATAACAGAACCAAGATTGGAGACAATGGACCTAGTCTATGGAGCAGGGGGCGAGGCCTTCGATTGATCAATTCAAAAAAGTTCATTCAAGTATGTAAAATCCACTATTCTAGCAAAACTTTGACCTATAATCCTTTCTTATGGGGAAGTGTAGAATATAACAAAGTAAAAAGGCAGGGTATTGGAGAAATGAACTGTTTTCCCATTACGAGGCGACCCTTTTAAACTGGTCTAAATTCAAAGAAGTTGTAGACACTATTTATAGTCCATAGAATTCTTTAAATCTTTGTCATGTGTGATAGAAAAAACAATGTGGATAATGAAGAAATTGCTTGTAACAAGCAATTTCTTCATTATCCACAATGTTTTCTAAAACCATTTTACTTAGGGCGTCAAAAAGCGTCATCATGTGGAAATGGGTTAAAGAATAAAACTGAAATCATCGGCGGTTTATATTGAACGGAGACGAGGTCAAACAAGTAAACTTAGCGGAAATTAAATTCTTAAAACGGCTATTCAGAGGAATTGCGTTTTTACTTTCGTCTAACTTTTCGTGTTTATTGTTTCTCTGAAAAGGTGAGGACAAAATCTTCAAAATAATGAATTATCTTTCAAATAACTGTTTGTCATTATGAGGGAATGATTTGGTATTTATCCCATGATATTAAGTACTTGCCGTTTGATCAAAAACCATTTTCAAATTAATTCATTTCTATGAAAAATGCACATCTAAACTTTCGTGCTTCGACTGCAATTCGAATATCTGTTGGCATTTTCATACCCGAAATTAATCAAATGAAAAAGCGTTCTTCATTCCCTTTCCTTGATGGAAATTGTGGAGCGGATTTGGTTAAATGCACGTAAGACCCCTCTGTAAAGAGTCTCTTGTTCGTTTTTCGCTTCTCCATTCATTCGGATGAGATTTAAGCCAATTGCCGGAATAATATACTTAACAATGGGTCAAAATTCAAAACGTTGCCGACAACAAATTTGTTTTATGAAATTTAAAATTCTATAGCTTTTGGGGGTAGACAGCATTGTTGATAATGAAAAAAATTCTGGTTACAAGCAATTTATACATTTTTCATGATGTTTTCCTAAGTTTTTTCCGTGAGAGGCACAAAACGTGTCATTGTGGGGATATGAATTTAACCGATGCCAATTCTCCATATGACCTCGCCTGTAGAGTTTGACGTGTGTTGTTTTTTTTTATTTTTTTTATTTATTTATTTATTTCAAGCAACCAGAGAAAAATAATATGAGTACATTGTATTTCATTTATCATGACCATATATTTTTTTCATCGGTATTTTTATTTATCACAATTTCTAGTCTATATTTCAGTTTTCACGATAATAAAATGTTCTATTTATTAAGTCATTTATTCTTTTCTACATCATTAGTTTATCATTTTGTTTCTCAAGACTTTAATTTCTATTTTCTATGAAAGAAGAAGAGGAGAAGATGATAATTTAATTATCGTTTTTGATATGATTTTCAACGCCTTACGTTAAAGCTTTTTGTTATTTCTATTATTGTCATTTCCTAAAACGAGGGGTTGTATGGCTTAATCAAGTAGATACTTTGAAACGAATGATAAATAAAAGATAATTTCTTACCCACTCCACTGGGCTTCGGTCAGTTGAACTACGGAACACAATACAATACAAATACCTGCTAGAGCAATTACACTTTTAGTCCCCATTTTCAATTTTCGTTCACGATTTCCAGCGTTAAACTCAACTCGTCTTGTTTTGAGTTTTAATGTAATTGAGGATTACCGAAGGAAAACTCAAAAATATGCAAACGCCCAAAATTACTCGGCTTCGGGCCCGATATGCGCAGAATTACCTTTGCGCATGGTTATATAGTCCTGGAGAACCAGGAAGTTATTGAATGACCGACTAGAAAAATCACCGTATTAAGAGACATGTCACGGCCCTGTAAGCTTCAATTATCAGTCACAGTACAGTACTGAAACTTTGAAAATGTTAAAAATTTAAATAAACTGTGTAAAACGCATCGGATAATCCATATTTTTATCTTTTTTAAAGTTGAACGTTTAATTAAATGCTCTTTGTAAATATTATTGTGCACAATTTTTACGTTCCGATAGACGTTGTTAAATACAGCTGCGTTTCTACGGAGAATTCCTGCATACCAAAAATGTTCAATAGATAGTCTTGGTGAAAAGTGGATTTATCTATGAGTTAGTCGATTCAATTTTATCAATCTAAATGATTTATGTCTATTTGGCTTATTTGGCTTTTTGGCTTAGATCACGTAGTTTTATCCTTTTTATTTTTTTATTTTATTTTATTTTTTTTATTTTATTATTTTTTTTTTGATACTTTTTATAAAATTTGATTCATTGTTGTCGATAAGATGTAGAAATATGAAGTGTTTAGAAGTGGATAAACCAATAAAATATTTCAATTAATCAGGAACAATAATCTGAACTCCGATATAGATCGACATTTATGTGTCGCATTTTTATTTGTTTGGAGACTTAATCGCTGTAATTACGACGTTAAGGTCGGCTTCCAATCGTTTTACTTTTAGTATATATGTATGTAACTGACCATACATTTTGTAAAATAACGCTGTTTATTTTCAAAGTCGAACTTTCGGTCGGGGTTTATTAGGGGCGACCAGTGAAACGTCAGTTTTACAATTTTTACCGAAACAGTTGTCATGGCGACATGTTAAATATCTATACTGTTCAGGCTGTGCAAATAATGCATTCCTGCTATGTTTTTTGTCTGTACGTGTGTTTGGTTGTTTGTTATCCCCCTTCTCTCTCTCTCTCTCTCTCTCTCTCTCTCTCTCTCTCTCTCTCTCTCTCTCTCTCTCTCTCTCTCTCTCTCTGTTAGTGTGTGTGTGCGTGTAGAGTCTTTTTTCCATGCTGTTGCAGATACATATATTTACTTGCTTATATTGCTTTATTTTATCCCCGAAAGAGAAAAGACCTTTTCACGCTTCACATGTAGTATTTTCACAACTTCTTTCATGTCGAAGTAAAGATTTGCCGATTATACTAGTTATGGTGTATGAAGCGTGAAACTGCAATTTTCTGTCTAACAATATGACAAATATCAAAGTACTGTTAACACTGTATCCAGCCGCCATGAATGATCGGGCAATGTTGTTGCTTTCAAATTTGACAAAGTTTGTTTGTTTGAATGGGGTTTTACGCCGCTTTCAACAATCTTTCAGTTATATCGCGGCGGCTGGAGCACCTAACAATGGAATCCTGGTATTTCTCACACCAGTACTACCATTACATCCTTTCCTAGCCTCCAGCTGCTATCCCACATAGGTCTACGATTGTCGACCCATTGGTGAGAGACAAATAGTCGGAAAGGATGAGTGCCGCCGTCGGGGATCGATCAAATTTGACATAGGCAGAAGGGTTTACCCAAAGATGATTCCCTGTGTCTACCACTTGTTTTGGTGCCAATTACAATTTGATCAAAAGCAATTTTGAATTGAACTGCTTGCGGAAGCCAATGATATAAGAAGGGGGGGGGGGAGTAGAGAGACGAGGAAGAAAGAGAAATAGAGAGAGAGGGGGGGACAGAGAGAGATAAACAAACAGACAGACAGTAAAAAAACATTTTTAACCATTAATCACGCATCTTCAATCTTCGTGGGGTTAATAGCTTCTGTTTAATTTTGAATAGATCAAAATTTTGTAAAAAATCAATGCTGCTGACAAATGTCTTGTCAGTTTAAAGCCGCTCTTTAACAGACCTCGGATGAAAAATGTTGGCTCTCAATTTCCAAATTTCTAACTTTATTGCACTTGAAAGAAGGGAAAAGAGTTGATTTCGTTATAAAATGACTAATAGAAAAGAAACAAAGTATAATTTAGCGTTACGTAACGCCAAATAAATCAACGCACCACAACCCGAATTGAACCGGTATTTATCGTGTAAATGCGTAATCACTGAGACAAGGTTACCATGGCTTATAAATTACCGTATTTGCTGCCGCCAGAAATTCAGTCGTTATCTACTTTACCTGAAGACTAACGATCAATTGATAAATTTCGATTTCTCAAGGTCGGGCATTTGGATTATACTATATAAAGTTGCATTTATCTTAGTTCATTGTACTGGTTTATTTTAGCTTGTTGCGATGAAAGCTTTAAAGGAAGCTATCGATGTATTTTAATATCACATATTTTGATTATTCTTATTCCCTCTCATTTACTATTTTAATACAATATTCTGAAAAATAGTTTTGCTACAATCAGAGATCGTCTATCATCAGCGTTAATCTGAATAAACAAGAGTATTTCCATAATAGCCTACGCAGGCTGTTAATCTATTTCTAGATTAAGCCGAGACAGTTGCGGAGGAAATTTGGTCATTCAAGAAGTGCGTATAACCGTCGGAATCCCGTATTCAGTTAAAATATTCTCAAACAAACGTCATCAATACGTAATCAGGAGTTATGTCCGCAAGCCGGTCTTCAATTCTGTAAAGACCAGTTCAAAACTACCATAAGCGTTAATACGAATATAGACACTTACCGCAGTTTTACGCTAACCATTTCGTGTGGCATAATTTAGGACATTGGTTGTTTCGCTTGTTAATTTGTTGACTTTGGGTCATATGAAATTGAAGTCATGCGGTGTCGAAACCCGAATTCCGTGATATCTAAAAATAACTTGGAATCCCGCTTAACCTTTTCTGTAACACCAAAATAGCCTCTTTAAGCCTATCAGACTACCGCGAAGACAATATCTGACTCAAATGTATGTAGCGTCGGTTTTAGCGTATTTTCAGGCGATTTGCAAATTTTTCTTATCTAGGATTCAGAAACATCGATACCTCCCTTTAAGTTTATATATTTGCTCTAGAACACTCAACACTCAACGAATTTTAACCAGCTGGCGTAGACAGGTCGTATAAAACTTAGTATGAAATGGGACGCTTCAGTTCTCACAAAGATGTCTTACTCTTTTGCAACAATAAATCAATGTCTAACGATCATTTTGAATATATTCAACTGTTTGCAACAGACCTTCGCGTATGACTTAGAAACAAAACAAAAGATATAGATATAAAAGAAAAGAAAAAGTACTGAACTTGTCGAAAATCTAATAGATTTAGAATAACCAATTGAAAAATGAACATCGTACAAGTCTTTTATGTTTTGTCTTAAGTATTGGATAAGGGGTGATAACAGCGACGCACGATGAAAAAAAAATTACAGCCATGTATGCCCTCCGAGGATGAAATAAACTATCGCTTTTTTGGTCACAAGGGCCTTCTTAATATCGATATGTAAAAGCAGGGTATGGGTGATGTTTTCTCAAAGAGAATTTTGTGTTTTTCTTATCGATTTCAAGTTTTGTTTGTTTACATTTTGAAATAGAGACGAATGCAACCGATTCCTCATCAGAAATTGTCGCTTATCTTCGACATCGACTGTTATATGCACAGGTGCTGATGACTAACTCTACGGACGATTTCGTTAATCTTCGTGACTTAGCTCGTTGTTTGAATGACTAGTTTGGAACAGCATGGAAAAAAGACTCTACACGCACACACACACACACTAACAGAGAGAGAGAGAGAGAGAGAGAGAGAGAGAGAGAGAGAGAGAGAGAGAGAGAGAGAGAGAGAGAGAGAGAGAGAGAGAGAGAGAGAGTTTGTTTGTTTGTTTGAATGGGGTTTTACGCCGCTTTCAACAATCTTTCAGTTATATCGCGGCGGCTGGAGCACCTAACAATGGGATCCTGGTATTTCTCACACCAGTACTACCATTACATCCTTTCCTAGCCTCCAGCTGCTATCTCACATAGGTCTACGATCATCGATCCAGTGGTGAGAGAGAGAGAGAGAGGGGGCCGACGAAAGCTGCATTGAATGGACAAATCATCGCTCTCAGACCTTTGTTATGAGGACACATGTAATTATGAGGACACAATTTTTTGTCCTCACAATTACATTGTCTATTTGTATTCAGCTTTATTCAAAAATGATATTAGAAATATTTTCCGGTAATGTTATATGCACAGGTGCTGATGACTTACTCTACGGACGATTTCGTTAATCTTCGTGACTTAGCTCGTTGTTTGAATGACTAGTTTAAACGTCATCACTGACGTCATGATTTGATGTAAACAAACCTTATATTGTGATCGCTTTTTTAAAGTATCGTAACTTCTTTCATGAATTGTAGGCCAACTGCGTAGAATTATGTTGATCTTACAATTTCAATCGTCATATTTTTATGCTGTTGAGCCTGGAGTATGGTTTTTTGCTAATTTATAGTGTGTTTTGGGGGAAGATATGCCTTTAAATTGTAAGAATTAACTATCTTTCTGATTCGCAAAAAAGAAATTAATAACAATAACTGATTAACCCTTTTCTTTTCTGGTCCTGGTTTTTGCATCTTAGTATTTAATTACTTAAGAAAACATTGTCGGAAAAAAGAAACAAACAATTACGCTTTTTCTACAATTTTTTCTACCCTACCGAACAATTAGATTTCAAATAAAATCAATTTTAAATTGTCGTGTGCAAAACATTTGATTTTTGTAAGTCCATTAAAGAATTAAGTTACAACTGGTTTTGTACATTTACCCATCTAAACAACATCTTTTTTGACTCGTCCAAATTTAGTCGCAGACAATGTTTTTTTATTAATCTGCAATTTTGGGTAGAAAACAGTGTAGGAAATGGAAAAAAAACTTGTAACATGCAAACTATTCAAATTTCTACCTTGTTTTCCAAAGCCTTTCTTAACACTAATCAGACAACCGTGATGTCATCAAAACACTGGCATGAAACGTCATAAGCCAACGTCATTTAGATAGGTTTTCCATGATAAATTATCGTATATCTATTTTAAAGATGTCTTGATTGATCTCTGCTGTATGGAAGTAGCATAAGGTTAGTTTGAATGACGGGTCACAAATAGTAGCTAGCCGTGTTTTGTTTGTGTGTTTGTTGTTGTTGCTGTTTTTTATACAAGAAGCCAGCTTTATTTATCAAGCTGTAGTATTAATTTTAAAGAATAGCAAAGGCCATTAAGCCCAATGAGAGGTTCTATTTCAAAAAAGGAATAATTTAATTTAGTTTTTTCATTGGAAATTCAAACTTTTGAACTTGCTGAGTTTTCTTTTCATACTTCCTTACTTTCATACAAAATGTTGAGTGCGCAACCATTTTATTTGCTTGCAAAAAAGCAGATCAATAAAATTGTACTCAAAATTAATAACTTATTTGCTTTTCTTTTGCTTGATTGAATGGGTTTAACGCCACTTTTAAAAGTATTTCAGTCATATCGCGGCGGCTGGAGCACCTTACAATGGATTCCTGGTATTTCTTGCACCAGTTCTACCACTACATCCTTTCCTAGCCTCCAGCTGCTATCCCACTTAGGTTTAGTATTATCCACATGTGCCGCCGTTGGGGATCGAACCCATGGCATCCTATGATAGAAGATTAGGAGTCTGATGCGCTACCGACTACTTTGACGGCGGCTCATTATAATAAATGAAGAGAATGATTTTTTCCACTGAAGTATGAACCTAAAAACGATTCAGCCCTTTACAGCAAAACAAACAAACAAAATCTCATTTATAAAATATCATAAAGCAGCTTCCAGACGAGTTCTGGTTTGGCTGTGCAACCCTTATAGTCTAATGACGGTCGATTGGAACTCCATTTCAGGATAGTACCATTTTGGAAATCTGAAACGCGAAGCTTAACCCATTCCAACTCAATCCCTCCATTTTACGCCCCTCGAGAAAAAAGCTTTGGAAAACAATGTGGAAAATGAAGAAATTGCTTGTATCAAGCAATTTCTTCATTATCCACAATGTTTTCTATCCAAAAAGACGGAAAAATTCAAAATTCCATCAACTTAAAACTGTCGTCTGCAGCTTCTTTCAATTTGGACCAGTCTAAAATTTTCTTGTGTTGGAATGGGTTAAGAAAAGTTCTATGTTCATCCGGGTTTTGATTCGTAGAAATGAACGAGGAGTTCCGATTGGAGTTGACACATTTCAAAATTTCCTAAATGGTCAATTTACCATCATTGGCCAAGATTGTTTAATTAACTTCTATATTGATCTAAGCCCATGACCGGGCTACAAAATTTAAGTCCGGTCCAAACTCAAAGAGGTTTGAGTGTGTTTTGAATTTTAAATTTTATGAAATTTTAGATTTTCTTCTTTCCTTTTGTGGGGAGAAAACATAGTGAAAAAAAAATAAGTAATTGCTTTTTGCAATCAATTTCTTCCTTTTACACGGTGTTTTTTCTTTTTCTTTTTCTCAAGGGGTAGGCGTTTAAAAGTGTCAATCAAGTAGCTATTATCTTTTATTTCCGCCATGTAGGCGAGCAAAACTACAAAATACATAGATATACAAAAAAAGAGCACAATAAAGACAACACAATGAAAAGAAAGACATTTAGATACAAACATTGAAACAAACATCGGAATTTTAACCCTTTCCAATATAATTGTGAACTCATGAACTTTATCTGTAATTTTTCAGTAAGAAAACGTAATTTGAAATTGCTTATCACGAACCTTTCAGAATTTGGACTAGTCTATCTATCTAAACGGGAAAGGTTTTAAGTGTGCCACTCCTTCACCTATACTTGCTGTATTAATTGCGAAACCGAAAAGAATACAAAACAAGGATGAAGTAGACACAAATTGAAAGTAGCGAGATAACGAGAACGTACCCTTGTCAACCGAAAGCGAACAACAAAAGCACCGCTCAAACGGTAAACAAAGTTAGAAAAACATATACATGTAGTTAAAAACGAACAAACAAACAAACAAACAAAATAATAATAATTAAAAAAACCAGAAAACACAAAAAGACCTAAGAGGGCTTGAGAACATCATATGTCGCTCTACCTGACGTAATTATAACTGACTTACTGTTTGTTCTTAAACTTTATTGAATAAACGTTTTAAAGCTTGTATATCGCAGATCGTTGGTAGACGACCAAAAGCCCACAACCAAAGCTGTAGCTACGAGGTTTCAATCGCTAAACAACGACACGAATACTATAAATATGCCATAATCATGTTACAGATGAATTATAAATATACCAAAGTTTACTCAAAATAGGTAGAACAAAGAATAATGAGTTTTCAGACCAGAAACCATTCTCTATAATATTTTCAAAACCTGATACAAGAGTAATTATCTTAAAAGAGTCCGAGAGTTCTAGAAACCTGTTGAAAAGTGTTTCACCGTATACTACTCGTATTTGACTAAATAAATAATACCTTATATTGGCTGTTGTATCACATTCAAAAATAATATGTTCGCAAAGTGGTATATTAATTATTTTTGTACATTTTGCACAACTATGTGAGAAATCATCACTGAAACATTTAGCAATTATTTTAACTCCGTTATAACAATGCTTTGCAAAAGAAGGGACACGGCGACTTATCTTCCAAAGTTTTGAGGCATCACTTAATTGGGGTTTAAAGAACAAAAAGTCTTTAAGAGACCGATCTTGCTCCAATCTAGCTTTCCAAGCGGTAAAAGCTGAGGTTTCGACTGCATTACGAGAAAGAATTTTCCATTGAGTTTTTGATGGAAAAAATCCATAGTTTATATAATCAAGCAAGTAATTCTCTAAAGAATATTTTCTAATGATTTCAACAATATTTGGAATAAAACCAGACTTAACACTGTTCCCAGTATAAAAAGATACCAGTCTATAATTAAATAGGATCTTCGATATATGACCGGTTACTAATCTACATAATTGACCAAGAAATAACAACTTACGGTACTCTATTTCGAAAACTATAGGCTTAGAGCCCATAAGGCTTAAACAAATGTCAGTGCGGGTATAAGTAGGAAGATCTTGAATATATTTAATGCAAAATCTATGTGCCTTTTCTAAATTTAAAATTTGCGAATTGGTTAAATCCAATAGAAACTCACATCCATAAAGAGCTTTAGGGAAGACTATAGATTTATAAATTTTGAATGAGGTTAAAGGATGTAAACCATTATCATGCAATCCTATGTTGGTAAGACTAAGTAAACTACCTCTTAATTTATTACAAGTTTCATCTACCTGAAATTTACTTTTCATTGATTTATAAACGTTAATACCAAGATGGGTATAGCATTCAACTTCATTGATTTTACTGTCCCCAAGAAACCACGATCTATCATTTACATGCTTTTTATGTTCATTAAAAACCATCACTGCACATTTTGAGGCATTATACAAGTATCTCCATTTACATGAATACTCATAGCAAATATTCAGCATACTTTGAAGTCCTTTTTGAGTTAAAGATATTAAGACCATGTCGTCTGCTACGCTAAGGGAACTGCAGTCAGATCCTGCTATACATAAGCCATAACCAGAGTCAGATAATTGTTGAATAAGGCCGTTTATATAAACTAAATACAGAAATGGGCTTGTTTTCCCCCCTTGTCTGGTTCCCTGTAGAACTGGGAAGGTTTCATTCGAGATGTATCCTTTATAACGTACCGCGCTCTGCAGATCAGAATAAATACTCAACAAACATTTTAAGATTTCATCATCAATACCACCTTCAATAAGCTTATAAAAAAGACCGTTCAACCAAACTCGATCGAATGCTTGTTTACAATCAAGAAAACATAAAAACAATCTACTTTTATTTTCTTTTGCAAAGTGTATACACTCGCGAAGGCAAAATGAGGACATAATACAACCAAGTCCGCTCTGAAACCCACCTTGTAGACTATGAACTTTCAAGGAATTAGTGGTTTGCAGTCTTTGCAGAATAACAACTTCAAAATTTTTTAAAATACATGACGTGAGTGTTATCGCCCTGTAGCTATTCGGGTCCTTTCTATCCTTATTGCCTCCCTTGAATAATGTAAAAATTACCCCCCTTTTCATAAGTGAAGGTACATGAGAACATTTTATCATAGCTGTAAGGAGTTTAGCCAAAAGTCGCCTAATCAAATTCCCTCCGTGAATAATGTGCTCATAAGTAATACCATCAAATCCAGGGGCTTTTTTACGCTTTACTGTCAAAAGTGTATGATTTATAGTTGCAACAGAAACTTTTGGTGAATTATTATCTTTATTGCAGTTTAAAAAATATAATTTCTTTTCAAATTCTTTATCAACATACTGTCTAAAATCGTTGTCGAAGCAGGGATTGTCATCAAACGAGTACAATTCTTTAAAATACTGCTGCCAACCATTTAATAAAGAATTATTATCCCGACATGCTTTACCCTCGAAGGAGATTTCGGCACCCGGGGCGTTATTTGACGACCGTCTCTTACGGTTAACTAACGCCCAGAACTGCTCTTGATCAGCCTCAGCCGCCTGATCTATGTCATCGTATAACTTAACAAAATATCTGTCCACTGCAATACGGTGTAGCATGCGAAATTCTCTTTTATAATCTTTTAATGTCTGAAATAAAGGTCCACACCTGGGGGATCCAGCTAAGATCCATTCACGTCTGTGACGTTTCATAGTCGCGTTCAAAGCCGTTAATTCGTCATTCCAGTAAGGTTTCAAATGACTATGAAATGGCCGAACAGGTATAAAATTATCTGCTGTATTTCTTAGTGCACTAACGACAGCATTATACATTCTATCAACGTCCGCTGTAGTGATGACGTCATACTTGAGTAAGGCAATTATTTTTGCAATCAATTTCTTCCTTTTACACGGTGTTTTTTCTTTTTCTTTTTCTCAAGGGGTAGGCGTTTAAAAGTGTCAATCAAGTAATCAGCCGACCAATTACATATTTCATTTGGACTGGACGTCAACTTTGAACTCCAACATTGGTCGTCATTTGTGTAAAACTTTTTTGTTGGTTTGACGACTTAAACATCATAACTAAAGATCATTCAAGTTGTAGTTACGACGTTAAGTTAGCCAGTTCACCATCCAAGTTTTTTTTTTTTTTTTTTTTTTTTTGTTACATGCCACTGACCATGAATTTTGCAAAGCTAACGCCGTAGAAAATTGAAGCGCAATTTCCTGTGAGAGTCAATGGGTGGGGCAAACGAAGTTAGTGGGCGGGCAAGCGATTGGTCAATTGTTCGCTTCGAACAAAGGTTCAAACAAATTCATGATTTTAATTTGTCAACAATTAATTTACCTATCACGTCAAATTTCAGAATATATTATCATTGATTAACCCATTACCAGACGGCAAAATTTAAGACTGACCCAAATTGAAAGAAGTTGCAGACGACAAAGATAATGAAATTTTGGATTTTTTCAACTTTCTAGGTATGAAAAATTTTGGAAAATGAAGAAATTGCTTGTAACAAGCAATTTCTTCATTTTCCACATTGTTTCCAGATTTTTTCCTTGGGGGCGTCTAAATGCTTCACCGAGTGGGAATGGGTTAAGAGGTGGAAACATTAAAGATTCTTTCAATCATTTTGTATCCGAGGAAGGGTCGTCAAAAACAGGAAAACGAAGATCGTATCTCAAGCAGAACCTAGATTGTATAATATTGCAGGTGGTACAAAACCCTTTACCGACGACCAAATTTAAATCGGTCAAAATTATAATGAAATTGAAGACAACTGTAAATTGGATAATAAGTGTCAAGTTAGTAAGAAAACATTGTTTTTGTTTTTTTCGGGGGGGGGATCCTGTGGGGTAAAGGGAATTCCTCTTTTCACTCGATGTTTCCGTAGCTACTTTTCAGGCTATCAATTCACCGGATTATATGGATACGGTTTAACCCTTTCCTGTACAATCCCTGTTTTTTAGTACCTGTGATTTTATACTTGAAAAAATATTGTTAAAAAAAAAAAAAAAAAAAAAAAAAAAGAAATTGCTTGTGACAAGCAATTTCTTCTTTTCCCACAATATTTTCTACCATATAGGATGGTTATTTTTTGTATTGTAATTACTTTTTAATGTGGTGTGCTACCCCTTTTGGCTCTGGACAAGTCTAAAATTTCGAAAACTAGGATGAGGTAAAGGGCATTACCCAAATTCAAAAGAGTAACGCCTAATTAGCGTTGTAACCTCGACATAAGTAAGATTCAATTAAACCTAATCTTGACCTATATCATTCAAATAAATTAAAATTCAGTCGTTTCACGTTTTAAAACATACGGTGGCAAAGAGGTGACATTTTTTTTCTTGGGGGGGGTGTTGTTGTTTTGTTTGCTTTTTTTGCTTTTTTTTTTTTTTTTTTTTGCTTTTTTTCATTTAGACCTAATAAAAAGAATATTCAAAGAGGTGACATTACTTTCTTTTTAATCTAGACCTTTCTTATAAAAAAAGAAATTGTGGAAAACAGTTAACTTACAAGGATGATAAACGATAAGCAAATAAAATTTCCGTAGTTATTTTTTCTTCATAACTGTATGTCATCTTAATTCTTACGTCATTAAGACGATAGGATATTCGAGTTGAAAAAAATGTCTACATAAAACTTTCGCAATCAAAGCGTGACGTCATGGAGTCACGCTCTACTTTGGATGCAGTCCACCATATTTCGAGCACTTCCGGTTCAACGAATTTTAGACTATAAAACCTATCTTACTCCATGGTGATCGTAGGCTTCTCAAAAATGCATAATCTTAAAGTTTTAAAAGGGATTCTTGGCAATTAAGAAAGAAAGACGGATAAACAAAACCGAATAAAGACATAGTATTACCATAACTGATACCAACACCCAGCACTTCTTTATTCTAAATGACACTTTTGTATTTTAAAAAAGACATGCTTGAAAAAAATCTTAAGAATACTTTTAAATAAGGAATTATTGAATAGCGATATTAAAAAGCAGATGCTAGCAACAACAAGGGGTGGGGGTGGGTGGTTAGAGGGGAGGGGCTTATGACCAGAACTAAAATTAGCTATGATTGCTTTGAACCTCCATTCATTATACTATTCTTTTTTTCTTATTAATAGATGGATTTGCATACAAACACCCTTTTTATAGATGAAGCGTTATTCATATTGGTACTATCCCTCTTAAATACGTACTATCCTTATAGGCCTAATTTCATAATAGTTTTTCTCCTCACGGTTAAAACACGTTTGTTTGTTTATTTGTTAAAAAAGAAGAAAGATAACGAATTTCTATCTCATGGGAACGAGATACACAACCAATCGAAATAGGTTTTAATGTCTGGCGAACGAGAAAGTAAGTCTTTTCCACAAAAGAGTCATCCTACCAGGCTACTTTTCTAACGCCGCATCCTTTTTAACGTTATAAATACAAATGTAGCTCAAATAGATAAAGACCGACTTTGATTGGTTGTGTATCTCGTTCTATATTCGTTTTCTATCTTGTTTTCATATTATTATTTTGAAAAAGGAAACGTGTTTTAACCGATCTTTAAAACGATTTATTTTATAAGAATAAGATGCATTGCTATCTCGTTGCGGGTTTTGGGGTATGTTTTGTATGTTTTGTTGTGTGCGTGTGTGTGTGAAAGATAAACCATGAGCGATATATTTTTCAAATTTTTGCACATGTCAATATTTGCTGTAAAATAAATACATTCTAAACAGATAAATCGGACACATCAGAAAAAAATCCGTTTGTGACAGTGTCAAATTTGGTTCCCTAAAAGGCAGTCGAAGATGACGTCATTTTCATTCTGTCGATAACGACAGAATGCGAATAGACGTTACCAAAATTGTAAAGGAGAATGGAATCACTTCAAGAAATACAGCTTTTTTTAAAATCATTTCATCAAATTTCTTTGATGAGGAAGAGAATTGGGTATATCATAAACGGAATACTATAATACGATAGCGATACAACATCTTGTATTTGCTTCTCGCTGTAGCGGAAAATTTGATATTCTGTGCACTCGAACTTCGGTATCGTGAAATATCAAAATTTTCCTCAGCAGCTCAAAGCAAAAACAGGTTGTATCGCTATGAAAACATAATATTCCCTGTATATTGTCTGTAAGGCTTAAACCTCGTATCTGAACAAATTATTTAGTGTATATATTTACCAACGCAACACATCTACAAGTTAAGAGGATCGAAACCGGGACTAGTGTTAAGTACATATGTCCCTGTCATTTGCGATGCTACATTGTATCAAAACCGAAGCTCAAACCCCACTGAGATACGGAAATTTCGTACTTTAGACAATTCACACACAAAGACTCCTTTTGACGCAACTCAAGAAAAACATTTTAGGAAAACATTGTGGAAAACGAAGAAATTGCTTAAAACAAGCAATTTCTTCTTTTTCCACAATGTTTTCTATCCAGAAAATTGAAAACAACTTGAATTTCACAAACTTTCAATTGTCGTCTGAAACTCCTTTCAGTTTGGTTAAGCCTAAAATTTTGTCGTCTGGAAATGTTAACGACCGTATCGGAGTATCAACGGATTTGTTTTAATGTGCCTAATTATATATTCAGTATATACAGGTCAGGATCAGGTCAATAAAACAATCCGTTACATTATCAAAATGACCTTTTTCTGATTCTTTTTCTAAAAGAAATCGCATAACTTGATAAAAAAAATATAATGTTCTCTATCGAACAAACTTATGCAAGCATATTTCCTTTATATAACTCAAATACCAATCCACCATATGATAGATTAACCGGTATAACCTATCCCGATGCATTGACGCTTTTTGACGCCATTAAGAAATAAAAAATCACAAAAAGCTTGTGGGAAAAGGAGAACTCGCTTGTAACAAGCAATTTCTCATTTTCTCCCAAGGTCTTTTTTACCCTATTTGGCACTTATTGTCCAAAACTAGCACAAATGTCGTCTGAAACTTCTTTCGATTGACGATTACAAAATTTTGACGTCTGGTAATGGGTCAAAGACGACCGTGCGACATACGACATTGCAGTAAAAACAATAAAAGTCCAGGTTTGATTTTGTTTTGTTGTTATGTGTTTGTTTACTCTGCATTGTCTCTTTATTTTATACCCTTGGGAGAGGCTATAAAGAAAGAAACACGTAAGAGACTAAGACCCTCCACTGGCCAGTAGTTTCAAATCAAAATTTTGTTATAAGGGTATTATGGTAAGCAGCCTTAATTCTAATTGTGAAATTGAGCATATTTTATAAAATAACAATTCATTACACTTTGGTGTTTCTTAGTGGTTGAATAATTTCTCGAAATAGTTCTGTAACGAAATTCCCCTCGGGGTCGCAATAAAAAAAAAATGATTATTTTGGGAAAATTAATAATGTGCATATTTTGTTTCTAATGTTGATACTCTGAATTCTTTATATGTCAATTAATGGGTCGGGGCTGTCTAACAAAGAAACACCGACCAATCAAAGTATTCATTTAGACCGGAAATGAACTTTGAACTCCGACATTGACCGACTTTGTATGTTGGTTTGGCCACTGAAACGGCGTAGCCACAGCTTATTCCAGCTGTAGAAATAATAAACATGTAATTAGCGTTTCGATTTTTATTGACAAAATTGATACGTCAAATGTCAGCTATTTACAAACAAAAACAGTACAAATCAAAACACCCGAGAATATGCCGTTCTAACCAATTGATTTAGTTTTAATTTATCAACCCTAGTTATGCTCAATAAAACTCTTTTCCAGAATAACACCAAAACCAAAGGGCTGAAAGTACTCGAATCACTAGTTGTTGGTTAATATTTCGTTTGAAAATTGATTCTATGAACAATTCCAGCTTGAACATGACGAGCAGGTGGTCTAGACTAAGATCAAACTGCACATTTGTGCAGTCTGATCTTTGTCTATACCTCCTGCCAAAACATGAATCATCCGGGGTTCAGCAGGACAAGGTTTAACATTCTAAGTTTTGTCAGCTTAATGTGAGCTTAATCCGAGCTTAATGCGAGCTTAATACGAGCTTAATGCGAGCGTAGATGCTGTCCAGTCTCCATCGATTGACGCATTAGCACTGTCGGACTTTGTCACCTCTTGGGTATTTTTCTTTGTTTTAATTTTATCTTTGATGGTATTTCTTGTACAATTGTTTACCCGCATGGAGGAAATTAAAGAGATATACATAATTATTTAAAATGCAGTCAGATGAAATCGAAACTCTCTTAAACAGTGGTTTAGAAGTAAAGAGACAATGTAGTGCATTCACTATTGTATTTTCTTTCCTTTAAAGGAACAAGAAATATGATATGTATGGTATGTCATTTGTAACTCTGAAACTGGAAAATAAGTTCCTTTTACTTTTTTTGTTACCGTCAATCCAAAAGCAGTTACATAGGAAACGATTTATCATTTCCAGTAGTAATAATCATTGCTTTTTTGTCATTGTGTTCATCCATTTACGATACCAATATGATTTGTTTAACCTGTAGTTACGACATTTAAGTCGCCAACATCCATTTTATACTTTTGACTTTTTATACTTTTGATATATGTGACTGACCCTGAATTTCTCAATATAACAACATTTGATATCGAATTTTCTGTCGGAGTCAGAGGTCTGGACCAGCGATCCGTCAAATGATGTATAAACTCGACAGAGAGAGTTTCTATATATCGGATATTGTTCTTATAAATTGATGTATAAACGTACCAGAGAGAGTTTCTATATATCGGATATTGTTCTTATAAATTGATGTATAAACGTACCAGAGAGAGTTTCTATATATCGGATATTGTTCTTATAAATTGATGTATAAACGCACTAGAGAGAGTTTCTATATATCGGATATTGTTCTTATAAATTGATGTACAAACGTACCAGAGAGAGTTTCTATATACCGGATATTGTTCTTATATATTGGTGTATAAACGTACCAGAGAGAGTTTCTATATATAGGACATTGTTCTTAAATTGATTTATAAACGTACCAGAGAGAGTTTCTATATATCGGATATTGTTCTTATAAATTGATGTATAAACGTACCAGAGAGAGTTTCTATATATTGGACATTGTTCTTAAATTGATGTATAAACGCACCAGAGAGAGTTACTACATATCCTTCACTGTTCTTAAATCGAATTTTGCACGGATTATGGAAGTTTTTTGATTTTTCTCTCTCTGTCGATTTTCAAATCTCCATCTGTAATTCCTTCAGACAATTCAAAGAATGGAATTAAGCTCTTATTTTGTTTCGTTTTGTTTTTAAATAATTCTTTATAACTTTAAAAGAGAAAGAAAAGAAGCAAAAATATCTTACGTAACGAGACGCCAAATAAGTCAACGAAGTCAACCCCGAATGGAACCGGAATTCATCGGATAAACACGTTATATGTCGATTGAAGTGAGAATTGCATTATTTGTGGTTCCAATGACGTTTCAAGCTGTAGCTACGACGCTTAGGTCACAAACCAACCATTTTATTTATTATTCTTTTTTACATCATACAACATACATTTTGCAAAATAACGCCATTAAAAATCGAAACGGGACTTCCTGTTGGAGTCGGTTGTCGTGGCCAAAGACGGAAGTGGGCAGGGCCAGCGATTGGTCAATTGAATCCGCTAACCATGACCACTGAGCTCTGACAGGAAGTTCCACTGCGATATTATGCAAACTTTGTGGCTTTTTACATGTAATAAAAAAGTTAACTGGTTCATTCGCGACCTAAATCAAAACAATAAAACAAAAGAAAAGGCATTACAATTCCTTCTTTGATAGCCACAAACAAGATCACTTGCTCTCACCTTGATACAGGATACTCGCCTTAAATTGAAAAACGGGACATATGCACTAAAATCAGATAAAGTAATGTGACACCAGTCTTTGTTGTGTTTTTGTGGGGTGTTGTTTTGTTTTTCGATAGCAAAGGGTCAGGTTCGATGGCTTAAGTTAACATGCAACATTTCGAGGTCTTCTCAGAGTTGAACGAGTTCAAACTGCCACTGGAGGCTTAAGCACTAAATCCATTGAATGCCTACGTCATAAAACGTATTATTGTATATCAGGAATATTGCAAACTTTTCCTACAAGTTCATATCCTAGGTGGCCGCCGTCATAGCGCAGTCGGTAGCGCGTCAGTCTCCTAATCTTCAATCATGGAATGTCATGGGTTCGATCCCCGGCGGCGGCACATAGTCTTTCCGACATTTGTCTCTCACCAATGGGTGGATAATCGTAAACCTAAGTGGTAGAGCAGCTGGAGGCTAGGAAAGGATGTAGTGGTAGTACTGGTTTGAGAAATACCAAAAATCCATTGTTAGGTGCTCTAGCCGCCTCGATATGACTGAAATACTGTTAAAAGTGGCGTTAAACCCCAATCAATCAATCAATCAATTAATCAACCAATCATCTCCTAGTATTTTTAGCTCTCTTTTGAATATTGTGTTAAAATTAGACTGGTGAGTGTCTGCCCTATATGCACACTAATTTGTATGACCACATGAATTACCTTTATTCAAATGGTAGAGAATTCCTACAAAAGCATGCTACTTAACCCATTTCCACATGAATTAACTTTATTCAAATGGTAGGGAATACCTTCAAAAGCATGTCATTTAACCTGATCCCACTTTTTAAGCACCTTTTTTATAACAATGTAGACAATGAAGAAATTGCTTACACCAAGCAATTTATTTTATGTTCACAATTTTTTTTACACTACTAGGCAAAGATTTTCTAAATTCCGCCAACTTTAAATTGTCGTCTGTAACTTCTCGCAATTTGGACTGGTCTTAGATTTTGACATGTTGTAATAAGATAACTGGTGGGTTACTTTAACCTCAATTATTTATCATGATAACCTTTGATAAATATTACTTAACAAGACCATGCTTTGCTGTTTACTTAAGAGATGAAGAGAATATTTATTGTTTTCATGGAGGTATGAACCGAAAAACCTAATCACATTGTATGAATACGCGAAGCGGATTCATACAGTGTGTGATTAGGTTTTTCGGTTCATACCTCCATGAAAACAAAAAATATTATCTTCATTTCTTATAACTTAATAGCATCGAGCGAAAAATGCAACAACTTAACAAATTTTGATACCTTTTTGTAGTGAACTATTTTGTGCGGAAGCATTCAAAATAGCTGCGTACTCAAATTTTTGTTCATTGAGGTATGGATTAAATTTTTCGACCAATCAGATCGCTCGTTTTTGATAGACGAAACTAACAATTAAATTATAGCACTTTGATTTTATTCTCTACAATGTCGTAATATATCTCCTTTACTATCTTATCGAGGAAATCGTATCAGATCGTATAAATTCGCGAGGTCAGTCTTGACAATCGTATTAGTTGAAGAGCGAATTTTTGGCTACCCCAAAAATATCCACGATTAGCACGATTGGTTTTCAATCGTAATAAACGACAACGTGGCGTATTGAATCGTTACTTAGTATGACTTTGATATCGTGTTGGTAGGGCTAACTTTGTATGAATCTACCAGAGCTTTGAGAGGTGTTTACCTATAACGTTAAAATTTTTGACTAGTCCAAATTGAAAAGAGCTGCGGGCGATAATTTAAAAACTGGAAAACATCTCTTTTTTCCGTCATTTCTGTTATTTAACTCTCTGACTGGTGGGTCGAAAGTAATCATCCTAACCTTTGTATTTCATGAAAACATACTCTTTTGAAATCTGGTCATATGTATATATCCTGGCTAATAAAGAGGTCGCTGGCCCCTTTGAGAGATCGCTGGCCCCGTCTAATTACCCCTTTTGCCCCGCCGATTTACTCCCGACAGGACGTTCAACTTCGATTTAAATAAAATGCTTTGTTTTGCAAGATTTATGTCCAGTAGCATGTAACAAAAAAGTAGAATGATGGTTGGTTCGCGATTTAAATGTTTAAGACGCCAAACAAACAAAAAAGTTTTACATTAATGGCGGCCAATGTCGGATTTCAAATTTCATTTCTGGTCAAGATGATTAATTTGGTTAGCCTTTCCTTTTCTTTATGACAGCTACGATGGTCAGTTGCACTCCACCACGGCGCTTTATCTGGAATATCAACAGAATATGGTTCGGGGCAATAAATGGACAGGGAGTGTATCGGTATTTCTATAACACAGGAAAGATTTTCCCCAAAAGCCCAAACATACACCTAGTCGGCCATTTAATACTTAGATACGGACCAGATCTTGTCCTTGGTTATTTGATGAGCGAAAGTGGCTTGTGTGTTGGTATTCAGTTAAATTACGATTTCAAGATATTCGGATATCCAATTTCCAAACAGAGTTATCGTTGGTTACTCTAATACATATCTATACAATGGGCTAAGTGACAAGATTCTTGAGACAAGACAAATTAAGTAATGGAAGATATATAACTTTTATGATGTTATGCGGGAAATAAAAAGTTTAGGGCATAATATATGTTATTCAAGATGCATTATATCATCGTTAGTCGTGCAAAACTTAAATTTGAATGAAGCTGTAGTTACGACATTTGCTCGCCCTACGACGATATATGTATTGAAATTTAATAACTTACCTTGAAACCACCGAACTACATTGTTATAAAGCCGTTTGAATTGCTAGTGTAGAAATCTTTCATATGAAGGAGCCAGCTTTTCGATATGTAGATCGCCAACAGACCATTTTACTTTTTTATTACATAGAAACATATCGTCTGTTTGGCCATTTTAAAGTCCTAACTACAGCTTGTCCAAGCTGCAGTTATGTCGTTTAGGTCGCAAACAAACTGTTGTATTTATTGGCCATAAGTTTTGTAAAATAATTCCGTTTAAAATCGAAGCGAAACTTCCTGACAACTGTACAATCAATTGTAGCAATGTCCCTTTACAAAATGCGACACCTAATGTGATCCCTTCAATGGTCTTACACGGAGAATATTGTTGCTATCAAAACAACATCATATTCTCTGAACTGCTGTGTAGAATTGTCATGCTTCATTAGTCAATCGCATTGAAGCATATACAAGGCCCTATGCGAATTGTCTAGATGATTTTGGACTGACCTAATTTTCATGACGACACTCAAATCGATATTTTCACTCGCGTCATATCTGACGTCAAAAAACATTTAAGACAGATGCTAGCTTATTTTTTAAAAAACCCTTTCACACACAGTGACGCTTTTTTTTAAATTGATCGATTTTTAAATTCTTGGAGTGACAACCGCGGTTTGTCAAGTGAGGCATCGTTTTAGTGTTCCTGATTACCTTTACTATGAAACCGCATCGAAACAAATAAGTACATGGTGTTTTCCGTTGACCGATACGAGTCCTTTGTAGAGCGATTTATGTAAAATGTCGATTTCTTTACATGAGTTGTGTCCTAACCACAAATTTTACAAAAAAGTATTGCTTATTTACCCATTCCCACTCAATAACGCTTTCAACCCCCCCCCCAAAAAAATAAATAAATAAAAAAAACTTTAGAAAACATCGTGGAAAAGAAAGCAATAGTTTGTTACAAGCAATTTCTTCATTATCCTCAATGTTTTCTATCCGAAAAAGTAAAGAAAATCCAAATTTCCATATTCTTTAAATTTCATCTGCAACTTCTTTCAATTTGGACCAGTCTAAAATTCTATGGTAATTTTGAGTGAAAGGGGGGGGTAGAAATCCGTCAAATGGATTATAATCATTCCTTTAACCCATTCCAACACAACCTCCCTTTTTTACGCCACTCAAGAAAAAAAAAAAAAAAAAAAGTTGGAAAAATTGTGAAAATTGAAGAAAAGTGCTTGTATCTTCATTTTCCACAATGTTTCCTACCCAGAAAGTTGATGAAATCTAAAACTTCATAAGCATAAATCGTTCACTGCAATAATTAATAAGGACCAGTTTAAAATTTTGTCGTCTGTTAATGGGTTAATATACATACATGTTTGGCTCTTTGTGAGATTCAGAAATAGTGTGTGTTGACTTTACTAGGAAAGTGAACCTTTTATACAGGTTGGTTGTATATTCACTGGCCCCGTATTAAAAATTGCTTTCTTCAACTTGTACAGCAGCGATTGTTTAAAAGAGTTTTGTTACTGTTATTTGGAATAACCTCTGCGCATGAGCGCTTTCTAAAAGGCAGCACAAACAAAGAATGTCCAGCCATGTGATTATTATGAAGTATGTATCTCAAACAAAGAGCCGCCGTCATAGCGCAGTCGGTAGCGCGTCAGACTCATATTCTTCAATAATTGGACGTCATTGGTTCGATCCCCGGCGGCGGCACATATTCTTTCCGAAATTTGTCTTTCATCAATGGGTGGATAGTCGTAAACCTACGTGGGATAGTAGCTGCAGGCTAGGAAAAGATGTAGTGGTAGTACTGGTGTGAGAAATACCAGGAATCCATTGTTAGGTGCTACAGCCGCCGCGATATAATTGGAATACTGTTAAAAGTAGCATTAAATCCCATTCAATCAATCAATTCGTAAGTGGGGTCGTTCTCTACCAAAAACCGTATCACAATATATATGTGTAAGTGTCACGATATCGTCTTCTGAATAAAATGCTCTATTATGTTCTGATTATCATTATAAATGTGGAAACTCAAGTCAAAAACCTTGAAAATATTTTTTTTATTTTCATGGAGGTATGAACAGCAAAAACTAATCACATTGTATGAATACGAGAAGCGGATTCATACATTGTGAGATTAGGTTTTTCGGTTCATACTTCCACGAAAACAAAAAATGTTCTCTTCATTTCTTATAATTTAATAGCATCGAGCGAAAAAAAAATAAAAACAAACAAAAGCTTTACAAATTTGATAACCTTTTAAAGGGACTATTTTATACGTCAGCATACAAAATCGCTGAGTGCTCAAAATTTTGTTCATGGAGTTTTGAATGATATTTTTCGACCAATCAGAACGCTTCTTTTTGATAGACGAAACTAAAAATTATATTATAATCTAAACGAAAAATGGAATAAATTTGCTTCCTTTGCTGTTGTTCAAGCTACAGTTATTTCCAAGAAAATTAATATGCTATATTGTTTGTCCTACATTTTTGGATTTTTGTACTGCCTATAACGCAACACATAAATTACCTTCGTCATAGACGATCGCTGCTAAAGTCGATGACAGATCCGAAGAGGGTAGGATTGAAGTTAAAAATCGTCGACGAAAATGGACCAATCGCGATTGTCAATCAAGGAATTAGTCGACCAATCGAGTCATTCATTCAGTCCGGAATTAAGCTTTGACCTCTAACAAGGACCGCCATAGAAACATTTTTGTAGATTCGGCGACTTAAACGTCGTAACTGCAGCTTATTCAAGCTGTAATCACGGTGTTCAGGTCACAAACTTTTTTTAACTTACATGCTACTGACATTGAATTTTGCAAAACAACACCGTTTAAACTCGAGGTGAAACTTTCTATTGGAGTCAATAGGCGGGGCCATGGGACTAAGAAGGGGACAGCGAGTGGTCATTTTCAATATCAGTGGTCTCGGTCACTGTCCTCTGATATAGCAGTTCGACATAGCTATCAAAATATATCCAGGGGCAAAAAAAACATAGAGCAAATCTTAATTGTCGAACTTAACGTCGAAACTACAGCTTCAATGTCGTCAAACCAACGAAATAATCCTTGAAATAAATCATTGAGTTAATCATTCACTTCCGGTCTAAATTAATAATTTGATTGGTCAATCAATGTTTGGTTGACAGTAGGTTTCCGTCAATTCTGTCTAAGTTGCAATTTTCAATAACACGTATAACTTTGAAAAAATATTGTTGATAAAAAAAAGCTTACATATAATACGAATAGGGACTATCAAGAATTCGGTATAGTACAAACATTTGAAAAAAACGTCGGATCAATCAAAGGTAAATCGATTGTTCTTCCTTCTTGTTTTTATTTTTTTGAAAACAGAATAAATAGTAGTAGGGTACAATGACCCTTTTTATCGCCAAAAGTGGAAAGTTTCTACCCTGGTCACATAGCGAATTTTACTAAGTCTAGCCAGTGTATAAACTTTTTTTCATTTTAAATAAAAGGGCCATTCTACCTTACTACATTGTATGTGTAGCATGCGCATTTTCGTGACTTATATTAATGGGAATTTTCCGTAGATTTCTTCAAACCAATTAGAGATCATTTGAAGGGCCGTCAGATTTAGCAAATATATTTCCACATGCACAATTCACACGCCTCATTAAATTAAAATATGGGGCTTCCTGGTCAATTAAACGAAACGTCCTATAGATTGATCGAAATATTACGGGGAAAATTGTCATAAAAGAACAGGTTATACAATATCACAATAATGTTTCTCCGGGAATCATTCAGATACTATACCCAAACTCCTTATATTACGACAGAAAAAGAAAATAAATCTTATATCTAGAACAATAACTTAATTAACTTGATACACATTCTCTTATTTTCGCAATAACACTTTTCAGAATATTGTATGTATTTTGTTATCAAACAATACATGTATATGAGAGAGAATAAAAATAATTAAAATCTACGACTAGGCCTTTACACTGCATAGCGTGAGCGAAGACGCAAGTCGCTCTTGTTCACGTGACATATTATCGCCGTAGGATTATATTTATCTACCGATCACTTTTTAAGTATTCATGGTTTATAAACTAAAATTCTGAAACATTTTAATTGCATATGATAATATACTGCGTACTAGTGTAGATGTAAGTCGGTCTCAGTCAAGTGACAAATTGACCGATCAAAGAATATATCGGCGAATCAATTCATTCTCTCAGTCCGGAATTTTAAACGGCTTTGTTTTGCAAATTTTATAGCAAGGAGCATGGATCAAAAAGGTAGAATAGTTAATTGGCAACCTAAACATAGTAACTACAGCTTATATAGCTGTAGTTACGACGTTAACTGACAAAATAATGTTTACAAAAAAGCGGCCAATGTTGGAGTTGAACACCCATTTCTTGTCTAAATGAATGATTGCAATGGTTGTCTGTTTAAAGGATTGACAGCCGCGATTTGGTAAAAAAATCGGAGATTCACCGACGATATCCCCCCCAAAAAAAGCGCATCTGGCTTAGAGGATGCTTTGTAAATAACATCCAGAAGAAAGTAGGACATAGAGGATCAACATAATTGTATAATAAACCCCTAAACCAACAACCAACGTCCTGAATTATGTTACATCAAGTGGTTAGCGCAAAACTACGGTGAATGTCTATACTTATATTAACACTTACGGTAGTTTTGGACTGATCTTTACGGAATACAAAACAGATTAACGAACTCTTGGTGACGTCAACATTACATTGGTTTGGGCGATTTTAAAATAAACGCGTGCTTCTAACAGTTATACGCACAACGTGAATGTCCCTATGTACATTGCAACTGTCTCGGCACAATCTAAAAACAAGTTAAAACCTAAATAGTCTATTTTTTATCTGTTTAGGTGGCGGTTTAACCCTTTCCTGAACAATCCCGGGATTTTACGTCGCTGTTTTCTATTTCTCATTTTTAAATGAATCAGTAAAATGAATTCATTGCAGCAGTGGTCTGCCATTGCACGGGACAGGAACCCAGACTTCTTGCTATCGCCAAAACTCGAAAACACCATGCCAGAACCAAAAAAAGGAGAAAATGAAATTTTAACAGAACTACTTTAGGTTACAACGGGTCTTGGGTCTAGGCTAAGGTGCGGAGTGGAGTTCGACCCTAAGACACAGCAATTTTACATCCTTCGCCGGTTCAGGCTGTGCTTAAGAAGAAACTTTCCTACTAAGAAAAAAATCTATTAATTTCTACTTTTCTATTTTTCAATTATTCGACTTTCGGCACTTGTCAGGTTAGAATTTCAACTTTTTGACATTTTTTTGGGAAAAGCGGAAGTTGGAACGCCTAATTTCTACTTTTCAAGTTCCTCGTAGGTTGAAAAGTGGATGGCTGTAACAGGATTCCGTATATTTGCAATAAAATATTTTTGGGTTGGGGACTCGGCCTTTTATTATGTTAATATAACCTATTTAAATCTTAAAGAGTATATCTATGGTTACAAATTTTACTTCCTTTTTCATTTTGCGACATTTCACAATCAGCCCGTGTGAAAGTTCCCTTTTTTTACTAGCTTATACCAACTCACATACGATCAGATTTTTGACGGATGACTTGCCCCGATAAATGACTCCAAGGAAGTAAGGCTTAGCTATTAATTCATTACCACATAATCCGTGGTTTCTACGCTCCTCTAGAAAAACAGCTTTCGAAGACATTGTGGAAATTGAATCTGTATTATCCACAATAATTTCTATCTAAAGTGATGAAAAAAATCAATCAACTTGAAATTGTCGTCAGATTCATTTTGTTTTGACCAGTCTTAAATGTTATTGTGTTAGAATGGATTTTAACTGCGTTACTATTCAAAATCCATGTTAATTATCCATTCCCACTCATTGACGCCTTTAGACACCCATAAGAAAAAAAGCTTTTGAAAACATTGTGGATAATGATGAAATTGCTTGTTACAAGCAATTTCTTCATTATTCACAATGTTTTCTACCCCAAAAGTGATAAAACCCCAAACTTTCATAACTTCTGAATTGTGTGAAAAAAGGTAAATGGGTAGGTTGGCAACCTGAACGTCGTAACTTCTGCTTGAAGAAGCTTTAGCTACAACGTTTGTTTAAGTCGTCAAACCAACAAAAATACTAAACATATATGACAGATTTTAAAGTTCATCTTAATAAATAACTTGATTGGTCAATCATTTTTTATTGACCGATGTTATCGGCCAATTTAACGAACACGGTCGAGAAAGGATTACATTGTGCGTTAAAGCGTATCTAGAGTTAGAACTGTTCAATCTTATGGCTGGATTCTGAGGTGGCTTTGACTTTTCCAAATGTTGGGTCGAAAATCTATCAAGGTAAAGGGGCAGTCCTTAAAGCAGAGATGAATCGTGCGTAATGATGTTTAAAATGCAAACCAACAAAATAACGAGAGTCTAACACGCTCTTCCGGCTATTTGATCCCCGTAACCCTTTCCTATAAAATCCCCTGTGTTAACGCCCCTGTTATTTTATAACTGGGAAAACATTTTGGGAAAAGAAGAAATTGTATGTCGCTGAACATAATTTCATGACAGAGTAATCCAACCAAGTTTGGTTCAAATCGGTGCATAGTTTTGGGATGAAGATGTCGGAAGAACTTCCTTTCCGAAGAACAGTTGGCACATTGTCATCTTTATGGCTTGTCTTTTGCACTAAAATGGGCCCTTTTAAACTAAATTACCTGGAATGCTAAATAATCCAGGAAGAAATATGTGTTTGTACTATGGGCGCAAATAATTATAGCCCTATTACAATATTAAGTTGCCTTGGTAAATTGTTCACGGCAACCCTTAACGAAAGAATCAATAATTTTCTGGACGAAAATGACTTACTACTTGAAAACCAAGCCGGATTCGGCGCTAAATATTCCACAATTGACCATATATTTTCCCTATACACACTCGTCGAAAAATTGCGTTCGCAAAAGAAAAAGTTATTCTGTTCATTTACAGATTTCTCGTCTGCTTTTGATTCAATCTGGAGAGCCGGACTTTGGCAGAAAATCTTCAACGTCGGTATTAAAGGAAAGATTTTCACTGTAATTCGAAACTTATACTCTGGTATCAAATCATGTGTTTCCGTAAACGGCGAAACTTCAGCTTTTTTCCCCAGTTATAACGGTGTCAGGCAAGGTGAAAATCTTTCACCGATCCTTTTTTCTCTGTACATGAACGATCTAGAGCAATATCTGAACAAAACCAATGACGGGATTAAACTTGAAATAACCGAAGACCAAACTATACTCTATGTACAACTGCTTGTCCTTCTTTATGCAGACGATACTATTATTTTCAGCGACAATGAAAAATTGTTCCAATCGCTATTAAACCAATTCAATGACTACTGTCAAAAGTGGAAACTGAAAATGAATATGTCTAAAACAAAAATAGTGATATTCGGCACAAATAGACCGGAAAATATATTTGATATAAATAAAGAGAAAATAGAAATTGTGAAATCATATAAGTATCTCGGTGTATACTTTTCTTCGTCTGGTAGCTTTTTTAAATTGTATCCAACATAATATAAACCAGGCCAGGAAGGCACTTTTTCAACTCTTTGTAAGGATTTCGAATATTGATCTACCATTTGATGTCCAATTAAAATTGTTCGATTCCTACATTGTTCCAATTCTAACTTACGGATGTGAAGTATGGGGATTTGTTAAAACTGATATTATTTAACAATTTCATTGTAACTTCCTTCGTAAAATAACAAAACAAAAAGAAGCACTCCGCGATATATGTTATACGGCAAACTAGGAAGATACCCTCTTGATGCTGAAATTAAATCACGAATGATAAACTTTTGGTCAAAACTAGTTAACTCCAAACATTCAAAAATCTCGTACCGTGGCTATCAACACATGATCACAAACAATTTGGAAAATAAATAGACAAATGAAGTAAAGAATATTCTTAACACTACAGGTAATGCCTATTTATGGCTCGGGCAAGATTTGCTAGTTAATAAAAATACACACAAGCTAGTTAAACAAACATTGATAGATCAATTTAAACAAAATTGGTACACACAAACACAATTGTCACAGAAAGGTAAACTATACTCTTGCTATAAACTTAACTTCGGCATTGAAATTTACTTAATTACATTACCGTCTCAACTAAGAATTCCAGTGTTACATTTCAGAACTGGTAATCATAAACTTCGAGTCGAAACTGGCCGTTGGAGAAATAACACAAATAGCACCATTGCCTATTCAGAACGCAAATGCACGCTTTGCAAATCAGGTGATGTTGGTGATGAAATGCACTACCTCTTGATTTGTAATAGATTTAAAAATCAGAGAATTAAGCATATAAACAGAATATTTTATAAGTCCGCGAATATTCTGAAATTTCAAGATATGAATTTAACTAACAAAAGAGAAATCAATAACGTTGCAACTTTCATGAAATTGATTATCTCTTACTTCAAAAATCGAACTTCTACTCGATGATACACGATTATACTACCTTTCCCCAATCTTCTACGCGTTTTTTTTTTTTTTTTTTTTCGATCAGTATATTTATATGTAAACTTTGTTATTGTAAGCAGTCATCTGTGACGTGAATACGTCGATACATTTTAAAATGTTTTCATGTAGTTTTAAGCTCTACTGGCCGAAGGCCATTAGAGCTATAGCGATAGCTTTTTCCCGTCCGGCGTCCGTGCGTCCGTCCGTCAAACTTTTCCTTGTTTACGCGATGAAGTCCACAGTTTTCATCGGATTCCCTTCAAACTTTCACAGAATGATTGTACCATCATAAGGATCGTTCCTTTCGAAATTGGGTCAGATCCTCCAAGAAACACGGGAAAAGGGGCCTAATTAAAACTTAATTAAAAAATCCTCGTTTACGCGATAAAGTCCACAGTTTCCATCGGATTCTCTTCAAACTTTCACAGAATGATTGTACCTTCATAAGGATCGTTCCTTTCGAAAATGGGTATGATCCGTAAAAGAACACGGGAAAAGGGGCCTTATGAAAATTTAATTAAAAAATCAATTAAAATTACTCGTTTACGCGATAAAGTCTACAGTTTTCGTCGGATTCTCTTAAAACTTTCACAGAATGATTGTACCTTCATAAGGATCGTTCCTTTCGAAAATGGGTATGATCCGTAAATAAACACGGGAAAAGGGGCCTTATGAAAATTTAATTAAAAAATCAATTAAAATTACTCGTTTACGCGATAAAGTCCACAGTTTTCATCGGATTCTCTTTAAACTTTCTCAGAATGATTGTACCATCTTAAGGATCGGTCCTTTCGAAAATGGGTATGATCTGTTAAGAAACACGGGAAAAGGGGCCTTATGAAAACTTAATTAAAAAATCCTCTTTTTACGCGATAGAGCCCACAGTTCTCATCAGATTCTCTTCAAACTTTCACCGAATGATTGTACCATCATTAGGATCGTTCCTTTCGAAAATGGGTATGATCCGTCTAGAAACACGGGAAAAGGGGCCTTATGATAATTTAATTAAAAATTTCTCGTTAACACTCTAGAGTCGAGAGTTTTCATCAGATTGTATTTAAACTTTCACAGAATGAATGTACTAACATAATGATCGTCCCTTTCGAAAATTGGTATGTTCCGTCAAGAAACACGGGAAAATGGCCCTTATGAAAATTTAATTAAACAATCCTTGTTAACACTGTAGAGTCCACAGTTTTCATAAGATTGTATCTAAACTTTCACAGAATGATTGTACCATCAAAAGGATCGTTCCTTTCGAAATTGGGTATGATCCGTCAAACAACATGGGAAAAGGGGCCTTATGAAAATTCAATCAAAAACTCTATTTAAATCCTCGTTTACGCGAAAAAGTCCACAGTTTTCATCAGTTTCTCTTTAATCTTTCTCAGAATGATTGTACCATCATAAGGATCGTTCCTTTCGAAAATGGGTCTGATCTGTCAAGAAACATAGGAAAAGCGGCCTTATGAAAATTAAAAAATCCTTGTTAACACTCTAGAGTCCACAGTTTTCATCAGATTGTATTTAAACTTTCACAGAATGATTGTACCATCATAAGGATCGTTCCTTTCGAAATTTGGTATGATCCGTCAAGAAACATGGGAAAAGTGGCCTTATGAAAAATTTAAAAAAATCCTTGTTAACACTCTAGAGTCCACAGTTTTCATCAGATTGTATTAAAACTTTCAGAGAATGATTGTACCACCATAAGGATTGTTCCTTTGGGAATTTGGTCAGATCCATCAGAAAACACGGGAAAAGGGGCCTTATGAAAATTCAATTAAAAACTCTATTTTAATCCTCGTTTACGCGATAAAGTCCACAGTTTTCATCAGTTTCGCTTTAAACTTTCTCAGAATGATTGAACCATCATAAGGATCGTTCCTTTCGAAAATGGGTCTGATCTGTCAAGAAACATGGGAAAAGCGGCTTTATGAAAAAATTAAAAAAAAATCCTTGTTAACACTCTAGAGTCCACAGTTTTCATCAGATTGTATTTAAACTTTCACAGAATGATTGTACCACCATAAGGATTGTTCCTTTGGGAATTTGGTCAGATCCATCAGAAAACACGGGAAAAGGGGCCTTATGAAAATTTAACCGAAAAATCTTTTAAGAAATACTCTTAAACACTATGGAGTCAATAGTTTTCATCGGATTCCCTTCAAACTTTCACAGAATGATTGTACTATCATAAGGATTGTTCCTTTCGAAATTTTGTATGATCCGTCAAGAAACACAGGAAAAAGGGGCCTTATGAAAATTTTAATAAAAAAATCTCAATAATAATCTAGAGCCAACATTTATCAAAGGATTCTCTTCAAACTTTCACAGAATGATTGTACCATCATAAAGATTGTTCCTTTCGGAATCGGATATTATTCCTCAAGAAACATAGGAAAAGGGGCCTTATCTGAATTTAATTCAAAGATCTTTGATAACACTCTAGAGTCCACAGTTTTCATCTAATTGACTTCAAACTTTCACAGAATGATTGTACCATCATAAGAATTGTTCCTTTCAAAATTTGGCATGATCAGTCAAGGACCACGGGAAAAAAGGGCCCGATAAAAACTGGATTGAAAAAGTCCTGGTAAACACAATAGAGTCAATAGTTTTCAACAAATTCTCTTCAAACATTCACAGAATGATTATTACATTAAATGGATTGTTCCTTTCGGAAGTAGGTTTGATCCATCAAGTTCCATCGGAAAAGGGGCCCTATGAAAATTTAATAAAAGATCTTAGTTAACACATAATAGCCCTAGATTTCATCTGATTAACTTCAAACTTTCACATAATGATTGTACCATCATAAGGATTGTTCCTTTCAAATTGGGTCTGATCCATTGAGAAACATAGGAAAAGGGGCCTTAGGAAAATTCAATTAAAAAAATCTTAATTAATGCTTGTAAGTCCACAGATGAGATGGGGTTTTCTTTATACTCAAACGGAATAATTATTCTTTTGTAAGAAGAGTTCCCTTTGGAATTGGTTCAGATCCATCAAGTAACATGGGAAAAGGGGCTATATGAAAATTCAATTAATATAACCCTGTTAATACGATGAAGCCCACAGCTTTGATCAGATTTTGTTGAAACTTTCACAGAATGATTGGAAGGTCATAACTATCATTCTTTTCATAACAGGGTTTGAACTGTCAAGAAGCACAGGAAAAGGGGCCTTATGAAAATTTCATTTATAAATCCTTGTTACTAAGTCCAGAGCTTTCATCGGATTTTCTTCAAACATTCACAGAATAATTGTGCAATAATAATGATTGTTGATGTTTGCATTAGACCTGATCAGTCAAGTATCACAGGAAAAGGAGCATTATGAAATTTATTTTTAAAATCATTGTACCACAATAAAGTCAACAGTTTTCATCAGATTCTGTTAAAACTTTAACAGAATGATTATTCCATCATGAGGATTCTTTCTTTTCAAATTAGGCGTGATCTGTCTAGTATCATGGGAAAAGGGGCCTTTTGAGAATTTTATCAATTATCCTTGTAATCAAGTCCAGAGATTTCATTGGATTTTATTCAAACCTTCACAGAATCATTGTACAATAATCACGATTGTTGATGCTGACATGAGACCTGATCCTTCAAGTATCACAGGAAAAGGAGCCTTATGAAAATTTTAGTTTAAAAATTTTACACGAAGATAAAGTCTGCATTTTTTTATCAGATTCTGTTCAAACTTTCACAGAATGTTTGTACCATCATAAGGATTGTTTCATTCCAAATTGGGCCTGGTCTGTCTAGTATCATAGGAAAAGGGGCTGTATGAAAAATTATTACTTAATCCTCAAAAACACAACAATGCCCTCAGTCTTTATCAGATTCTCTTCAAACTTAAATAGAATGATTGTACCATCATTTGGACTGTTCCTTTGTCAATTAGGTCTGATTGGTTAAGCTACACAAGAAAAGGGACCTTATAAAAAATTTATTACAAAACATCATTATTACAATAAAGTCCTCAGTCTATATCATTTTCTTCAAACTATCATTAGGATTATTCCTTTGTACACTGGGTCTGATTTGTTAAGTTTCACGGAAAAAGGGGCCTTATGAAAAGTTTGTTACAAAAATTCTTGACACAATGCAGTCCACTGTTTTCATTGATTCTCTTTAACTTTAAAGAATGATTGTACCTTCATTAGAATTGTTACTTTTGAAATTTTGTTTGTTCTGTAAAGTTTTATGAGAAAAGGGGCCCTCTGAAGAATTCACTATAAACTCATTAACACAATAAATTCGACAGATTAAACAGATTGATTGTACCATCATTCCAAATGTTGATTTTAACAGTGGATCTGACTATGGCAAGTGTCACATAAAAAGGGGCCTTATGAAAAACTTTCTTAAATATTCTGGTTAACACAATAATGTCCCTTGATTTCACTGGATTCACTTCAAAATTTCACAGAATGATTGTACAAATACTTAAATGGTTATTTTCAGAACTGGGTACAATCCAACAAGTATCATGTAAAAAGGGGGCATATGATTTTTTTTAAATATTCTAGGTAACATAATGAATTCCCAATATTTCATCGGATTCACTTTTAACTTCCACAGAATGATAAAATCCAGCAGTAAAACATCACAGGAAAAGGGGCCTTATGAGAACTTGAATTTAATATCTGTGTTAACACAATAAAGTCAACAGTTTTATTGGATTCTCTTCAAAGATGCATGGAATAATTGTGACATTCGAAACACAGGAAATGGGGCCTTACAGATTATCATTCAAAACATTCTTGTGTATGTGATGAAGATCACAATCATTATCAAATTGTCTTTTAAATTTCACAGGACAATTGTCGGGTTGTAAGGAAAGTTCCTTTTGGATTGAAATTGATCCATCAGAAAACACAGGAAAAGGGGCCTTATTGTTTTTCTCAAAACAATCCTGTTTATGTTATAAAGTCCACAATTATTGTCAGATTCTGATGAAATATTCACAGAATGATTGTAGGGTCATAAGGTAACTCTCTTTTGGAAATGGAGTGGATCCGTCATGAAACATGGGAAAAGGGGCCTTAGGGATTGTTGCTTAAAATAATAAAGGGGATAAAGCCCTTTTTTTCTTTATGCATTCTTCTTTGAGCAATTAACTTCCTTAAATATCAGATTTCTTTAACGGAAAACTTGATAACCAGTAGAGCGTCTCAGGCCCTCATGTGCCTCTTGTATTATAATGCAAGGCATGGACAGTCCGCTTTCCCCATCTGTTCATACTACCCAAGCAGTTTTTTGTGTATTTCACTTGTTCACATGCTTTTGCAATTTGTTACATGTTTAACATAAATGTAAATTGTGAGGAAAATAAAGGTATTTGTATTGTATTGTATTGTTACAATATTTATACGTGTATATTCTAAACTCCTAAAGTAAAACATGCAATTTCATAGATGTCCATCTAATTAATGATATTTATCTTAGTTGTAGATCTGTATTTGGATTTAATCTGATCTAAATATTATCTAATAATCTCTATTTACCGCATGAAAAACTTATTCAAAATCATTGTCGTAAGAAAATGGTTGGGGATTGTAATCACGTGATCTATGACACTCATTTGTGATGTTGTTGTATCCTTTTTGTAGTGTTTATTAGAAATCATTGACCACGGATTCAAAGTCTGTTGTCATTGTTCCGTGTACAAGGGTCATACCAGTGCTACAGTCAAATCTTCCACTCTAGTAATATTTGACGATATCAGCTGCCCCGTTGGTAGAATATTTTTTTAAATAGACAATGAATGGTATTAATTAAACAAATCCACAATTTTTGACGATATTTTGACAATCATAGTCTAAAGCCATATTTCTGATATTGACCCGTGTTTATTAATAAATGATACAAATACTCGTATCTCCAAATGTCTTGTACATCTTACATAAAGTTTTTGATATCATTGCGTACTCTCGGGCGGTCTATTTTGACAGACATTCTAGTGATGGCAACTGGTGGTTTTTGTTTGTTTGTTTGGTTGGTTGGTTGGTCGATTGGTTTTGGTAGGTTGTTGTTGTTGTTGTTGTTTTGGTTTGGTATGAAAGGAATCGGATTCATATACATTTATTAGTGCGATTAAGTTTTAAGGTTCTTACCAAATAAAAATAAAAAGAATATTCTCCTCGTTTCCTATAATTTTATGCTATCAGGCAAAACAAAGCAAATATTTTACTAGTTTTGAGTAAAGTTTTATGGATCTACTTTGTGCACACAAAATCGTAACGTGCTCAACATTTTGTTCAAGTATGCACACTTTTTAGCCAATCAAAACGTTCGAATCTTGATAGATGAAACCGAAATTATATCATAGAACTATGTCGATCTACTCAAATGACTTTTATAATATTTGGCTAGAATACTTGTAGGAGATTTTGGTTGAAATGTTTCATCTTTTGTCAGTCTTATGAAATAAAGAAATATAATTATTGTTTGCTTTTCGTTAAAAATCGGTGAACAGCAACACACGTATTTTCGTTTGTTGCTCAGCCACTAGTAAAAAAATATAAGGAATATTACAACAGTGGGTTATTCTATTTGTTGTTATCGTGTTCCAGAATCGTGTGTAAGTATTTTTTTTATTGGATGAGACACCTACACACGTTACGAGAACACGATAACAACACATAGAAAAATCACACTGTTGTAATATTCCTTTTATTATATACCTTTAGGACATGACATTAAGAAAATTCTCGTAAATGATTAAGAAATAACCAAATTTCCAAAAAAAAAAAAAAAAAAACGAACGTCAATACACAAAAAGGAGCCCATGTTTAACGGTACTCGACGAATACGGTTTTTTAGTACACGCCGAATATCATTTTTTTTCCTTTCGAGTTGTATAAGATAGCCAGATTTTAATCCATATCATTTATAGGTATATAATAAAACGTAATAAAATGAAATCAATCATCAATTGGCAGATATCTGACCACGCCGACTTAACTAGTTCGTGACAATTCTACTGGAGAAGAATTTAATCCATTACTAGACAACAAAATTTAAAACTGTTCCACATTGAAAGAAGTTGCTGACGACATTTAAAATCATGCTAGAATTGAAAAATAACTGCCAAATAGTGTAGAAAACATTACGAACAGGAGCACCGCCTACGGGTGCCTACGCTCAGCTGTTGGGTGCTGGATAGTGGACAAAATGCATCTAGAGTTACCCCTCCCCTTGATAGTATACGTTGCTCTTTTGAAAGTGAACAAGTGTGCCAAGTTTCAAATGAATGACTTTAGAAGAACCAGAGATATCACAAAATGTCAAAGTTTTCGCATGACGACAACTACGACGACGACGACGACACCAAGACTATAGCAATACCTCGGGTTTTCTCCGAAAACAGCCGATCTAAAAAAGAGAAATTGCTTGTTATAAGGAATTTCTCATTTTTTCCATAAAGTTTTCAATGATAGTATTTCTGAAGGGTGTCATTGTGTGTCACTGTGTGGTAATGAGTTAAAAGACATTTTATGGGACATAGAATGAAAGTCAGATCGTTGATTGTCGACCTAAACTTGAGGCATCTGAATTATGAAAACAACCTAAAGCCCTCATTGAAGCATGTAACAACTGCCTCGTGGGTTTATCTATGTTTGATGTTTCAAATTATCCGAAGATCTGTGGTCTTTGTATGGACATGTTAATGGCTTCGGCGTAAATAAACAGTACGTTTAACCCTTTCCAACTCAAACCCTCCTTTTTACGCCCCTCAAGAAAAAAGCTTTGGAAAACATTGTGGATAATGAATAAATTGCTTGTATCAAGCAATTTCTTTATTATCCACAATGTTTTCTATCCAAAAAGACAAAGAAAATTTAAATTCCACTAACTTATAAATATTGTCTGCAGCATCTTTGAATTTGGACCAGTCTAAAATTTTGTTGAGTTGGAATGGGTTAAATACTCGTTGTGAGAACCACCCCAAACTTTAATTGAAACATGTCATAACTTCTTCTTATGGGTTGTTTCAATTTTTCCCAACACTGTATGTGTATGTGAATATCTTCGACATAGATAAATTGTTCGTTTAAATGTTTTTATTATATACCTATAACAGATGTGCATTAAAATCAGGATATCTAATACAACTCGACAGAAAAAATACGTATTCGGCGTGTACTAAAAAACCGTATTCGTCGAGTACCGTTAAACACGGACTACATTTTGTGTATTGGCGTTCGGGTTTTTCCGGAAAGTTGTTTTTTTATGGGATTTTCTTAATGTCATGTCCTAAAAGATATATAATAATAGGAATATTACAACAGTGTGGTTTTCTATTTGTTGTTATCGTGTTCTGGAATCGTGTGTAGGTATTTTTTTGGGTTCGACCTTCGGTCTCATCGATAAAAAAATACCTACACACGATTTTCGAACACGATAAGAACAAATAGAAAAAGACACTGTTGTAATTTTCCCTATGTAGCTGTATGTTTGTTATTAAAAAAAAACACAAAAAAAACCCGACCAAAAGCTCTTATTGAAGCATATCCTAACTTCGTCGTTGGCTTGTTGATGTCTGGTGTTTCAAATATTCCCAATCTTTAAACGAGAGAGAATGTTTCTTGTTTTTGTCGAGGTATGAAACGAAAAAACTAATCACGCTGTATGAATACGCGAAGCGGATTCAAAGATAAGTGTGATTAGTCTTTTTTTTATTAATTTCATACCTTAATGAAAACAAAAAATATTCTCATCGTTTCTTATAATTTAATGACATCAAGCGAAAAAAATATTTTACAAAATTCTATACATTCCTTTGGAACTTTTTTTTGCGCAAGCATACAAAAAAGCTGCGAGCTCAAAATATTGTTCATGGATGTATGCTTATTGCGGCCAATTAGAATGCTCGATTTTGATAGACAAAACTAACAATTAAAGTATTTGTCTATGAATGAGTTCAACTTAAATGAAAAAATCCGTTTTAATGACTGTGGTTGTATGTTTGTATTAAACGTAGCTAAAAGCTTCCAATGAAACATATTATACCTTCCTTACTGGATTATTGGTGTTTTGGTATGTTTCAACACGGGTTTTGTGTACGAGACACGTCGAGTGAAAAAGGACTCATGGGGAACTGAGTATGAAAACTGTTGTGATTTAACGTCGCTAACTTAGATTTTAGCAATATGAACGAGGCCCACAGAATATGGGTAATAATAATAATAACTTTATTTATAGGAGGTTACATATTAAGACAACAAGGCTTATTTTCAACCCGACATTCCAACAATAAATAATAAATAATTTAGTGTTAGTTGTTTCGGGTGGAAAATGCAAGAAAACGAGAAGAAACTACCTAGAGCTCGGCTTGGTTCTTGTGCTGAGTGTACAGCATCTCAGTCGAAAAAGATGTAGTATATAGGCGGGTCGGTCCAATGTTCGAAAACGCGATCTCTGGGTTTGAAAACTCAAAAAAAAATTGTCATGATATAAGTAAAGATTTTTGTCAATCTTGGATTATCTTTTTTTTTAAAACCACTGAGCGCATTTTTGTTTCATTCTCCAAAACTTTTTATATAAATATATATTGAAGTATAAAATGTGTTCAGCCAATCAGAATCGACTAAATGAAATAGCCATAAATAACATTTCGTCAATGGGATACTTAAAACACTGCATATTCTACATAGCCAGGCTGTATTTACCTTGCCCGCAGTAAAATTTTCAATAGGGGGGGGGGGTTATTACTTGGAAATATAGCCGCCGTCATAGCGCAGTTGGTAGCGCGTCGGACTGTCAATCTAGAGGTCCCGGGTTCGATTCCCGACAGCGGCACACATCCTTTCCGACTATTTGTCTCTCACCAATTGGTCGATAATCGTAGACCTATGTGGGATAGCAGCTGGAGGCTAGGAAGGGATGTGATGGTAGTACTGGTGTAAGAAATACCAGGATTCCATTGTTAGGTGCTCCAGCCGCCGCGATATAACTGAAAGATTGTTGAAAGCGGCGTAAAACCCCATTCAAACAAACAAAAAAAAACTTGGAAAGATGGGAGTGGGGCATAGGTAACTTGTATTTCGAAAATAACCATATAATAAAGTAGAACGATCATTCTTAATATAGAAAAATCTGCGATTGTGCAATCTTTTTTGCTTGACGCGTCATATATGTGTCAATAGAGAATCTCTGAAGTTAAAGAAGAATCGACCCTTGCCAGACTTACGGCAGTTGTACACACTAGACGGAGAGGCGTTCCTGTTGTTGTTAATGTTGTTGTTGTGTGGGGTGGTGGTGGTACTTGTGTTGTTGTTGATAATGGTGTTGTTGTTGTTTGTGATGGTGGTGGATGTGATGGTGGTTCCGGAGATGCTATCGGTGGTGGTGCTATTGTCATTGTCATTATCGTTGTTGTTGATGTTGGTGGTTCAGGTTGTGTTAGTACCTGTGTTGTTTGTTGTGGTGGTAGTGCTATTGTTGGTTTTGTTGTTGGGGGGGGTTAAGTAATCTGAACAAATCCCACTTCGACCTGCCCTCTACTGATTGGACGAATTAAAGCGACAAATTTCTAATTTCTGAGTGCTGGTATACGTAATATGACAAGGTTTATGATTTCTTTCCCGATTTTAAAAACAGTTGATGTTTTTGTTTTTTTTCGGTGAGCGTCATTTTTTGCTTTCGTTCAGATCGAGAATTAAGTTTAAATTCCGATATTTGTCGCCATTTATGTAAAGGATTTAAGCTGGTCTAGCAATTTAAACACCGTGCGTTAAGGTCGCCAAACAACAAGTCCACCTGTTTGTTGTATGTTATAATAAATTTTGTAAAATAAAGCACTTAAGGCTGTTCAAGTTATTCTAAATTTTGGACAGTTCATATATGAAAGAAAATGCAGACGACATTTAAACGTCGTTGCAAAATAAAACAAAAACCCCACTGTCCAGAAAATAGTGTGGGAAAAGAAGAAACTGCTTGTTACTAGCAATGTTTTCTTTTCCCACAATGTTTTCTCCAGTTATATAGATCATTAATCAACGGATTGTGCAGGAAAGAGTTAATATTGAAGCAGATCTTCCTGTTGGAGTGGGCAGAGCTATCTGTGTCAGTGGGCGGAACCATCAGAGTCAGTAGGTGGAGCCATCAAGGTCAGTGGGCGGAGCATTAAGAGTCAGGAGGTGGAGCAATAAGAGTCAGTGGGCGGAGCAATCAAAGTCAGTGGGTGAAAAAATCAGAGTCAGTGGGCGGAGCAATCATATCAGAGTCAGTGAGCGGAGAAATCAGAGTCAAGGGGTAGAGCAATAAGTGTCAGTGGGCGGAGCAATCAGAATCAGTGGGTGGAGCATCAGAGTCAGTAGGCGGAGCAATCAGAGTCAGTGGGCGGAGCAATCAGAGTCAGTGGGCAGAGCAATCAGAGTCAGTGGGCAGAGAAATCAGAGTCAGTTGGTGGAACAATCAGAGTCAGTGGGCGGGGCAATCAGAGTCAGTGGGCAAGCAATCAGACTCAGTGGGCGGAGCAAACATAGTCAGTGGGCGGAGCAATCAGACTCAGTGGGCGGAGCAATCAGAGTCAGTGGGTGGTGCCATCAGAGTTAGTGGCCGGAGCCAGCTAATGGTCAGTATGTATAAGAACAAAGCAAAAAAAAAAAATACAACGAATGTGATCTGTCGAGCAAGAAACACCCCCAATCTTCTCGTGGTGCAAAACGTATCGATTCTGTTCATACTGCACCAGGTACATGTAGTTGTCTCACTAACCAGCGAAAAATGCGTAGGTTTCCGCTTTACGCAAGGCGTGCGATTTTGCGTTCGCCGTTTCAATAAAGTCGGCGTAAAAAAAATATTCTTCTTTCCTAAATCGATGTGCCCATTACTGTTCGTTTCATATTGGAGCTAAACATGTTAGAGAAAGTCTGCTTCTTTTAAAAGGCTCCCTCACGTCAGTACTTTAAAATTATATCTAGAATCGAGCGTTAACGAAAAGTTGTCATTCATGAGTGTTGACAATTTACGCAAATTTTCCTGATTTTCACAAGCCCACCCCTTAAGTACATTTACGCAAGATTTACGCCAATTTGTAAATTTTTGAAGACTAGTGAAACGGTCGTACGCAAATACTCGTTATATGCGCAACATTTACGACCACTCCTTGCTTTCGCAGATTAGTGAAACGAATCCAAGGTTTTAGTTTTCTGGTGGTAGTAGCGATTCTGTTTATAGGGTAACCTTTTTTACTTACGATACGGTTTGAAATATGTGTTTCATCCGATCTCTTTTTCAATTGACCAATCGCTTGCACCCACCCACTTACTTCGTTGACCACGCCCACTTACACCGCCAGGAAGTTCCGCTTCTATTCTTAATGGCGTTATTTTGCAACTGTTACGGCCACTAGTATGTAATGTAAAAGTAGAATGGTTGGTTGGTGACCTGAACGTCTTAACTACAGCTGGAATAAGCTGTAGTTACGACGTTTAAGTCGCCAAACCAACAAAAATGGTCAACAAAAACTCCGACCAATGTAGGAGTTTAACAGCCATTTTTGTCTGAATGAATAATTTCATTGATCGACTGGTTATTTGATTGACAATCGCGATTGGTCAATTTTTTATTTAACGGAAACCCTGGGAGATCCGTGTTTGCTTTATGTACCATTAATTCCTTAAGATACTGAATTTCCATCACGAAATCCCTTTTTGGGCCTTATCGCTTGACTGTCATCATGAATATGTAGATAAATAAAAGCAGGAAGGAGGATAAATTCAAGAAAGTTTACGCCTATCGTCTTGTACTTTCATTGTGAACTGTTTCTTCCTTGATATGTGCGCTTAATGGGAAAAACATGATTAAGGGGACTTTGGTTCGTCAGTCGAAGGCCAAAATGTCGTAAATACAGCTCCAGAGAAGTTTTCCTTACTACATTCTAATTGCCAACTGAAGAAATGACAGTTCAGATCCATTATCTTTTACCTATATTATATTAATTGCGGAAATTAAACTTAATCTTAGACTTTCACATATTTTATATCAATGGACTTTTGCAAACTGTCGTAATTGCTTATTTTGTGAACATATGCAATTAGCACAATTTTGCACCAAATCTTGTTAACAGACCACAAAGGAGATAAATGGTCCAACCATTTACTATCGTGTATCTAAAATGTACAATTATTTCCTGATCTTAAACTTTCAAAAGAAAACACCATTATAAAAATATTTTTCCGCAGTATTTTTCGTGCACTTTCGATGAATTTTTCACCGGGTTCGATTTATGTATTTCTTATAGAAGTGAAGAACAATTAGAGAATGGGCCGCCGTCACAGCGCAGTCGGTAGCGCATAAGACTCCCATTCTTTAATAATGGGATGCCGTGGGTTCGATCATTGGCGGAGACACATATTCTTTACGACATTTGTCTCTCACCAATGGGTGGATAATCTTAAACCTAAGGGGCAGCAGTTGGAGGCTAGGAAAGGATGTAGTGGCAGCACTGGTGTGAGAAATACCAGATATTCATTTTTTGGTGCTCCAGCCCCAAATCCCATTCAATCAATCAATCAACTTGAGAATGGTTTATCTACAACTAAAGTAAATCTTAAGTTATCTATTTACCAGACGGCAAAATTTTAGACTGGTTGATATTGAAACGAGTTGCAGATTACCATTTAAAGCTTGTGGAATTTTAGATGTTTTTAAACTTTCTGGGTAGAAAACAACGAGTAAAATAAAGAATTTGCTTGTAACAAGCAATTTCTTTACTTACACAATGTTTTACACAATTCTTTTTTCTTGAGGGGCTTAAAAGCGTCATTGTGTGGGAATGGATAAATACATTTTGGTGGCCCATCAAAGATACATAAAACGTCTAGGGAATGATCCTCGAGTTATCTTGTTTGTTTATATATGTTTTTTTCTATCTTGCTTAACGCCGCTATTAACACTTTTCAGTCATATCGCGTTTATATATGATAGAAAGTCTATTTAATGACCAATCGCTGCTGTAAGTCAAGGAATTTATCGACCAATCAAATCATTAAATCGGCTCGGAGTTGAGATACTGACCGCCATTTGTGTGAAACACGATTTTTTGCTTAAGCGACTTAAATGATATTGGCCGCCATTTGTGTGAAACATTTTCGTTGCTTTGGCGACCAAAAACATCGTAACTACAGCTTATTCAAGCTGCTGAAGTTATGACGTTTTGGTCGCCAACCAACCATTCTACTTCTTCATTTCATGCTACTGGCCATAAATTTTGAAAAATAACGCCGTTTTAAAATCGAAGCAGTGTGGCCAAAGGAGTAAGTGGACTGGACCAGTGATTGGTCATTTATGTAAATCCGGTATTTTTGTTGCCAGTTCTCATTGAACCCCTGACGAAATAAATTTGGTTTCGAAAGCGCAAGGGCTATACTTTGAAAAAAAAGGAGGTGGGGGGAACAAGTGGGTTAATAATGCAAAATTTCTTACACCATTTGAGTACAAATTCTTTCCGATATTTATTTCATACATTTAGTATTAAAACACCCTTAGGCATCCAGTGTTTCAAAAAAAAAAAAATGAAGTGAGTTGGCACTTTGTCCCCGACATCTTATCTTTTTGACAAGTCTTAAATTCTATCGTCTTGTAATGATTAAAGACGAACGGTTAATTTGTGCCCAGTTTAAGAACGAGGACTTCCTCGTTCAAATCTTAAAATTCCCCTAAAACGGTTCCAAATTGTATGATAAAACCCCCGCTTTATGACCCGCATATTATCCATGCACACGTTAATTGAAAGATCGCGCGTGCCACGGGCACGTTAACCTCCGATACGGAAGTTCAACGAAGATATCAAATGACTTTAGTTTATGACATAAATGATCAGGGACTTTAAACAGATAGAAAGGTTGGCAACCTACGCGTAGTAACTGATTGGTTTAAAGGAGTATTTGACTGAAACCAGCTAACTGTCAAATGGAACAACGTGGTTAAGTAGCAAAGCGAATGTAACAACCGAATATCACTGATTGACCTCTGCTGTGTCTGATCTTGTTTAACCCTTGTCAAGCTGAATAGTATCTGTTCCAAAAGGATACATATATCAAAGGACTGTAAGCACTGGAAGCCCTTACAGAAAACTAATATTTCTTTAGACAATTAATTCTACGGAACATCTCCTACCCAACAGGGACAAGCAGGTGGTTTAGACTAAGATCAGGCTGATCTTTGTTTATGCCTCCTGCCTTAATAGGAATACTCCGTGTTCATCATGACAAGGGTTAAGCAAAATAGATTCGTTTCGCGGAGTTCACGTGTGGAGCCTTTTCGGCTGGCGGATCTATACTCAGTAATGAATTGCATTCATAAACTATAGTGAAGGCACACGAACGTGCAAAATAACCTTTAACCCATTCCCACTTGAGAAAATTTTAGACTGGTTCAAATTGAAAGAAGATACAGGCAACAATTTTAGATTAATGGAATTTTAAAAGTCTTTATCTTTCGGGGTAGAAAACATTGTTGACATTGAAGAAATCGCTTGAAACAAGCGAGTTCTTCTTTGTCCACAATGTTTTCCAAATCTTTTTTCTTTAAGGGCGTAAAAGGAAGGGGTTGTGTGGGAATGGGTTAATAGACAAGATAGCTAATTTATTTTGCGCACGACCCCTAAGAAAGTGAAGCCACTGTCTATCTCGTTTATCGAAATGTTTCACTTAATATTCCACAGGGAACAAACTTTAAAATATCGTCAATAAGTTGAATAAGTCTTTTCGATTAGTTCGGTCATAGGCACCCCCCCCCCCCCAAAAAAAAAAGAAAATAGATACACTGCTTCAAATTATGACAATTCATCATTTATCCAATCTCACTCAATTCCCACTTTTTAACGCCCCAATCCCCAGGAAGAAAACCAACTTTGGAAAACATTGTTGAAAATTAAGCAATTGCTTGTTCCAAGTAATTTCATTCAACATCCACAATGTTGTTTTCTTTGTTTTTTTGTTTGTTGTGTTTGTTTGTTATTTGGTTTTGTTTTTTGTTGTTGGTTTTTTTCCAAAAAGATATATAGTTTTAAAGTTTCACCAAGTAAACATTATCCTCTGCAACTTCTTTAATTATGGACCAGTCAAGAATTAAGTCGTCTGGTGATGGTGGACTGTCATAACGTGAATCAGTGGGTTTATTTTATCTTATTTCCCCCCATGTTAAGGGTCACTGGTATATGAAGCATATATCACTGAAATATTGACCAGAAGTACATAAATTGAACTTATTGGGGATATCTTATTTTACTATGGCCATGCATGGATCAAGATTTGTAAGGGGGCAGGGGTCTAACTAAAAATGCACTCGTTTTATAATACATGTAATCGTCAATTGGTGAGCAAAGTGTCATAACTACGTACAGCTTGAACGAAGCTGTAGTTACGAAACTTTGGTTTTCAATTGACAATATGATACTTTGACTTCCATATTTTCCGAATCTTTAGACCATATTTTGCCAATTGTAAGTGTGTGGGGGGATGTCTGGACCCATCTGGTTTCCCCCCTCCCTGTGGATCACGGGTGTTATCGGAGATTATCAGATATATCGCTATAGCCTTGTCATCTTCACCTTTTTCAAGCTGAAGTTACAATAATTTTGGTTTCCTAAAAACTTTTTTTTCTTTCTTTTTAAAATCACTGGTGTCTACTTTAACCACTTCCCACACAATCACGCTTTTCATACCTCAGAGAAAAAGAGCTTAGGAAAAATTGTGGAAAAGGAAGAAATCGCAAAGCAAATTCTTCATTATCCACAATGTTTTCTATCCGAAAAGGCGAATATCTTTTAAAATTTCATCAACTAAATATGTCGTCTGCAACATCATTGAATTTAGACCCGTCTAATATATCGTCATCTGACAATGGATTAAAAGAAGCAATTTTGTAACACAGTCTCGTGTTTTGTTAAAGTTCTTTGCCACTAACGTCGACCATGAGCAGATTTTCTGCTTTCAGTTAACAACCTGGTCTTGTAATCTGTTTTGTATGTGGGGTGGTAACCGGACAATAGCCCCTCCGGAAATAATCCTCCACTATGTTTTCCTATAAAACAGACATTATCCCATTTCCTTGTATTATAACAAGACGGAGAATATCCCCTCGATAGCCGGACATCACCCCCTTTGCTAAATTGTTGAAGCGAACTAAATTTCCTCGCGCTAAAGTAACGAAACGAAATATACCCCCTTTTTATTCATAACTCGGATTTGGAAGAACTGAGACTAATTTTCGGGTGAAATTATCGAATTTTAACCGATCCAGATACCGTAAAATGGGTCTAAACATTGTTTATAATACCTTTCAGAAAAGGGGCTTTTGTCCGCACTAGTAAAACGACGAAAGGGATATTGTCCGAACTAATTTGAATATTGAGAGGGGGATTTTATTCACCCTGAGGCTTTCAGAATGACGAAGGGGCTAATGTCCGTCCTGTTGAATTAAGGAAGGGGATAATGCACGCCTTCTCAAATTAAAGTACTGAAAAGCTAGCAAATCATTATTACGTTCAATAATCTTCTTTGCCAAAGGTTATCATGATAAAGAAACGAGGTAAAAGTAACCAATGGGTTGGCCCATTCCACCTCTATACGCCTCTCAAGAAAAAATTCTGGAAAACAATACGGAAAATGAAGAAATTGCTTTTTCTTCATTGCAATTTCTTCATTTTTCCACATTGTTTTCTACCTAGAGAGAAAAATATAGAATATAGAATTTTCAACAATTTAAAATTGTGCTATGCAAATTCTTTGAAGACTCTGATCAGAGTAGAATTGAACACGGTGTACTCAAGTTAGCTAAAAATACCTAGGCGATGAACTTGCAGGCAGAGTCTGCAATGTTCCTGAATTACATTAGAATTACATTTTATGGCGTAGGCATTCAACAGATTCAGATGTTTAGCCTCCAGTGGCAGTTTGCACTCGTTGTCAGTCCAATTAGCTCAGTTGGTAGAGCACATGACTTCAAACACCAAGATCACGGGTTCGAGCCCTTGGCTGACCATATCAATAGTAACACCAAGATACTTTGCTTTAGCTGTTTCGTTTAAGGCTTGGTCGTGGATGTAGTAGATGTCCTTGGGAAATGTTCGTTTGTTGGTGATATGGATTGTCTCTCTTTTGTCGGGATTGAACGACATTCGCCATTCATGTTCCCATAGTTGAAGCTTATCCAAGTCATCCTGTAGTGCTTTGGTGTCATTGTCCGATTTGATAGTTCTGTAAAGTAGGCGGTCGTCTGCGAAAAGGCGTGCAGTGGACTTGACTCGTCCATGAAGGTCATTTATATAAATCAAAAATAAAACTGTTCCTTGTGGGACTACAGATGAGACAGGGGATAATGAGGACTTTTTATCACCAAGTATGACTTGTTGTCTGTTAGCTTGAAAGTTGTTTATCCAGTTTATGGTGTCGCCGTAGTGGTGAAGATTTGCTGAAAGGCGTCTGTGGGGTACTTTGTCGAATGCCTTTGAAAATTCCATCAAAATGCCGTCGATTTGTTGCTTCTTATTCAACCCTGAAGTGAGATCCTGTACTGTACTGATGAGCTGTGTTTCGCATTATCACCGTTCTGAAGCCATGCTGCTGGTCTGAAAGGAGATTATGCTGGTCTAGAAACTTCATTCTGTAACTATGTATGGTATGTTCCATGACTTTGCAGCAAATCGAAATGAGGAAGACTGGGCGATAGTTTTGTCACCCTTTTTGAAAAGTGGAGTTATAAAAACACTCTTCCAGTCAGCGCGGACTTGTCCTTGGTCGTGTCAATGGTAGTGATAGAACTGGTGCCATCTCTTTCGGAAATCTTGAGGATATTTTGTCAGGTCCGGCAGTAGCTTTGTGTGGGTTAATATTCTCTAGGCGTTTCTTCACGACACCTTGATGGATTTCAAGGGGCGGTAACTCATCCGGCAGTTCTTTACCAAGGCCGCTTACATTTGGCTATCAGTTTCCTTCGTGAATACAGATGATAACTGTTTAGTTAGGAATTTTGCATTAGTACTTGGATCAGAGTAGCTAGTTCCGTCCTTTTTAGGAGGAGCTATACCTGAATTGTCACTTTGTCACAATTGTCCGATTAGCTCAGTTGGTAGCGGGCACTTGACTTCAAACCTCAAGATCACAGGTTCGAGCTCTGGACTGACCATATCAACCAACAAACTAATTGTCTTTCGGGTGAGACCTTAAACCGGGGCCCCGTGTGACGGTGCTATCAAAGAAATAGGCGGAGCTCTCAGCAGTTTCTTTCTGTATCTTTGTGGGGGGGGGGGTTAAAGATGCATTTGTGTATTATTCCGTAGTTACACTGTAATTCTTACTATATTCCTAATGTATATCGCTAGAGAACAAATCTGTTTTTAATTGAAATGGAGAATAAATCGCCGTAAGTTGAAAGTTTCGGTGAATTTCGCTGAGCAATTGAAAAAAAAAACAACAGCTTTTTAAAATTCGTAATAAAATTCTGTTTTCGGTACTGTATTTTTCATTGATCATATCCTCTACATTTTTGTTTGTTTTGAATTTACTTTTGACTATTTCGGTCTACTGTATAACCAAATCGGACCGTTTCGGTCAAATTACAGCCCGCTTTCACTAAATAATGGTCCGTTCTGACTTTCGATCCATCGCATGCTCAAACATGCAACAAATGAGAAGGTAGGTAATTTGTCCCGACCTATCTTCAATATTTTTACAGTTTGCTCCCTTAGACAAAATCAGCCGAGCACTTTGGCGGGATTTGTGAATTTTTGTCTCGTGGGATTTCATTGGATTCTTTCAAAGTAAATCCATTTGTCATTGGCTATCCCTGTGTTACTAAGCATCGACGAAATAGTTGACTTTGTAAGGGCGATAAACTCTTTGGACTTCAGGTATTATCCAGGTAAATACGAATAGTACTTATTTTTTTCATGTTGAAGTGTGAATCACAGCTTATTTAAAGTTTTAAACTATAATATTCGCATAATTCCGAAAGCAAATGAAACGTAACAAGAATCTCACGGTTCCGTACTCAAGTGATATCGTACCTTACTGCTTTCTTTTGAGTTCACTAGGTCAAAAATGGTTATGTGTCCTAAATTATCGTGCGTTAAAATGACAGGGACAATATGTGCCACACCTATTGACTGATACTACAGATCAAAACGGTTTGAGTCATCTAAACGCCAAAAGTTTATATTACAACCTACGTGAGATCAAAACACTTGTCCAATGTCCTTTCTAGTCAGTCTCAATGAATATTCTAGGTTTTTTTTTCAGGTCAGGGAGCTTTAGGATGTTAGAAACTTTCATAATTTATGTAGAATATTTTTATTTTATACCGATACATGGACTGCTTTTGACTTTGATATATTATTAGCAAGATTAGGCTTTAATAGATAAATGCATGGATGCAGCTGCCTGCCTGGGTAAATAACCATTCTAGACCTAAGATTAAATGAATTCATATCAATATACATAAAACACACATCTTACCTTGTTACATACTTTGCCAGAAGAGAGAGTCTACATGTATTCATGGCCATAGCCCAGTGGTAGCGTGTAGGACTCCTAATCATGGGGTCTTTGATTTATCTATCTATCTATATATACTGCCCAACTCCCCTTTCGGGTATTACTGGCAGGTGATTTGATCCCTGGTTTTGGCGAAATATCCTTTTTGACATTTGTCTTCCACCAATGCATGGATAATCGTAAGCATAAGTTGGATAAGCAGCTGGAGGCTCAGAAAGGATGTGGTAGTACTAGTGTAAGAAATACCAGGAATCCATGGTTAGGTGCTCCACTGCTGTGATATGATTGGAATACTGTTAAAACTGGCACTAAAACTCAATCAAACAATCTACATGTACTCACTGTTACAGGTGGATTCAAACAGCTAGTACACACTGTGTTAACCTCCTGCTGTGTCATATGTAAATCTGCCATAATATTCAATGCAGTGTTATATTTAGGAGTCAGAAATTGGTGGACTCTTGGGCAATTTTGTGGAGTCAAAATTTTAATGCGAGTCTAGGTCAATTAAAAAGATTAAAAGTCCTTTCCATGACAAAATGATTGAAATTTAAAGGCATAAATGAGTTTTATATCGGAAGAGTACAAACAGGTCTTGTGTTTGACCAGAAAACCAGGGTTTGTTTTTGACCAGAAAACCAGGGTTTGACCCTCAAGAACGTGATGTATTTCGTATTTTAACGCTGTGAAATTTCACTCAAAGTGATCTTATATAGCACTGAAAATTGTACAAATGAATTGCTTACTTCATATCCTTACAAGAAAATGTCAGTTGGTTCTTTTTTCCAAAACAGCATGAAAATCAAAGGACTGGAGGCAGGGTTTCCATTAGTTCCCAAAAGCCAAGAGTCATTGACCCTTGGGCCAAAATTTCCAAGAGTCAAAATTGAAATCCCAAGAGTCAAAATGCGATATGTCCCCCCCCCCCCTCCCCCCGGAGCAATTTAGGAAAAAAGTTTATAACTTTTTAGCAATGGTACATTAAAAATGTTTTTTTTGGGGGGGGGGGCATTGGAGGGGGGCAAAGGTGCCTTAGAATAAACTCTGTCTCAGATTGAAACATTTCTCCAATCTGACAGTATTCTATTTTCAATATAAAATTAAGATAAATTTTTGGAAAAGTTTAGTATTTATACATATATAATTAGTTTGAATCAGTTTTAGAAAATCTCAAGAGTACTAAGAGGATCAAATTGTTTTTATTTTTCATAAAAAAAAGTGCCGATTTCATGCACAAAAACTGATGACATTTCTTGGGCAACAATTTCTTTGGTTTCATTTTACTTCTTGGTTATATTTTGTGAGCTTTTTATAAAAGAAATGTTAAATAAGTAACTTCCAGTAGGATTAGAACTCTGAAAATGGGTTTCATCATTAATTTCACAGGTGTCAAGTATCTGTCAATCACGATCGTCGATGCATGTCCATCACTTGAGAGTGTTAATTACCAATCAAGCTTTGTGTTATCCTTGATAGGGGTGTAAAAATTCATAATCAATTAACCATTTTCAAATAATTTTGGCACACTTATGATGACCCTTGACGCTTGGCTGCTAATTTTCGAGAGTCAAAATGACGCACAGTGACAAATTTTCGAGCGTCAAAATGGCATTTTTATGAATTTCTGTGCGTCAAAACCCGAGGTCTCGGGTCAAACGAAAACCTTGGGAGGTACTATTTTTAGATCTATATTAATTTTGCAAAACAACCCTGACTTAAAATGGTCAAGCAAGTGGTGTAGATAAAGATCAGACTTCACTTATGTGCAGGCTGATCATTGTCCATACCTCCTGAAAAAAGGAATATTCTGGGTTCAGCATGATAAGGGTTAATAATACATGTATTTCTAGTGATGCCTTGCTCTTGTTATCGTTTGACCTCTTCCAAATCAGTTTTGGCCTGTCACCGCTAGAATTTTACGGTCAAGGAGTCAGTGACTCCTCAATTTCAAATACTGACACAAGCCTTGTACAAAGTCAGGATGAATAAATGAAGGGTAGAGCCATTACAAGAGGATGAAAATTTAGACAGGTCCAAAAGAAATTGCAGACAAGAAATATATACCTGATGGAACTTTAACCCATTACCAGACAACAAAATTTTAGAGTGGTCCCAATGGGACCCTACTGATATACGGAGTTCTCCCGAAAATTGCCCTTTAATTAACTCCCTTGATTCTACTGGGTAGTTCCGGTTTAAATTCCAACAAAGAGTATATAAGGGCTGAGACTAAAAGCGTCTGTTTTGGAGAGAATTAATTATTTTTTTGGTATTTCTTACATAAGAATATTGAGTACTTTTGCTATACTAATGAATTATGAAAATGTTTTGGTAGTTTTTAATTACGTCGACACATTATAATCGTCTTCCCGTCCGAGTTTCATCCAGTTTTCATATTCTACTTCTCATTTTCGAAACAAAATTAGCAAAAGTGTCCTTCCTGGTGAATTGTTGCTTTTATTTCCTTGGCTTGAGAATATCAATTAAAACATTCAAACAGACAAAGCAACAACGGGGGAAAAAAAGTATTGCGATAAAAGGAGTATTTTTACAAGGAATTTCTCCAAATCTGAGCGATCCGTTATTTTGATACAAATTGATTTTGATATTTCATCTGCAGCCTATTTCGTTCTGAGATTTCTTTTATCTACAAAGGTTTAAATGGTAAGTTAATCTTAAGAATTATCGATGTCCGTCCATAAACAACATGTTTTAATCCAAGTAACTTACACGTTTTGAATCGATATCTTTGATTACGCAATAGTCCACGGGTGGTATCCGGATATATCTCATAACGATCGGCTATTTGCTTTGATTTTCACACGACTGCCCATATGTTAGTAGGTTTTAACCTTTGTCATGCTGGATGAAATCCCTTTCATAATTCATTAAATTGCATTAATTTAAAATCAAAGGGTTGAAAGTACTGGAAGATCAGCTGTAAGCAACCTCTTTTAATATGGACTAGTCTAAAGTTGTGTTGTCTGGAAATAAATTTATGTTAAATCAACTCAGTTTTTCTTTGAAGTTTTTTTTTCACAATACAAGAATAACTCATTAAATAATATATGATTTTATTTTTCTATAGGTAAACCTGTATGATAACTTATTACTAAAATTGCAAGTGAATTCGACTTTTTGCGAGCTGTTTCAAAAGCCACTTGCAAAAAATTGCGAGTCAAATTTTCAGGGAAATTTGAGGCCTGGAAATTACGAGTTTGTAAATTTTAATTAAATAGGATTATAAATGCAAGAGGTAAAGGAAATCTATTTTAAAACGTTTCTCATTTAGAAAAATTTGGAAAAAATGTTTAAGTAAGAAAAATCTGAAAAAAAATGTTTAAGATAACTTTTTTACAACAAAAAGATTTGAATATTTAGTATATATACATTGTATCATATATGTCAATGCATGATATATCTCAATATAATAATAAGAATTTGGTATCAACTAAATGGATTAAAACGTTCAAACATTGTCTTAGTTTGATCTTTGTAACACTTTCTACGGTCATCTCTTTTATATTTCCACTTTTTTATTTCTCACTTTTTCTCAAATTCTTAAATACATGAAATGATATATAAAACAATAAGTTAAAAAAAACATTCAGCAGGGTAGAAATACTGTGGAAAAGGAAAAAATTGCAACAAGCATATTCTTTTTCTACAATGCATTCTCAATTTGAAAACCACAGGGACATATAAACAAGGTTTAACCAGGATAAATTTTATATAACAAATATAAATTTGTGCACACATCTAATATCAGATGCTCAAGCTTGTGCAGGTTGATTGAATTAAATTGGCTTACCCATTCCCACACAATGACGCTTTTAGGCGCCCCCTAAGAAAAATAATTGGGAAAACGTTGTACAAATTGACAAAATTGCTTGTAACAAACAATTTCTTCATTTTGCCGAATGTTTTCTGCCTAGAAAGATGAAAATATCTACCAATTCATCAACTTAAAGTTGTCATGTGCAACTCCTTTAAATTTGGCACTGTCTAATAGTTTGCCCTCCCGTTATCGGTTAAACACTACTTTCAATATTAAATCAGTTACTAAGCATAACTGACATTTCATCTAAGTCACCAGCTGCTCACCCTACTTAGACCTTATCATTTGCCGATTGGTAAGAAATTAATGATATATCTTACTTGCCATGATTTGTAAGAAACAAATGATATATCTTAAGAGGACCTACAGAGGCAAGAATCATTTCCACAAGCCTCCAGACACTTTACAAAGCTTGTTGAGGATCATGCAGTGGAATTCTGATTAAATTTATTTCATAATCATCAACAAAAAGGGTATCTGGTTAATTCCCATGGTCATGAAATGAAGACGTATGGAGAGCTTCTTTGTACCAGTTCCCGCTTGTAAAATGACAGATATCTTATAAATTCAAAGCCCCGCTTGACATGTGAAACCTTTTTTTAAAAAAGGAAATAACTGAATGTATTTCAGCGAGTATCATTGTATTTATTTCGACCAACAAAGCTCTTTTTATGGTTATTAATAGGTATATCCGGAATTAGGGTATATCCGAAATATACACTTTCATACCGGCTCATTTAAGATAATAAACATGTTAAACATCACTTAGCTTTAAAGATTAAGATCAGCTGTTAAAATAAAGTAGTCTCTAGATCATCTAGGGTTTCAGCATTGATGACACATAGTAAGAGCTGGCAACAACCTGTTAATGTTTTCGATACCGATATCATAGATTTTTTCACTGGAACTACCCAAAGATTTAAGGGAGATCACTCTTATACTAAAACTAAGCGGAGTAACTCTGGATATCGGTAGGGGCCCATTGAAAGGAGTTGCAGAAGAAAATTAAAATTTATGAAATTTTAAAAATCTTTATCTTTTGGGGTAGAAAACATTGTGGATAATGAAGAAATTGCTTGTAACATGCAATTTCTTCATTTTCCACAATGTTTTCTTAATCTTCTTTTCTAGAGGGGCGTCTAAAGGTGTCATTGTGTAGGAAGTGGTTAAATGTCTGTCTTTTTGGGTACAAGTATTGTGGATAAAGAAGAAATTGCTTGTAACAGGCAATCATTCCATTATTCACAATGGTTCCTGTAACTTTTTTTTCATGAGTGGCGCCAGAAATTGGGATCGTGTGGGAATGGGCTGGTACCCAGACAGACCACTGCTTGCAGAATCAATGGACCTTCTCACAACTTTTTACACAGGGCGAGATACTCATAAATTATGTTTATCTAAATTTCAGCAAATGAACAAAAATTGGATTGTAAAACACTCTTTACTTGTTCTCTGAAATTAAAAAGAGAAACCTGAGAGAAACAGGTCACTACCTTGTTCAGCTATCAATTACCTTTGACCCATTACCACATGAGAAAATTTTAGACTGGTCCAAATTGAAAAGAGTTGCAGAGGACAATTTAAATTTTGGATTTTTTTTTACCTTTGGGGTAGAAATCATCGTGGAAGCCTTTTTTTCTGGGGGGGGGCATCTATAAGCGTCATTGAGTGGGACTGCGCTAAGTATAGAAAAACTCGTAAAAATTTATGAATGAGTCTATTAATTGGACAGTCTTTTTTTCATAGTTTTGGGAACAGGTCCAAACTGGACATATTGGAGGAAAATATTATTTTCTCAAAAGTTGGGAAAAATAATTAGAACAGAATTTAGCCTGTGTTTTATTTACTTTCATGATGCGGCTCCTTGCTACCCCTTATAGGGAGATATTGATGTTTGTGAAACCTACATAAGGAAAATTCCCCAATTGCCTCAAAATACTCTCAAGCAAACATTTAACACTCAAATTGGAATCAGGTATTGTCTTTAGGGTAGTCTGATACGCTTAAAGTAGGTTTTAGTGGTTATCTAGGAAAGGTTCCATGGAAATCCATGTTATTTTTGGAAATCATGGCATTCAGTTGTCAACAACCCATTACCTCATTTGCATATGACCAAAATTCAACAGAATTTAACAAAGTGAGAAGGGAAACAACCAACGTCCTTAATTATGTCACATCATGTTATTAACACAAAGCTATGGTAAGTGTCTATATTTATTATAACACTAACAACAGTTTTGGGCTGATCTTTTAAGAATTAAAAAACAGCTAGTGAATATAACTTCTGATGATGTCATGATGTGGTTTGAGCATATTCGAACTGAAAACATGATTCAAATTCGAACTAAAATCATGATTCCAAAGGTTATCAGGGTTTGCTCTGGCTTGAAAAAAGTTGTCGCCATCACTTTCGCAAATTAAAAAAGTTGGAGCCAAATGGAAAAAGTTGGGGCCAAATGTAGGAGTTGGTGCCAAAGTCTAACATTTCTTAACTGCACATTTATTTTCTTACTTATATACTAATATGTTGTAAAATACACAATATACATATTAAACATGTTGTAAACATGGTCATCCATTTGTAATTTTGTCTTGAATGATTGTAGCTAATCATACACCTACAATGATTTTACTCATCTTCAGTGCTTTCAGTACTTTGATTAGAAAATCGAGACTTTGATAAGAAATATAGAGAGAAAGAAAGCTTTAGGAAACATGCTTGATTTGATAATAGAATAACACAGACATCTTTTGCTTAAAAAATCGGTGTAAGGTTGAACATTCTTGGGTACGAATAAAAAAAAAGAAATGGTTAAAAGTGTCTGCTCTTAGGACAGTAGAACTCTTGAAATTTCTGTCAAATCTTGACCAACTACCACTTTTACTATCAACAGTTCATCCGAATATCCTCCTTATTATCCATAAACACTGATTCAGTGTTTTTGCAAAGATTCGAGGTTGCATTGCCGAGATTAGAAAATGACTGAAACTGTCAGCAGAAATATACGAAATTATGCCCGAATTTTGCAATTGTATTCAGCAAGAAAAGGCAAATGGTGGCCAGTTTTAATACATTTTTCTTATAGAAGCCAATTTGTGCATGATAATTGAGGTCTACCGATATATAAACTGATAGCCGTAAGAAGTTTTATCCCGTTATAACTAATACTAAGTCACGCCCACAACACAAAATAAAGACCCGCTAACCAATGAGCGCGTTTCATTCATCTGATTTGCTGTCAATCAGAACTGTAATGAAATTTAGCAATGTGTCGGTGTTATGACAGACTTGATGACTTAATATTGACCTGACATACAAGCCTTTGAGCAATTATACACACTCGGCCCTCAGCCTTTATTTCCGGAAATAAGTGAGAGTAAATGAATGTATTAACCAAGCCTTTCATTTTTTTGGTGCCTCGAACTTTCACCAAATGAACATAACTTGCGCCAGAATTTTATTTTTGTCAAATTTGGCGACATGGCGCGAACCCTGGGTATACACACTGCATGTATGTCCCAGTATTTATTGCAACAGTCTCCCCGTCCAGTGTAATCTAATTTTCTTTTATAGATTAAAAGCCTACTTAGGCTATAAGAGAAATATCCGAGTTTATTATGATAAACAACCTCTGATTTTCACATACTAATTTTAAGAATATTGTATTCAAATAATGTATGAGAGGAAATAAAGATAATTCAAATTATTGATATGAAAAAGAAAACATCTGTACCTCACTTTAAGTCATTTAATGTTCAAAAAATGGACTAAGAAGCAACATGTTTAATCTTTATTCTTACTTTTTTGTATTAAAGATGCTCCACTTTTTTATTCAAAATTTGAATTTTTTTATCCCTAATTTGGGGAAAATGTCATGACATTAGGAATGGGTCCTTTCTAAGCACTTGCTCAAAGAAGCAACCCCTTTTCCATTATGTTTTCTCAAGTTTTTTCCTGGATTGGGGAAGGGGATTATATGGGATTGTGTGGTAAGGAAAATTGTATTTTATTGTTCCTTCTTGTGTCGCATAAAAATTCTGCAAGTCAATCAATAAGTATTATAAATCCTTTAATAACAGTATTACTAAAGTAATGAAATAGTTATACAAAACAATTTTCTAAAAATGACTTCTTTATTAAAAGCATATTTTTAAACATGATTTGGAATACTGAAAAAGATGCATTGAGTGGGAATTGGTTAAAAATGAAAGTGAATATATTTTTTTGCTTAGTGAATCAGTCTTACTTGGTGCAAAATAAAAACAAAAGCTCTCAGCTCCCTGAGCTAGTATTAGGAGAAATATGGTATTACAAATTTAAGAGCACAAAGTTTTTATTCATTCAATAGATGAGATCTGGTTAAGCCAAATACTTTTATTTGATCTTTTAATATATCATATGAGAAGACTTCAAATATTGGACTGTATACTTAACACCGTAGAACCTAATTTGTTTGATCTATTGATGTTGATTTATTAAAGGATTAAAATTTGAGTTTAAATTGTAAATCTTGCCTGAATACCAAACAATAGTATTAACCCTTGTCATGCTGAACCCGGAATATTCCGGGTTTTGGCAGGAGATGTAGAGTAAGATCAGTCTGCACATAAGTGTATTTCTCCTGTCAGAGTTGTTTATGAAATTGATTTATAAAAGAAATATTGATTTTTGAACAACAAGTTCTATTAGTGCTTTCAGCATTTTGATTTTACAGCGATTCGGTGAGGTTGTTTATACAGCATGACAAGGGTTAACCTTTGAAAAATGATTTTTTTTCTTTTCTATGAATGTATTTGGTATTTTCTGCTTCTCCACATTTTTTTCAGCTTTTCTATTTCTATGCAAAAGTTACATCAGTCCATGTCACCATGTGTATCTGTGCCTGGGTGGGTTAGTTTGTGGGATAGTTTGTGTGTCCATTTCCTGTCTGGAGCACATCAATTGATGGATTTCAAAATAACTTGGCACAGTTGTTCCCCTTAATGAGTTCTAGTGTCATGCATAAAAATCTGTTGGATACTTCCAAGTTCACACAGTTAGCTGAAGCTCATAAGCACAAGGGTAAAGGTGTCTATGATACATTTCAAGTTGAAACAAAATGCCGTCTATGCAATTGTCAGCCTTGTTGTGTCCTTGTGTAAAAACATGGGCATTGCTGTAAACTTGGAGTATACATTCAAGTATTGAAACTTAAAGAGCAATGTGTGCTGTCAATGGTAGGAGGTCACAACTCTATATTAATCCTTGTCATGCTGTATAAAATCCATTTCGAAATTGTATGAAAATCAAAGGACTGAAAGCGCTGGTAGTACTTGTTGTTCAATCATCAACATTTCTTTTGAAAATTAATTCATTAACAACTTTGGCAGGAAAAGTACAAAAACAGGAGGTGTAGACTAAGATGAGACTGCACTTATGTCAAAACCTGAATATTCCGAGTTAAGCATGACAAGGGTTAAATGTAGTGACTAAACTAGACGTACTTCAAATTCCCTATTTTGATATTAAACTTTCATTCAACGTCTACAATGGAACATTGTAAATTATTTTAATGCTCTTATTTTTCCTTTTTATCCAAGATTGAGGAAGTAAGATACCATAAGAGTGTTTGGGCTGTTGTATAATAATTTAATCATTACATGCTCAACTAGAAAAGGAAACAAAAAATATATTTATCAATTCTATGAATTACACTTAAATCGTTCCCACACAACAACGCTTCTAGAAAAATAATTGGCAAAACATGTAAAAATGAAGAAATCGCCAGAACCTAGCAATTTCTTCATTTTACACAATGTTTTCTTTGCAGAAACTTAAACAATTTAAAAATTCATTAACTTTAAATTGTAGTCTGCAACTCCTTTCCAGATGAACCATTCTAAAATTTTGTTTTCTGATAATGGATTAACCAGTTAGACTGGTCCAAAGAAGTTGCAGACCACATTTGAATTTTATGAAATTCTAGATTTTTCAACTCTCTGGGTAGAAACATTGTAGAAAATAAAAAAAATGAATGCTTTCAACAACCAATTCTGTCACCGTACACAATGTTTTCAAAGTTGGCATCAAAAGCTTCATTGCGTAATGATTGCTTGCAACAAACAATTCCGTCATTGTACACAATGTTTTCAAAGTTGGTTTTGTTGAGGGCATCAAAAGCTTCATTGCCTGGGAACGGGTTAAACTTCATGAGTCTCAAATAAATTTGATGGGTTTATTCTGCTAGTATGATTTTATTGAACAATTTCAATGAATGTCAAACTTGAATAGATGCAAAGCCAGTTTGACCCTTATATTGCTGAACCTGGAATATTCCTGTTTTGTCAAGAAGTATAGGCAAAGATCAGCCTGCAAGTAAGTGCAGTCTGATCATAGTCCACACTCCCTGTTTGTGCAGTTCAAGCCAAAGTAGTTGATGAAATCAGTTTTGAAAGAAATATTGACAACAACTAAAGATTTCAGTGCTTTCAGTCCTTTGATTTTAATGCATTTTGGAGAAAGGATTTTACTCAGCATGACAAAGGTTATACATAATGCAAAAGTACTACATCTTAAGTCCAGGGCTTGTGAAACCCTTTAGAATTCAGTCGTCATTGTGTGCACTTCTTTCTGGTGTGGGTCAACCAGGGCTGGTACACATATACATGTATTTTCATTGCTGCTTTCTGACCAGGAAACCAAGATGTTGTGATTGTTAGCCTCTCTAAAAAGAAGGGGAAGGTTTGTTTGGGCGCTTGCAGCATGAATTGAAGGCTTTTCATAAATGTGATCAACATAATCAACAGTCTAAAATCAGAATTTGGAATTCAATGCTTCGGAAGGGCATATTTACACTGTACTTTGATTTCTAAACGTTAGCCGGGTAAAAAACGGATGAAAATAGGGCCAGAAATCATAGCAACAATTGATTCTTTGGCCATGAAATTTTAGAGGTCAAAATTGTTTTAGAGCTAGTGTTCAAAACAATAAGAAGAGCAAAGCATGAGTTTTTTAACCAAATACCAAACAGTGACACTTTCTGCCACCCCTCAAGTAAAGAGAGTTAGGAATATATTTTGGAAAATGAAGAAATTCCTTGTAACAAGCAATTTCTTCATTTCCCAAAATATTTTCTAACCAAAAAGAAAAAAAAAAGAGTGGTAGCTATTTCATTTATCTGCAGCATTCTGAACAAAACTTCTTTGCAAACTAAGGTCAGTGACACAGAACTGTGTAAATTTTTTAGTAAAGATTTATTAAGGGTAAATCAAGAGGTTTTACATAGGAACCAGTAAGTAATGTTATTTTGATTGCTATATTAAAGTTTTAAGCCATTTCCATACAAGCCTAGCTTTTTTTACGCCCCTCTAGAAAAACAACTCTGAAAAAAATTGTGGAAAGAGAAGAAATTGCTTGTAACATGCAATTTCTACATTTTCTACAAGGTTTTCTTTACCCAAAGGGGTAAAGATTTTTAAAGTTCTTTCATCTTCTTCCAGTCTAAAATTTTATTGTGAGGGAAAGGGTTTAGGAAAGTACAAAAATATGTGCAACTTATGCTAGAAAATATTATAAGAAAATGATTTTTTTCTTGTGTAAGCAATTTCTCCTTTTTTCACTCAGTTTTCCATAGCTTCTTTCTTCAACTGCTGTCTGAATGTTCTTGTATTTAGAGCAGTCTAAAACTTTTTAAATGGCCCAAATTTTGCTGTCTGGTAATAATTGGTTAAATATCTATATTTTGTTACAGTATGATATCTACTGTGAACATATACCTTTATTGTAATTATGACTAATTAGGTCATTGTGGTGTCTCAGTTCTTTTTTTTTTTATTATTGGCTTGTAACCCTTATCTTGCTTAGAAAAGAATGTTGATTTGTGTGTGATGAAATGTGCAATTAGATTTTAACCCATGTCATGCTGAACCTAGAAGATAAGTGTTTTAGCAGTGTACAGTCGAACCTGTCTCAAGCAAGCGGTCAAGGGATTTGCCAAAATCGCTTGCTTACGACAGGGGCTTGCTTAATACAGGTCGGCCAGTCAAGGTGATGGCCGTATTTTTGAATAACAAAATATTAGGTGGCTAAAATGTTTTTTTTTTTTCATAGTATATAAAAAACATGAAAACAGCTCATTCAATCTTTTTATTAATTTTCGTAAGAATACTAGTAGGTCCATATGCTAATGAAGTCGATAAGATTATCAATCGAAATTAAAAAGGTTCCATATTCTTTCCGACATTTGTCTCTCACCAATGGGTGGATAATCGTAAACCTAAGTGGGATAGCAGCTGGAGGCTAGGTAAGGATTTTGTGGTAGTACTGGTGTGAGAAATACCAGGAATCCATTGTTAAGTGCTCTAGCTACCGCTATATGACTGAAATACTGTTAAAAGCAGCGTTAAACCCCATTCAATCAATCAATCAATTGGTCGTAGATTCAGGTAATTTCACAGAATTGGACTTGATTTAGACGGCTGTTGTCTGTGTTTTAGAGGTGCTTGTTGAATACAGGTAAAATTTAGTGTAAGAAAGATCAGGGCATTGAACTGGCCGTTTAAAACAGGTGCATACTGAATGGAGGTGACAGGATGACCAGGTTTGACTTTATAGACCTACCACATAAGTGCAGCCTGATCTTTGTCTGCATTACCTGTTTGTCATATTCAATTTACCCTTTCTTGTTCAATCCTTGGTTTCTACGGTCTGAAATTTTATAATTCAGAAAAGATTGCAGAAAAATAAGAAGTTTCTTGTAACTAGTCTCTTCTTTTTCCACAATATTTTCTACCCTACTGAATGGTTAATTTTTAAGACTCAATCTCCTTTAAATTTTCGTCTTCATAACCTTTGAATTTATACAGGTCTAAAATTTGTAAAACAAGAAAGGTCTTAGAGTTGTTTATGGAATTTATTTTCAAAAGAAATGCAAGTACACTTTGACTTTAATTGAAGTCTTTAAAGGATTTTATGTTTTCTACAGTAAATCCTCTTCAGGTTTTACAACTCGTCAAGTGTCAATCAACTTGTCTCGTGAAATCAAGACAAGGGCCAATAACTCTTACTGTTGCTTGGCAAAATAAAAGTGAATAATGAGACATAGAGACATTTTTGTCTATATTTTTCATAATTAATGCTCCCTCCCTAAGAAACATCCCTACCAAGAAATTTACTATTCTCTGAGCTCTAACTGTGTGCCCTTAACTTTTAACCATGTTGTACAAAGCACCCAGAAAGGCAAACTATTTTGTCCACAAACAACTCCTGTTTTCTCTTCACTCTTTATTTGATACATTAAATGACACCTTAATACTTTGCACAGCTCATAGAACATGCAGCCTTTATCAAGACAGAAAAACAGTAAAAATTAGGATGAAATCATTGGAATACATAGCTAACAGTAGGCTTTGTCAAGAGAATTTAACAGTAAAAAATCAGGATGAAATCAATGCATTGCATAGCTAACTGTAGTCTTTGTAAAGAGAAAATGAGGATAAAATCAATGCAATACATAGCTAAAATTAGACTTTACCTAGAGAAATATGGTAAAAATAAGGATAAAATCACTGCAATACATAGCTTACATCAGGCTTTACCAAGAGAAATATGGTAAAAATGAGGATAAAATTAATGCAATACATAGCTTACATCAGCCTGGCTTTACCAAGAGAAATATGGTAAAAATGAGGATAAAACCAATGCAATACATAGCTAGCATTAGCCTTAACCAAGAGAAATACAGTAAATATGAGGATAAAATCAGTGCAATACATAGCTAACATAGCCCTCATCAAGAGAATTTTATGGTAAAAATGAGGATAAAATCACTGCAGTACATAGCTTACATCAGGCTTTACCAAGAGAAATACGGTAAAAATGAGGATGAAATCAATGCAATACACAGCTAACATTAGCCTTAACCAAGAGAAATAAGGTAAAAATGAGGATAAAATCACTGCAATACCTAGCTATCTGTAGCAGTTATCAAGAGAAATGTGTTAAAAAAACGAGAATGGAGTCATTGCATAGCCAAGAGAAATATGGATAAAAATAAGGACAAATTCCTTGCATTACATAGCTAACATAGCCCTTTATCAAGAGAATTTTTTGGATAAAATGAGGATGAAATCAATGCAGTGCATAGCTAACAATAAACTTTGTATGTACAGGGAAATAAGGTAAAAAAAGGATAAAATCAATGCAATACATAGCTAGGAGTAGCAGTTATCAAGAGAATTGTGGTAAAAATGAGAATGAAATCATTGCATAGCCAAGAGAAATATGGTAAAAATGAGGACAAATTCATTGCATTACATAGCTAACAGTAGCCCTTTATCAGGAGGAATACGGTAAAAATGAGGATAAAATCAATCAATAGTGACTACCCTTTCTTTGATAAGGTAAACCTTTAAATGACAGGCAGATATTAAAACATGATCCATTTGTTTATCAGCAGTTGAAAGAAATGAAAGAAAGTTTGTCAAGAGTTAGGTGAAAATCAATTTTGAATTAAATATTGACATTTGCTGGATTGATTCTAACTGCCACTAGTTGCTAAGCATGTTATATGTAAATGTTTGACTTTAAATGACATTATTTTGTCATTTGTAAATGTGTGCTGTTTAATACTTATAATTTATTAAAGGAATCCATCTACAATTCTGAAAGGAATGTTATATATTTAGGACACTATAGGTTTGGATTTTAGATTTAACCCATTCCAACTCAATCCCTCCTTTTTACGCCCCTCGAGAAAAAAGCTTTGGAAAACATTGTGGAAAATGAAGAAATTGCTTGTATCAAGCAATTTCTTCATTATCCACAATGTTTTCTATCTAAAGAGACGAAAAAATACAAAATTCCATCAACTTGGAATTGTCGTCTGCAGCTTCTTTCAATTTGGACCAGTCTAAAATTTTGCTGTGTTTGAATAGGTTAAAGGAAAGTAAATGAGTGTTAAATACATATTGCTTTTATCAAGCTAGTCATTTTACAAATGATACAAACATTTAAATAATAGGAACTAGATTTTATCTTATTTATACAATAACCTTTCAAATGTTTTTATTTTATTTTATGAAAAAATGCAAAATGATGAGCTTATGATGTATATAAAAGGAGCAGGGAAATCCATCAACATTTATATTACTCTCGGGGGCATTTAATGTCTGATCTGAGTGACATTGTTTTTTTTGCACTCATGGGCATGCACATTTTCAATGCCATTTTTCTAGGGAAAACTGGAAAAATGCTGCATCTCCATTCCCTTCCATTGCTATACTAGTTTTTTGCTCACCGGAGCACAAGTGCTCAAGTGAGCTATTGTGATCACCTTTTGCCCAGCATCTGGCCTTCATGTGTCGTCCGTCAACAATTTCTTTTATCAACATCTCCTCCCAAACCACTGGGCAAATTTGAACCAAATTTGGCAGAAATGTTCCTTAGGTGGTCCCCTATAAAGATAGCTAAAAGAATTGAAAGCCGTTAAAAACTTTGGTTGCCATTGCAACAAAAGTGAAATTTTACATATAATCTTTAAGAATATTCTCCTCCTGAGCAAGAAGGCGTAGAGCCTTGATACTTTGCATGAAGCATCAGTATATTGACCTCTTTCAAAATAGTTAAAACTATGATCCTAGCAATCTTTGAATGACATCATTTCCCAAACCGCTGGGCCAATTTGAACCAAATTTTGAGGAAATGTTGCTGAGGTGGTCCCCTTTAAAATTGGTAAAAGAATTGAAAGCAGTTAAAAACTCTGGTTGCCATGGCAGCAAAAGTGAAATTTGAAATAATCTTTTAAAAAATCTTCTCCTCCTGAGCCAAAGGCATAGAGCCATGATATTTTGCATAAAAAATCAGTATATTGACAACTTTCAAAATAGCTAAAATCATGATCTTTGGATCAGAGCCGGGGGGGGGGGGTATGCATGAAGCATCAGTTCACTGACTTCTTTCTTATTCCTGAAATTATAATCCATGGATCCAGAGGGAGGAAAAAGTTTTCTCTTTCTTTCAAATTAGCCCTAAAGCCTTTAAACTTGTAAATTTGGCTTTTGGATCCCCAGGTGCAGAGCCTATATATGTATAAAGTATGGCCTGCTTTTCATAATCCTAACCTTAACATTAAATTAGACTGTTGAAAGAAAAAGAGCCTTTATCTCAGGTGAGCACCCCAGGGCTAACGATCCTCTTGTTGTAGTATCTTTTCCCAAATGGTATTTCACTAGTGAAAATTACCAAATTGTTTTTTGGAAAATTTGGAAAATAATCGCAAAACCAGGTAGAAATTGTTGTGAGAAACGGAGAAATTACTTGTAACAATCAACATCTCCTTTTCCCAAAAAATATGGTAATTTTATTTCAGGGTGTTGTAGTAATGGGTCAAGGTATAAATCTGAACAATAATATATTGTCTAATTATGCAATTAAGACTGGGAAAATACACCTGGGATTTTGCTACAATTATGCAGTCCAAGACTAAAGTAATGAAAAGAAAGATTGGAAAAGCCAAGAAAGCTATATTTATAGCTAGATAGCTTATAATCATATTGATTTCATAGCTGTATTTGGAATTGCTTGAATATTACCTTATTCTCACTCAATCTGGAATTCAAGTTCTTAAGATTTTTATTTAGATTATTAAGCCTTTCCTGTTTTGCAAAATGTTAGACCTGTCCAAATTCAAAGGTTTTGCAGATGAAGAAAAAATAACCATTCAGTGGGGTAGAAAATATTGTGGAAAAAGAAGAAATTGCTTGTTACAAGCAATTTATTCTTTTTCCACAATATTTTCTAAATGATAAAATCAAAGGGACGTAAAAACTAGGGATTGAACAGTCTGATTTTGGTCTACACCTCCTGTTTGTTGCATTTAAGCAAAAGATGTTTGAATGATCCTTTCAAAAGAAATATTGACCCTCATTAAGGCTTTCCAGTGCTGTCATACCTTTGATTTTAAAGCAATAATGTAGAGGATTTTAATTCAGCATGACATGGGTTAAGAACTCTTATGATGGAATTTACACATTTCCGGAACACAGCATTGAGTTAAGCAAGTAGCCTGGATGATGTCAAATGTTTTAGTTAAAAAATCTTTGGGGTGTCTAAAAAATCTTATTTAGCAGGATTTTTCATCTCAATGACCTCTGGTAATGGTATATCTTGTATTAAGAGATTTTATTTTATTTCAGATATTTAACCTCAGGATAGTGACCATGTGGAGTTGACCTTGGAGAGGGGTCAGCCCCTCCCATATTTAGTTACCACTAGTCAGAATGGGTGACCAGAGCCTCGGTAAACTGACCGCAAGTCTTGAAGACTTGTCCCTGAAAAAACAACTTCCATTACGCCAACAGGTGACAGATTTGTTCATATTCTCAATATCTTAACCTATTGCCTAACAACAATACATGTATTTTAGACCTCAAATTGAAAAGAGCTGCCAACAACAATTTCAAGTTGATGAAAGTTTGAAAATCTTTGTCTTTTGTGGAAGAAAAGATTGTGAATAATGAAGAAAGTGCTTGCCACAAGCAATTTCTTTATTTTCCACAATGATTTCACAAAGCTCTAGCCTTTAGAGGTGTCAAAAAGCAGGAATTGGTTAAATTTCCAAAATTGATATTAGTTAAACCTTATCATGCTGAATGAAATCCTTTCAAGAATTATATTCAAATCATAGGGCTAAAAGCAATAGGAGTACTGGCTGTTGGTCAGTATTTCTTTGGAAAATATATTTCACAAATAACTTGAAAAAGACCAGCAGGTGTAGAAGACGAAGATCAGATGGCAAATAAGTGCAGGCTGATCTTTGTCTTTATCCCCTGTCATAAGAGGAATGTTCTAGGTCCAGCGTGACAAGATTTTAGATAAGTTACTGAATGTATCATTATTTCAGTTCAACAGTAGACAGTTACTGAATGTATCATTATTCCAGTTCAACAGTAGACAGTTACTGAATGTATTGTTATTCCAGTTCAACAGCAGACAGTTTTATTCCATGTAAAATACCGGTCTTCTATGAGTTAATTATGTATGATGAACTATTAGGTATGGTTCACAAAACAATAAATGTTTACTTCCTGATTGAAAAGTCTAAATTTACACAATGTTTTGTTAAAAATTGTATATGCAAAGGTTTTGAAATTTATTTTTAATTTCTTTTTGTGCCACTGTCAAAGCGCAGTTGGTAGTGCATAAGACTCCCAATTTTCAATCATGGGATGTCATTGGTTCAATCCCCGGCAAAGGCACTTTTCCTTTCCTATATTTGTCTCCCACCAATGAGATAGCAGCTGGAGGCTAGGAAAGGATGTAGTTGTAGTACTGGTTTGAGAAATACCAGGAAACAGTTGTTATGTACTGAAATACTGTTAAAAGTGGCGTTAAACCCCATTGAATCAATCAATCAATTTAATTTCTTTTCACAGGCTCAGAAACCTATGCTAAAATACAGCAATTCTTCCATTAAACCAGTCCAGCTATTTAATCATGCCGACCTGGTCAGTATACGAAGCAGTGCAGACGCTGCACGTAATGCGTATAGCAGTCTCAGCCAGGCATCAACAACGAGTACAATTACCAACATGAACACTATTAATACGCCATTTCGATCCAGCTTGAAACAAAGTCCAAACCCACAGACGCTGCTTAAACAAGCAACAGGTAATGACTCAAAAGGGCAGGTAATCACTAGTAGAGCTTACTAAAACATTGTTTGTTTGGAGATTTTGGCAATTCTCAATGACTTAACTAACTCACACACAGTCACACTGTTTGATCTCCCCCTCCCCCTTGTGAAATGATTGTTTAAAATGATGAAACTGCTTGATACTAGCATTATTTGCAATTTTTTCAATCAACTTAAAATTGTTGTATGCAATTTCTTTGAATTCTGAAAGTTTGTTATCTGAAAATGGGATAAAATTTCAAACCTGTCCGAATTTGAAGGCTTTTTTTAACGAAAATTTATAGTGGTCTTCATTTAAAACATAACCTTACAGTAGGGTAGAAAAAATTGTAGGAAAAGAAGCAATTTCTTTTTCCACAATGTTTTCTCAATTATAAAATATTTTTATCCAAAAAGTCAAAATAATTTAAGATTCCATCGACTTGAAATTGTCATCTGCAGCTTCTTTCAATTTGGACCAGTCTAAAATTATGTTGTGTGTGAAAGGGTTAAAATTACCTGATCATTATGTTTAATCCATTTTTTCAAACAAACAAAAAATTGACCAATCATGGCTATCAATCAATGAATCAACCGACCAATTAAATCATTTATTCAGCCTGGAACTTTGCTTTTAACTTCGACATTGGCTGCCATTTATGTTAACTTTTTGTTGGTTTGGCAACTTAAACGTTGTAACTACAGCTTATTCAAGCTGTAATTACGATGTTTAAGTCTTCTGCCAACTATTCTACTTTTTTGTTGCATGCTAATGGCCATAAATTTTGCAAAATTTTGCTGTTTAACCCATTCCCGCACAATCCTGCCTTTTTACGCGTCTAACTGAAAAAGCTTTGGAAAACATTATGGAAAATGAAGAAATTGCTTGTATCAAGCAATTTCTTTATTATCCACAATGTTTTCTATGCAAAATGATTAAAAAATGTAAAATTCCATCAACTTGAAATTGTCGTCTGCAGCTTCTTTCAATTTGGACTGTTTCTAAAATTCCTCTGTGTTAGAATGGGTTAAAGCAGGACTTTCTGTCCGAGTCAGTGGGCGTGGCCTACGAAGTTAGTGGGCGGGGCCAGTGGTTGGTCAATTCTAGATCCTGTGTGGATGATATAGTAGGAAAACAACCTGTATAACAAAAGACAATAAACTTGTTTCTATCTTTATTTTCTTTACCAACGCTGTTTTCTATCCATCAAATGAAATTTATTTTTTGTACATTTTAGGAACCAATGGTCCTTCCTCCATGTCTGCATCAAACATGGGTACAACCAAACAGTCCCCTTCAAAGGGTCACACCAACCCCTATGCTCGACCAATCAGTGCCAAAGATATTGTAAATGATCTTCAGAACCAGAAGATGCGAAAAAGCCCAAGTGCCCAAATGAACCCTTCAAGTAACTTTACAATTCCTGGTGGTGCTGGAACACCAATGTTCGGCTTTCAAATGAATTCATTTATGCGACCCCAAAGTGCTTTACGTAAGGACCCACCACCTTCAACCCATCCAAAGAGTGATACCAAAAATAATAATTATTCGTCCAATGGTTCAATGAAGCCAACTTCAAGAAGTAATACGGGAGAAGAGGAAGATAAAAGATCTATACATAAAGGTCAAATAAGTCCCAGAAAGCTTGGACCTCCCCCAACCAAACTTGAAAGAGAGAAAGATTTAAGCGAGACTTTATCTGATACTGGTGCTAAAACTGTTAGCCAGTTAGCTAGGAACATATTTGGTCCTGCTAAATCAGCCCCTAATGTAGCTCAGGAAACAATGAAGCAGAACATAAACACTGGAATAAGTCGCGTAAGCTCCAATACCTCAGGATCTCCATCAGGATCCAGTACAAAGGTAGCTGCGGCGTGTCAAACTCCAAATAGTGCTGTGTCAAAAATGAATGAGGCATCTAGTTCTGCAATGAAAAAGGTTATAGTTAAGCCTGGTGAATCTAGCACAAACACATCAAGTAAGTCTGTGATATATGCCAAACCAGTGTCTTCATTACCTCGTCCAGGGTCGGCAGCAACTAGTCAGACTTCTAGTGGCTCGACACCTGATTCTCCGTCAAAAGTGCGAAACCTGAATTATACACCTACAAAACCATACAGTGAGGTGATGGATCCCTCACCCACATCGTCCAATAATGTGGTAACAGGAAAACCGCCAGTATCTGGGTCTACCAAAGTACAACAAACATTGGAAACTTCAATATCAGGAAAGAACGACAGTATTAAACATGGAACAACTTATATTGCACCAAATAATATCGAAAGACAAAAAGAAAAAGACACCAAAATCAACACAGGTGCAAGTAACTCTAGTAGTGCTAGTTCTAAAGATTCCAGTACAAACATTACAACAAGTTTTAGTACTCATTATTATAGGAAGGAATCTAAAGCTGATGTTATGATACATGAACAGAGACCCCCGGCGGTTGGAGCACCATCCAGGCAAATAAAACAACCGGAGAAAGGTTCTAGATCCACTTTACTGTCTGGTATGTCAGGGTCAGAGTGTGATGAGATAGATGACGAGTCCGAACCAGGTATTCCTGCTGGGTAAGTTTCTAGTCTGGCTGCTTTAATCACAAATTTTAGTTTAGACTGGTTCAAATTTAAAGAAGATGCAGAACTGTCAAAGACATTGAAAATGAAAAATCAGGCCAAAAAGAGTAGAAAACATTGAGACATGAGACATTTCTTGTAACAGGCAATATCATCTTTCTCAACGTGTTTTCTATAACAATACACTGCAGCTCCACTATAACACTGTTGGTGGGGTCCATATTATGCTATAACGCTGTCCCCCCCCCCCGCCGTAACTGAAATTTTTATTCGTCGGATTCGGAACTAAACACCCGATAATTCTTGATAAAATTCCTGTAACAAGTTTAATTCTATACAAGTTACTAGACGGCAAATGAAAAACAACAACTGTAATTACGAGATTTTAGCAGAATCCGACGAAATTCAGTGTGCGGAGAATTAATTTCTAACCTTACCTTCCCGGTCTATCAGGATTGAATAATCTGTAAATTTCTACAGGTCTATAGATTGTGGTTCTCTTTCTCCCACTATTAAAGAGCTAGAACTTTTTACCCGAGACATGTTTTATTATTATGATGGTCGTCAGCATTAATCTAAATGAATTTAGTTTTACACGGGCGTAAATATTTCCATCCTTAGACAAAAGGGATAAAATCTAAGTATTCCGCATAGCGACGTCTCCTTGGAGACCGACCAGTCGTTGAACACCTGGGGTTACTGAAGCGTTGAGAAAATGTCGCGTGGATCAACTTTCGAACCTTTTTCGGTAATGGACTTGGTCTAATTTCTTTACCATTGTTAAAAATACGGTAACAATAAACCGACAAAGAACTCTATCTGTCATTTACGAATCGGAATTTAAACTGACCAGTTGCACGTATACAAAACTTGATTAAACTATGTAGGGGCTAACTTTTAATCGTAAAAATGAAGGTCATAATAATCGAAAAATATCCAAGACAGCAAAATGTCTGGTTTCATATTGATACGAGTAAAAAAATCGGTCAGCAAGAATTCTCACGGGGTGCGTGTCTGGCACGTGTCAACTCCGGAAACTCTCCCATATATAGCTGAACATCTGGCGGTGGCACCTTTGATCACCTTTCCTCCCTCAGAATAAAATAAACTGTACCCGAAAAACCTTGACTCCAAATTTGTCAACGAGCTTTTTGCCGTGAGTTTGATCATACAGAATGGCATTAAATTTTCGGATAATTGAAAGATATGCAGAAAAATAACGGTATTTTAGTTTAATCTACTTAAATTATCTATCCTGTTTCGGATGAGAATCTTCCGATATTATGACATTTACAATTCAAATTCATGTATTTTCTGTATTTAGCGAAAACGTCGCAACTACGACTGATTGTTTTCAAAGCACATTGTTGCGTTTTTATCTTGAAGCCTCTGTCCTCTACGAGCTCAGAATACCAGCAAACTATGAAGTGATATAAATAGTAGGCTCAAGTCAATTTGTCTAATTTCACGTTGCGCATTACTTTAATAACACGTCCTACCGGGGACTGAAGAATATTAAGAACACCGAGAGTGAAACAGTCCGATATTTTAATCACACCACCTTCAAGGTTTGTTACTGAAGGTGCGTGCCTATTCTCTATTGATTTAAGAAATATAAAAGACCTAAGGCATTGATCATCTCAATGTCAAACAGTAAGACCAAACAATCAAACTGATTTTGTAAATTGAGACACTACGCGTGTCATCAATCAAACAAAGCAATTGTCTCTGAAGTAATGCATTAATGACCAGGACCGTCCATGTAAGGTGTTAAAAACTTACCTGGCTTTGGGTAATTATCAATTTTTATGTGCAACCCTTTTTCTTCGTGCGGGCCGAAGACGGGATGAAAAATCGCGGCCAAATCAGCATTAACATCGTATCTCAGCATCTGCAACCCGAAATGCCCCCCCCCTCCAAAATTTTGGGAGCCAAGCAGACCCCATGTTATAATGGAGTCAGCGCTGTGCCTAGTAGCTTTATAGAGGAGTTGCAGTGTATTTTCCCGTATGTAAACCAAGCAGGCTTGGTACAAGTTTATCCCCCCCCCTCCCCTCCCAAGAAAAAGCTTTAAAATCATTGTAGAAACTGTAGAAGTTGCATGAAATTACAGGCGATTTCTTCATAATCCAATATGTTTTCTATCCCAAAAGATAAAGATTATTTCAATTTCAGCATCTTGAAATTGTCATCTGGTACCTTAGTTAAGCAGTTAAGCATTAGATTTTTATGGTGTTGTAATTTGTAACATCCAATTTCTTCATTTTCCACAATCTTTTTGAAATCCTTCCTCTTTGGGATGGGTAATTCCATTTCGGAGCAATCCTGTTTATTTATGCCCTCAAGAAAAAAGCATGGGAAAACAGTGAAAATAGTGAAAAATGAAGAAATTACTATTCAAACAATTTCTTCATTATCCATATTGTTTTCTTCCAAAAGATTTTTTTTTCAGATGTAATCAACTAAAAAGTCAACAACTTCTTTGAATGTGGACCAGTCTAAAATTTGTTTGTCTGGTAATGAATTAAAGACTCTGAAAATTACATGATGCATAAAGCGATACTGTAGTACAAAGCAAGCTCAGAGGGTTATCATATTATTTCATCATATTTTACACATATCACAAAAAGTAGATCAAATTTTTGTTCATGAAGACCATCTGCCAAATCTATAACCCATTACCTGACAGCAAAATTTTAGACCAGTCCAAATTTAAAGGAGTTGCAGAAAACAATTCAAAAGTTACAAAATTTTAGATTTTTACAACTTTCTGTGTAGAAAACATTGTCTAAAATTCTCTTACACAATGTTTACCTAAATGTTTTTCTTGGGGCCATCCAAAAGCATCATTGTGTTGGAATGGGTTAAATTAGTCTCTTAAAGCAGTTGAAAGTTTGGCTTTATTGATAATGATCTGCTTGTAATGACTAAATAAGAGATATTTCATGATTCCTTATTCCACCTATTCCCAAAAAATAAATTTTAGACCAGTCCAAATTCAAAGAAATTGCAGACGATGATTTTAAGTTGATGAAATCTTTAAAATCTTTGTGTTTTCTGGTAGAAAACTTTGTGAATAATGAAAAAATTGCTTGTAACAAGCAATTCCTTCATTTTCCAGAAAGTTTTCCACCACTTCCATATTGAGAGGCTTTAAAAGTGTCATTGTGTGGGAAAGGGTTAATCACCTGAAACAATTAGTTAATTCTATTGACCTTTAATTCCAGTGAGAGAATGCCGGGTGATGGAGAGGCAAGTATTGATGGTGATGACGATTTTAATGATGATGATGACGACCTCGGTGATGATGAGGATGACCTTGTAGATGACCTTGATGATGACGCTATCGGTGGATCTGATGGTAAGCAGTGTTCAGTCTACGATTTCAAAAATGTGGGGGATACCAGCATCAAATTACAACTGATGTTTGGTATTTCATGCTTTGTTATCAGAAAACAATTTCCCACCGAAAATATGGGGGGATCTTCAAAAAAGGGGAATCCCCAAATCCCCCTGCCTAGAATAAACACTGTAGTAGGAGATCTCAAATAAGCTCGTCTGAGATATTTTTCATCTGCGTGAGGTGCAGGCATTCAGCAACCAGCACTAGAATGCAGTACTGTTAAGATATTTGCTGGTCATGTTAAGAATTTTTGAGACAGTAGCTATTGACAGGGTACAGAAGTGTAGTGAAGAATCTGGCTGATCTAAGTCTACTTTTTAATGAATGCAAGTTTTGCAAGCCTAAGACTCACAAATAAGTACCCAGGACTCTCCAAAAAATCTGATAATAGTCTCATGGATACCCTGGGGCTCAACTTCAGGCAAGAATTGAAAATTGTTTAACCCTTTCCTCTTGTTTTGTAAAATCTCAGACCTGATAGAATTCAAAGGTTTTTCAGACGAAAATTTAAAGTGGATTTTTCAAAAATTACCATTCAGCAGAGAAGAAAATAATGTGAGAAAGAAAAAAATTTGCTTTTTACAAGCAAATTCTTCTTTTTCTACAAAGTTTTCTCAATAAAGGAATCACAGGGACTTAAAAAAAAAAACAGGGAATGAACAGAAAAGGGTTAACAGACTTCAAGATGAGTCCTAGAAGGTTGTAGCTGTACAATACTTTATGTATCTATATATCTTTGCTTTAACTTTAATATTTATATTAACCCTTGTCATGGTGAACCCAGAATATTTCTGTTTGTGCAGGAGGTATAGACATAGATGAGCCTGCACATATGTGCAGTCTGATCTTAGTCAACACCACCTGTTTGTCCCTTTCAAGCCAGAAGAGTTTATAAAATCAGTTTTCAAATAAAATATTGACCTACATCTAGCATTTTCAGCGATTTCAGTACTTTGAGTTTGGTGCAATTCTAAACAGGATTTTTATTCAGCATAACAAGGGTTAACAAACATATCCACAGTTAAAAAGAACATTCAATGTCAAAATCAGTTTAAATTATAAACCTTAACCAATTTTCAGATAGCAAAATTTTTGACTGGTCATAATTGAAAGGAGTTGCAGACAACAATTTAAAGTTTATAAAAATTTAGACTTTTCAACATCCTTGGTAGAAAAAAATGTGGACAATGAAGAAATTGCTTGCAACAAGCACAACACAATGTTTTATCCCTGATTGTTTTTCTTCAGGTGCATCAAAAAGCACCTTTTTTTGGGAATGGTATTCTGCAACACCTTTGATTTTGGACCTGTCTAAATTTTTGGTGTCTGATAATGTGCTGATACTTACTCATAACCTACGCAAACAAAATTCATAAAGGATTTATCAAATGGTCAAAATTGAACAGTTATAGATACCAACCTAAAGAATGAAAAATAATGTCAAATGTTGTAAAAACATTGTGAGAAAGAAAAATGCTACAAATGAGGAGTTTCTTCTTCCATTAATTTTTTTTAAGTATGAGGGATTTTATAGTAAATGGGTTAATATTTGTTTTTTAACAGGGGAATCCGATGGTTATTCATTCACCAGCAGTAGCTTATCCAGGCGATCATCGTCTGCTCACCGCCTGAAATCCCGCCCTGTTAGTGGAGCTAGTACCGACATGGGAGGTTACACACGTCCCCAGACTGCATCTCCAGATAGAACAGTCAAACCAGGGTTCACAAAGAGTCTCTTCCCCAATATTCCACCAGTTGTAACCTTTGTTGCGGAAGGAGAGAAAGGTCAGTACAAGTTTATCAACCGTTTACTCTACTGCAAACTTTAAGACCAGTCCAAATTCAAATGTTTTGCAGACGACAATTTGAAATTGATGTTATTGGAAAAATAGTCAATAATTTTGGTAGAAATTATTGTTGAAAAGAAGAAATTGCTTGTTACAAGCAATTTCTTCTTTTCCACAACGTTTTCTCAAGTATAATATCCCAGGGATGTAAAAAACATCGCTTGGACAGGAAAGGGTTAGCTTTGCTCTGTGAATGTGCTCCTAACTTAATGCTTATGCTGAATTCAGAATATTCCTGTGACTGAAGGTATGTGCAGTCTGATCTTAGTCTTCTTCACATTTTTGTCCCTTTTGAACAAAGGTTGGAGTCCTTTATGCCTCAGTGGTTAGCACGGCAGACTTGTCATCATCAAGATACCATAAAGCATTGAGTAGACAACAGCAATGTGTTCTTAAATTGTTCTTTGTTTATGTAGAAAATATATCAAATCATATTAAAGTGCATTATGATGTAGATGTCATACCGCAGTCGTTAGTGAACCAGACTCCTTATCTTCAATTACGGGATGTTATGGGTTCGATCTCCGACGGCGGCACTTATTCTTTTAGACATTTGTCTCTCGTCAAAGGGTGGATAGTCAATAACCTAAGTGGGACAGCAGCTTCTGGCTAGGAATGGGTGTAGTGGTAGTACTGGTGTTGGAAATACCAGGAATCCATTGTTAGGTGCTCCAGTCGCCGCAATTTGACTAAAATACTGTTAAAAGTGGTGTTAAACCCCATTCAATGAATCAATCAATATTTTCAGATGTGACTTCATCATATTCATGATGTTTCATATTCATATTTTCAGTTGAACAGTTACCATGGGATATCAGAAAGTACCTCAAATGGAGACTAAGTCCTATAACCCCAAACGTTGTCAAACACTGTCTTGCAAGGACAGGATTTAGGATTACTAAACGTAAGTATAGAACTTTGAGTGTTGTATGTGAAACTATTTAGGTTTTTGGTGTTTCAAGTGGCTCAGCTGATTGCCCTGCCGACTGAGCTCTGATGGGAAGTTAGAATTACAGTCAAACCCCTCTTATACGACCACTTTCTGAAAGGGGTTGTAATAGTGGGGTGGTCGTAATACTGAGATTTGGTCGTTTGTCTTCAACGGAATGTTATGTCATTTTCAAATCTACAATCTTTGATGATTTCTACTTTCTCTCTTCTCCATTTTGATCTGATTCAGAAGTCTGACCCGAAATTATTTATACCTAAGTACCGGCAAAGTGTGAAACTGTTGATACTATATTTTCTATAATGCAAATACCAAACATCAATTAAGTGGAAATCTAGTTTTAATTGCTAATTAACTGTTCGGAATGCCGTAAACAAACTAATCGTAACTTCTTGGATACTTTTTCACTTTTGACTTTATTACTCAGTCAAACCCTTGACATATTCAAATAACAATTAAAAATAAAATAAGGTATGATTTCTAAAGATGATCAGCCACTTTAATTTTTTAAATAGAAATAACGCCTGTTATAATAAGGGTTCGATATCACATAATAAAAAATCCGATTTTGTATTGACAATGCATTCATCCCAATTAGTGTCGCTCTTATCAAGTGTGAAATTCGGGTGGCTGGTCTCAGTGTGTGAAGTTATTGGTCGTTTTAGTGGGGTTTAAGATAGTGTGTCAGCTATAGTTGGTACTGTATTTGGTGGTTGTAATTTGGAAAAGCGGGGTGCCAATTTTAGAGGGATTTGTGACCATTGAAATAAAAAACAAAAAATTCCTTTCTGTAAAAATTTGGTCGTAATAGCGGGGTGCCCGTATTTCCGGGGTGGTCATAAGGATTTACTTTAGATATTATACTGTATTATTTATTAGAAAATGGCACTTGTCTTGCTGGGTGAGTAATTTAAAAAATGTTACTTGTCCTGCATTATACCTAGGGATCTTTTCAGTACTTGACTTTTTTTTCATATACAACCATGACATTTCGAGTGCAGATGAAACAAAGAAGCAAAATTATTACACAAGAATAACTTAATTCTTGGCCGTAAATACTGGTAAAATGATCGTGACAAGTGAAACAATATTTTAGTAAACAGCTTTTTTTCCTGTATAATTCAAAGAACATGATTTGATGCAACAAAATAAGCAAAAAATGTAAACAAAATGTGAGAAATTTGTTGTTATATATGCATCATAATTTTCTTAATTACATAATCAATAAATTTTATGGTATTAGGGTTAATTAGTATGTATACTATTCACTTGTCGACTGCATCCAAATTTTCACCCGTATTCTTGTTTTCCTACTCATCAATAGGAGCGTAGAAGTGGATTCTTTGGACAATGTTATTTCAGAAATTTGTTGATGAAATTATCAAGTAGTGTACCACAGAGAAATCCTCATTTTAACATTTTCAAGGCAACATCAACAATTTATCTAAGTACTGAAACTCATTGTCTCATTTCAGGCAATCATGATTGGTTGGGGTGTTGGGGCAAGCATATGAAATCACCAGCATTTAAAGCTCTCAGGGAATACCAAAAGGTAAGACACATAAATAATCTATCGTTTTTATGCACTATACTACTCACATTGACCTCTATTATTTTAAAACATCATGCCTCTGCTGTCATAACTTGCATTTCTGTCTAGCAGTTGGACAGAACTCAAATGTCTTCAAACTTTATCAAAAAGTTTGTCTCCTTGATATCTGACAAGTTTGATACTGGGTCATGTGGGGCCATTTGATATTGGGTCATGTGGGGCCATTTAATATTGGGTCATGTGGGGCCATTTGATACTGGGTCATGTGGGGCCATTTGATATTGGGTCATATGGGGCCATTTGATATTGGGTCAAGTGGGGCCATTTGATATTGGGTCATGTGGGGCCATTTGATATTGGGTCATGTGGGGTCAGTTGATATTGGGTCATGTGAGGCCAAAAAGTAGGTCAAATCAAAAGACTGCCTTGATGGCCGATTGGTAAAGGTGCTTGACTTGTGATCTGAAGGTCACGGGTTCGAGCCTCACCATCTCCATGGTGTGTTCATGGGCAAGACACTTAATAACCAGCCCCAGTCTACCCAGCTGTAAAATTTGTAGCAGTGGGTTTAAACCACTGGCTTTCTTTTGGGGACGTGAAAACGTCTTGATTGTGAGTGACTATAAGCTTAAAGCTTTCAATGTAAGGAAACTAAAAAATTAGTTTAACCCAAATCTAAGAAATACATTGTGTGCATTCTTAAAGGCACATTTTAGGCTAAAGTGTCTTGATATTTGGTCGGAATGATTATCTTCATAATACATGCATCAAAGTCAAGTTTGATATTGAGTCAAGCCACCGTCATAGCACAGTCAGTAGCAAGTCAGATTCCTAATCTTCGATCATGAGAGTCATGGGTTCGATCCCAGGCTGTGGCACACATCCTTTCAGACATTTGTCTCCAACCAATGGGTGGATAATGATAAACCTAAGTGGGATAGCAGCTGTAGTTTAGGAAAGGATGAAGTGGTAGTACTGTTGTGAGAAATACCAAGAATCCATTGTTAGGTGGACCAGCCGCCATGATATGGCTGAAATACTGTTTAAAGTGGTTTTAATCCCCATTCAATCAATTGATATTAAGTGATGTGTGGGATAAAATCAGGTCACTGGGTCAAAATTAAGAAATACTTGTTGTACACTATAGAGGGCTCATTTTTCCTCAAACTGGGTCAGAATGTTTGTCTCTATGATATCTTTGTCATGTTTGATATTGGGTAGCATAGGGGCAAAATTTAGGTCAAATCTTAGAAAAAAACTTTCCTTGCTGTATACACATTTCTCTTGTTGCATAAACATCTAAATACATGTTAAGAATGTCTTTTGGTTATTGATTTCTAAGACAAGATTTTGATAAATGGTCACATGGGGCCAATATGAGGTCACTTGTTCTAATCTACTTACAGTCATTGACCTAGGTGAGCACTTTAGGGCAAATAGAAAATATGTATTTTAGATTTAAATATTTCATCAATACTGCCATAAACCCCATGTTGTAGTACTCATTTGAATCGTCTCAACAAGATGATTCAAATGAGTACCCACAACATAGGGTTTTGTAGAAAAGTAAGGATTTTAGAATGCTGTTACCTCCTCTTATCTATAAGTTGATCACAGAGTATAACACTTTATTCACTACTATTTTCTGTTATTACCTTCAATTACTCAAACAATATGTTTATGTCACACTTTTCGTGTAGTTAATAAGTGCACTGTTCACAAAGATATTAGTAATTATGCAATGACACTACCAATGGGTGTAATTAGTTTTTAGCTTTACTGGCCGAAGGCCACTAGAGCTATAGCGATGGCTTTTTCCCATCCGGCATCTGTCCGTCCTTCTGTCCGTCCGTCCATTCTTCCGTTGTCCGTCCGTTAAACTTTTGCTCGTTACGCGATAGAGTCCACAGTTTTCATCGGATTCTCTTCAAACTTTATCAGAATGATTGTACCAACATAAGGATCGTTCCTTTCGAAAATGGGTATGATCTGTCAAGAAACATTGGAAAAGGGGCCTTATGAAAATTTAATTAAAAAATCCTCGTTTAGGCGATAGAGTCCAAAGTTCTCATCAGATTCTCTTCAAACTTTCACAGAATGATTGTACCAACATAAGGATCGTTCCTTTCGAAAATGGGTATGATCCATCAAGAAACACGGGAAAAGTGGCCTTATGAAAATTCATTAAAAATTCAATTAAAAATCCTCGTTTACGCAATAGAGGCCACAGTTTTCATTGGATTCTCTTCAAACTTTCTCAGAATGATTGTACCAACATATTCGAAAATGGGTATGATCCGTCAAGAAACATTGGAACAGGGGCCTTATGAAAATTTTATTAAAAAATCCTTGTTTAGGAGAAAGAGTCCACAGTTTTCATCAGAGTCTCTTCAAACTTTCACAGAATGATTGTACCAACATAAGGATCGTTCCTTTCGAAATTTGGTATGAACCGTCAAGAAACATGGGAAAAGGAGCCTTATGAAAATTTAATTAAAATTCCATTAAAAATCCTCGTTTTGATAGAGTCTACAGTTTTCATCAGATTCTCTTCAAACTTTCACAGAATGATTGTACCAACATAAGGATCGTTCCTTTCGAAATTGGGTATGGTCCTACAAGAAACATTGGAAAAGGGGCCTTATGAAAATTCAATTAAAAACTCCATTAAAAATCCTCGTTTACGCGATAGAGTCCACAGTTTTCATCGGATTCTCTTCAAACTTTCTCAGAATGATTGTACAATCAGAAGGATCGTTCCTTTCGAAAATGTGTCTGATCTGTCTTGAGACAGGGGAAAAGGGGCCTTATGAAAATTTAATTAAAAAATTCTTGTTAACACTCTAGAGTCCATAGTTTTCATCAGATTGTATTTAAACTTTCACAGAATGATTGTACCATCATAAGGATTGTTCCTTTGGGAATTGGTCAGATCCATCTGGAAACACGGGAAAAGGGGCCTTATGGAAATTCAATCGAAAAATCTTTTAAGAAATCCTCTTTAACACTCTGGAGTCAACAGTTTTCATCGAATTCCCTTCAAACTTTCACAGAATGATTGAACTATCATAAGGAGTATTCCTTTTGAAATTTGGTATGATCCTTCAAGAAACACAGGAAAAAGGGGCCTTATGAAATGTTTAATAAAAAATTCTCATTAATAATCTAGAGCCAACAATTTACAACGGATTCTCTTCAAACTTTCACAGAATGATTGATCCATCATAAGGATTGTACCTTTTGGAATCGGATATGATTCCTCAAGAAACATAGGAAAAGGGGCCTTATTAAAATTTAATTCAAAGATCTTTGTTAACACTCTAGAGTCCACAGTTTTCATCTGATTGACTTCAAACTTTCACAGAATGATTGTACCATCATAAGAATTGTTCCTTTCAAAATTTGGTATGATCAGTCAAGGACCACAGGAAAAAGGGGCCCGATGAAAACTGGATTGAAAAAGTCCTCGTTAACACAATAGAGTCCATAGTTTTCAGCAAATTCTCTTCAAACATTCCCAGAATGATTATTACATTATGTGGATTTTTCCTTTCGGAAGTAGGTTTGATCCATCAAGTTTCATGGGAAAAGGGGCCCTATGAAAATTTAATAAAAAAAATCTTAGTTAACATGTAATGGCCCTAGATTTCACCTGATTGACTTCAGACTTTCACAGAATGATTGTACCATCATAAGGATTGTTCCTTTCAAATTGGGTCTGATCCATTGAGGAACATAGGAAAAGGGGCCTTAGGAAAATTCAATTAAAAAATTCTTAATTAATGCTTTTAAGTCCACAGATGAGATGGGGTTGTCTTTATACTCAAACAGAATAATTATACTTTTGTAAGAAGAGTTCCCTTTGGAATTGGTTCAGATCCATCAAGTAACATGGGAAAAGGGGCTATATGAAAATTCAATTAATAAAACCCTGTTAACACAATAAAGCCCACAGCTTTGATCAGATTTTGTTGAAACTTTCACAGAATGATTGGAAGGTCATAACTCTCATTCTTTTCATAACAGGGTTTGAACTGTCAAGAAGCACAGGAAAAGGGCCTTATGAAAATTTCATTTATAAATCCTTGTTACAAAGTCCAGAGCTTTCATCGGATTTTCTTCAAACATTCACAGAATAATTGTACAATAATAATGATCGTTGATGTTTGCATTAGACCTGATCCGTCAAGTATCACAGGAAAAGGAGCATTATGAAATTTAATTTTAAAATCATTGTACCACAATAAAGTCAACAGTTTTCATCAGATTCTGTTAAAACTTTCACAGAATGATTATTCCATCATGAGGATTCTTTCTTTTCAAATTAGGCGTGATCTGTCGAGTATCATGGGGAAAGGGGCCTTCAGAGAATTTTATCTATAATCCTTGTAACCAAGTCCAGAGCTTTCATTGGATTTTATTCAAACCTTCACAGAATCATTGTACAATAATCACGATTGTTGAGGCTGACATGAGACCTGATCCTTCAAGTATCACAGGAAAAGGAGCCTTATGAAAATTTTATTTTAAAAATTTGACACCAAGATAAAGTCTGCAGTTTTCATCAGATTCTGTTCAAAATTTCACAGAATGTTTGTACCATCATAAGGATTGTTTCTTTCCAAATTGGGCCTGATCTGTCTAGTATCATAGGAAAAGGGGCTGTATGAAAAATTATTACCAAATCCTCATAAACACAAGAATGCCCTCAGTCTTTATCAGAATCTCTTCAAACTTTAATAGAATGATTGTACCATCATTTGGATTGTTCCTTTGTAAATTAGGTCTGATTGGTTAAGTGACACAAGAAAAGGGACCTTATAAAGATTTTATTACAAAACATCATTATTACAATAAAGTCCTCAGTCTTTATCATTTTTTTCAAACTATCATTAGGATTGTTCCTTTGTACATTGGCTCTGATTTGTTAAGTTTCACGGAAAAAGGGGCCTAATGAAAATTTAGTTACAAAAATTCTTGACACAATTCAGTCAACTGTTTTCATTGATTCTCTTCAACTTTTAAAGAATTATTCTACCTTCATTAGAATTGTTCCTTTTGAAATTTGGTTTGTTTTGTAAAGTATCATGAGAAAAGGGGCCCTATGAATATTTCACTATGAACTCATTAACACAATAAATTCCACAGATTAAACAGATTGATTGTACTATCATTCCAGTTGTTGATTTTGACAGTGGATCTGACTATAGCAAGGGTCTCATAAAAAGGGGACTTATGAAAAACTCTCTTAAATATTCTGGTTAACACAATGATGTCCCTTGATTTCACTGGATTCACTTCAAAATTTCACAGAATGATTGTACAAATACTTAGATGGTTCTTTTCATAACTGGGTACAATCCATCGAGTATCATGTAAAAAGGGGACATATGATTTTTTTTAAATATTCTAGTAAACATAATGAATTCCCAATATTTCATCGGATTCACTTTTAACTTTCATAGAATGATAAAACCAACAGTAAAATATCACGGGAAAAGCGGCCTTATGAGAACTTGAATTTAATATCTTTGTTAACACAATCAAGTCAACAGTTTTATTGGATTCTCTTCAAAGATGCATTGAATAATTGTGGCATTCGAAACACAGGAAAAAGGGCCTTACAGATTATCATTCAAAACATTCTTTTGTATGTGATGAAGATCACAATCATTATCAAGTTGTCCTTTTAATTTCACAGGACAATTGTCGGGTTGTAAGGAAAGTTCCTTTTGGAATAAAATTGATCCATCAGAAAACACAGGAAAAGGTGCCTTATTGATTTTCATTCAATACAATCCTGTTTATGTGATTAAGTCCACAATTATTGTCAGATTCTGATGAAATATTCACAGAATGATTGTAGGGTCATAAGGTAACTTTCTTTTGGAAATGGAGTGGATCCGTCATGAAACATGGGAAAAGGGGCCTTGAGGATTGTTGCTTAAAAAGTCCCCTTTTTTTTCTTTATGCATTCTTCTTTGAGCAATTAACTTCCTTAAATATCAGATTTCTTAAACGGAAAACTTGATAACCAGTAGAGCGTCTCAGGCCCTCATGGGCCTCTTGTTGGTTTCACACCTCCATAAAAACATAAAATATTCTCTTCATTTCTTAAAATTTAATGACCTCACGCGAAAAAACAAATATCTTACAAATTTTGATACATTTTTTATGGAACTATTTTGTGCATAAGCATACAAAATTGCTGCATGCTCAAAATTTTGTTCATAGAGGTATATTTTTTTTTGTAAGGCCTATCAGAAAACTTGGTTTTGATAGACAAAACTAACAATCAACTTATTTATCCATGAACAAAAATATCACTTGTTTTGAATGGTCTTTGGAACCTGTGTAAATTTATGTAATTCTTAATCCATTACAAAATAACAAAATTTTAGACTGATCCAAATTGAAAGTAGATGCAGATGACAATTCTTTGTTAATGAAATTTAAATCTTTTTCTATTTTGAAGAAAGCAGTTTGGATAATTAAGAAATTTCTAGTTATAATTTCTTCTTATCCACAATGTTTCCAAAGCTTTTCTCAAGAGGGCAGTCGAAAAGCATGAATGTGTTGGTATGGGTTAATGCAAATGTTGTTTTCTTTAACCCTTGTAATGCTGAATTAAAATCTTATACAGAATAGGTTTGAAATCAGACTTACAGCACTGGAGAATCTTCATGAAGCTCAATATTCCTTTTGAAAATTTATTATTTAAACAACTCTGTCTTAAAGTTGACAAATAGGAGGTGTAGACCAAGATCAGACTGCACTTTTGTGCAGGCTGATCTTTGTCTACACCTCCAGCCAAAACAGGAATATTCAGGTTCCAGCAAGACAAGGGTTTACATAATTATCTCAAAGATTTTTAGATTTGACCTAAATTACAACCATGTATTATTTGTTTAAGCATGTGTGCCAAAGTGTCAATCAAATTGATTGACAAATGATGATAGAAACACACAAATATATAGCACATACAATCAAGAGACTTAAAGAGAACTCTTTAGCAGACAACAAAACTTTGGACTGGTCCAAATTCAAAGAAGTTGCAGAGGACAATTTAAAGTTGATGAAATTTTAGAAATCCCTATCTTAACGGATGAAGTAGCTAAAGTACTGGTGAAAGTGGCACAAGGTCTGTTACAAAATAAATATTTGAGTTTTTCTTTTTTTTTCCCGAAACATGGGGTATCCACATAACCTTGTTGTTGTTATTGCCATGCAGGGTTTAGCAGAATCTGAGACTCAAAAATAAGTAGCCGGAACTCTCAAAATTGTTTTTAGACCTGACCAAAAGGTTTTGTAGACGAAAAACTGTCCAAATTCAAAAGATTTGCAGACAAAATTTTTCCAAATTCAAAGGTTTGGCAGACCAATTTTGAAAGTGGATTTAATGCAGTAGGGTAGAAAATATTTTGGAAAAAGAAGAAAAGCTTGTTACTAGTAATTTCTTCTTTTCTACAATGTTTTTTAAAAAAAAAGACAGGTATTGAACAGGAATGACACTTTTTGACACCCCTCAAGATTAATAATTTGGAAACATTCTTCATTTTACACAATGTTTTCTACCTGGAAATCTGAAAAAATCTAAAATTTTATAAAGTTTAATTTGTTGTCTGCATCTTCTCTCAATTTGGGACAGTCTAAAATTTTGCTGTCTGGTAATGGGTTAGACAGTCTTTAACCCATTTTTTTTTTTTCAAAATTTTGGAATTGTCCATGTTCAAAGGGGTAGCAGACAACATTATAAACTGAATACATTTAAAAAGTAACTGTCCTTAAAGATAGAAAATATTATGAAAAAAGAAGGTTATGCTTGTTTCAAGCATTTTTTTCTTTTTCCACAATGTTTTCTCATGTACAGTATTACAAGGAGGAAAAATCATATATATAAAAACAGTCAAAAATGCATTGTCAAAGTGTAAATCAGTCACTCCAAAACCTTTATGACACTCTCTGGTAAAATATTTGTTAACCCTTTCCTGTACAATCACTGGTTTTTACGTCCTTGTGATTTTATACTTGAGAAAAGATTGTGGAAAAAGAAGAAATTGCTTGTAACAAGCAATTTCTTCTTTTTCCACAATATTTTCTACCCTACTGAATGGTTATTTTTCAAATTGAATCCACTTAAAATTTTCGTATGCAAAACCTTTGAAATTGGACAGGTCTACAAAATTTTGAAACAGGAAAGGGTTAACCCATTCCCACACAATGACACTTTTTGACTCCTCTCAAGAAATGACCATAGGAAACATTGTGGAAAATGAAGGAAAATTGTGGAAAATGGAGAAATTTATTGTTACAAGCAATTTCTTCATTTTCCACAATGGTTATTACAAAAAAAGCCACAGAATTCTAAAATTCTATCAACTTAAAATAGTTGTCAGGAACGTCTTTGAGTGTGGACCAGTCTATATTTTTGTCAGAAGGAATGGGTAAAGGATAATTTGACAGTTAGTGCCTGAGTAATTAGATTGCATAGGTATTGTATTCAAGTTGAGTAAAGGATTATAATTGATTCATAAAAGATTATTAGCTTACTTTAAAATATAAGTAGATTGCCTATCTCTCAATCCTTAGCTGTATTGGAATTTATAAAAAAGATAATAGTGGATTTTTTGGTGTAAACATGAATTTGCAATTACAACTTTTCTCTATATATTTTTAGCAAGCAAATAAAACCCATAATACTTAACCTATTACGACACACTTAACTTCAGACCAGGCCAAATTAACGCATTCCCACACGATGACGCTTTTGCACCCCCCTCACGAAAAACAAAATGGAAAACTCTGTAAAATGAAGAAATTGCTTGTTACAACCAGTTTCTTCTTTTTACACATTGTTTTCAACCCAGATATTTGTACAAATCTAAAATTTTATAAAGTTTGAATTATTGTCTGGAATTCTTTTCAGTTTGGACCAGTCTCATATTTTGTTGAGTGGGGAAAAGTTAATAGAAGTTGCAAACAACAATTTTTTTTCGATGTGATTTTAAAAAAAGTTGTCATTTGGGGTAGAAAACTTTGTTGATAATATTTGTCCAATGCAATTTTCATGTAGACATCCAAAAGCATGTTGGCTCATTTCCTCATGACAAGAATTTAGACCTTTCATAGAGGTTATAGAATGACATATCAGAGTCAATTCGATAAGTACTAAATCTGTTAGTTTCAATATCAGAAAAGGAGTAATTGACTGTCTTAAGTAATTTCTCCTTTTCCCACTTTGTTTTCTAGCACTAGAGTTTCGTTGTGTGGAAAAATACGAAATAGTGTTATTATTGGTTAAAAACAATACTCAAACCATGATCTTGTTTCTATAATCCTTCCTTGTTGGTTAAGATCAATGCCATAAGATTACTTAATATAGCTCTTATCTTATTCAACCCATTTCCACACAATCGGGCTTTTTGATGCCCCTAAGGAAATGGGCTTCATAAACATCGTAGAAAATGAAGTGAATTATTCTAAAAATTTGAAATAGATGTTCCCTTTCAAGTTGGAAGCCTGTATCTGTTAACTCATTCCAATATGATAACGATTTTTGACACCCCTCAAGAAAAAGCAATTGTTCCAAGCAATTTCCTCATTTTCCGCTATGTTTTCTACCCAGAAAGTTTGAAAAATCTAAAATTTTGTTAACATTATATTGTTGTCTGCAACTCCTATCAATTTGGACCAGTCTAAAATTTGCTGTCCATTAATACGTTAATTGCCAATGCACCAGATTTCAATTGAACAAAGAAGAGTTTGAACTTGTTGCCAGACAACAGTAATTTCTTCATTCTCCACAATGTTTTCCAAAGCTTTCATATTGAAGTTTGTTTGAAAGTGTCATTGTATGGGAATAGGTTGACGTTAACATATTTCCTCCTCCATTTGTGGACAAATTTGAAAGAAGTTTCCACTAGATATTTTTAATCACATGACCTTGAGCATATTGTCAGGTTTTTGCCACTTTAGGCTGCATCAGAGATTGTTTTCTTTTGGGGAGTGAAGATAAGAGGATGTTTTGGAATGGGTAAAACCTCATTGGTGTTGTTTTTAACCCTTTTCATGCTAAACCCAGAATATTCTGGTTTTGGCAGGAGGTATAGACAAAGATCAGCCTGCACATAAGTGCAGTCTGATCTTAGTCCACACCTCCTGTTTGTCTTTTTCATACCAGAGTTGCTTTTGAAATTCATTTCATAAGAAATTTTGATGATTGAACAACAAGTACTAACAGTGCTTTCATCCCTTTGACTTTAACCCATTCCAACACAATGGAATTTTAGACCAGTCCAAATTGAAAGGAGCTGCAGACGACAATTTCAAGTTGATGGAATTTTAAATTTTTCCGTCTTTTGGGATAGAAAACATTGTGGATAATAAAGAAATTGCTTGATCCAAGCAATTTCTTCATTTTCCACAATGTTTTCCAAAGCTTTTTTGTTGAGGGGCGTAAAAAGGAGGGATTGAGTGGGAATGGGTGCCATTCCAAAATGGATTTACTCAGCATGACAAGAGTTAAAAGGATTAACATTGTCACAAGCTTAATAGTAAAGGATTTACCTCTATTGGACATAGTCCATTAATTTCATTGATCAGCATTTCATGACAGTTTTAACGGGCATTTAGATGGGCCATATACTACCCCATTTATTATTTATCAGACACTTTAGAGTATTTATCTGTCGTATTATAGAGCAATTTGGCACGCTAACCATTTAACGTAGGTCAGCAGTTTTGTAGCCCATTCAATAAGATGACAAATCACGCCAGTAGTCTGTGAAATTGTCTATCAACCTTAGTTAATTACCACATAACAAAATCTTAGACCTATCCAAATTGGAAGAGGTTGCATATTACGAATCAAAGAGGGTCTAGATAGAAAAATAATTGCCAAATAGGATTGAAAACATTGTGAGGGGAAATGCCTATAGCTTGTCCTTTACTATCAATATTTTCTGTAAATTATTCTCTTCACTTTAGATAAGTCAAATCTTAACCTTTCTAGGGCTGATCCCAGAATATTCCTGCTTTGGCAGGGGGCATAGACAAAGATCAGCCTGCACTTAAGTGCAGTCTGATCTCAATCTCCACCACCTGTTTGTCCTCTTTAAGACAGAATAGTCCAAACTAAATATTGACGCTGACAAAAAGACCTACATACCAATCAGCGCTTTGATTTTAATCTATTTTTGTTCACGTATTTTATTCAGCATGACAAGGGTTCTCTGTCCACCTGTCTGTGCCCTTGTCTGTCTGCCTTCAAAACTCATCCTGCAATGATTGGGCCCAAAGAAACTACTTCACCTCTCCTCAAGCATGAATTTTCTTCTGTTATCTGACCAAAATTGTCATGGCATTGTCAGTCTGTAAATCTGTAAACTTTTAACCAAACTTTTTATAAATTTCCTTTTATTTGATTGTTTGAAAGACATTACTTTTATGGGTGGGGATAATTTCTATATTACGGTATGATGAAATGTTTGAAATTCTCTTATGAAACGACTGGCTGGATTTCAACCAAATAATGCGGAAATCATCTTTTGGTGACTTTTTAGTAGTTTATATAGAAAAAAATTATCAATAGCAAAATATTGATTTTATGTGTTGGGGTAAAGTTCATAATTGGTATGTTAAAAAAAAGTTTGAAAAGTTACTTCTCAGAAGTTATCAAGTTTATTTAATCTGAATTTTGCGTGAACAATCCCTTGGTGATCTTTTATTTGATTGGTCGAAATTTGTGCCCTAATTTTGTCAGATGATTAATGTTGCTTGTCTGAGTAACAATTTTTTCCTGATTTGATACCAGTAATACTCAATTCTTCTTAATCATTAATTTGAGGTCTGAGTGAAGGGAGAAGGTTTAAACAGATCAAGCACCTCTAGTTTTCCTATATTGAAATATGAGTAAAAATTATCGAAACCATCATAGATGTGGTCGAAAATAATTTCGAAAAGAAGAAATTGCTCGTTATAAACTTTGCTTTTTTACCGACAATGTTTTCTCAAATATAAAATTGCAGATACGTAAATCCTGGGTTTGTACAGGAAAGGGTTAAACTATTATTGCTAATATTTGACACAAAGGTACTGCCTTTCAATATGCATGTGCTAAGGTCAAGGTCATCATACATCAATCAAGGTCAAACACACCTTGTTTTTTTCTATTTCCAGTTGAACCACTTTCCAGGCTCGTTCCAGATAGGCCGTAAGGACAGACTGTGGAGAAACCTCTCAAAGATGCAGGTTCACTTTGGTAAAAAAGAGTTTGGGTTTTTCCCACAAACATTTTGTCTTCCGCAAGATTCCAAATTATGTAAACGTGCCTTTGAGGATGGCGGTCCCAAGCAAAAATGGATCATTAAACCTGTGAGTATGATAATTAGATTGTCTTGATTCTTTTTAGATATTTAAAAATTAATGGATTGCTGACAACTCCCTCTTAGTTTTGACAGGAAGACCGAAAGAGGTTGCAGACGACAATGCAAATTGGATGCTGTTTGAAATTAAACCATTCTACACGGTAGAAAGCATTGTGGGAAAAGAAGAAATTGCTTGTTCCAAGCAATTTCTTCTTTTTCCACAATTTTTTCCTTAGTATAAAATCACAGCAGCGTAAAATCCAGGGTTTGTACAGGAAAGGGCAAAGTGGCCAAACCAACAAAAAATGCTTTAAAGTCAATGTTGGACAATGTCAGAAAATGGTAGACTTCGGGTCTAAAGAATGATTTGATTGGTCAATTAATTCTTTGATTGTCATAGGCAATCTGTGAGTTTGTCCTCGTCTTCTTTTGATGTAAGGAAGAACAGTCACTCCATGAGAATATGTCATGTTAGAGCTAGAAAGTGTGTCTGTATGAACCCATGTAATTGGGTGTATCTACCAGAAGATAATCAGTTACAATCTCTGCATGAAAACTCTCTGAAGAAAGAGCCAATTTCTGTACTTTGTATCACACAAATTACAACCATCTTGGAATTTTGTTAACAATGTTTTGTAGAGATACCAAACTTAGAGATATTGGTCCTGCTAGAACTTTTCTGATTTTGTATTCAAGAATTGAAACTGTTTCTCTTTTGGAAGAATTTTTAAATCTGGAATGGTCAATCTATCTACAAAAGCAATGTTTAAGAGATAACGGTCTGATTGCCCTCTGCTTGATCTAATGTGTGTTTGTAATTTAATCGGGGTCTGTGATGCCCTGAAGAAACAAGGTTACAGAAAAAATAAGTGCAAAAAGGAGGGTTCCCTTGTTACAAGCAATTTCTCCTTTCCTCTCAATGTTTACAACCTAATTTGGTACTTTTTTCAAATTTTAGCACACTTTGAAATATCCATGTATCTTCTCTCAAAGTGAAATACAATGTATTCTGAAATTTTGTCGTCTGGCAGGGGTTGAAGGGTTGAACTCAAAGCTTTTGAAAATATCTATCAAATGGTTTGTGCTAACCCCTCCAGATGCTTCTTATTTTCATCACAAGTCAAAAATAAATTGATATTTTCCTTATTTCAGCCTGCTTCTGCCCGAGGGATAGGTATCAAGGTCATCAACAAGATCACACAAATACCAAAGAAAAAACCTGTTATTGTACAAAAGTAAGTGAAAGTTATCACATATAATAAATAATTGAATTTTTTGGTTTTGTCTATCAAAAACAGGCATTCTGATTGGTTAAAATAGTTATTCATACCTATTTGAACAAAATTTTGAGCATGCAGCCATTTTGTATGCTTCCTCACAAAAAAGTTACATACAAGAAAGTGTCAAAATTTGTAAAGGTTTTGCTTTTTATAAGCCAGAAGGGTCCTATAATGTTATGGCCCCGGTCGCCCATCCGTCTGTCTGTCCGTCTGTCCGTCCTTTAGCATGTTTTTGTGTGCGCAACTCCTCCTAAACTATCAATGGGAATGAGCTGAAACTTGGCACAATTACTCCCAATGATGTCTAGTTGTACATAAGACCTTTGAATTTCAAATCGCTCCAGTCATTAATGAGTTATCTTGAATTCTCTGCCCTTGAATTGAACGAAAATCACTGTTTATTGTGGGCGCAACTCCTCCTAAACTATCAATGGGAATGAGCTAAACCTTTGTACAGTTACTCCCTATGATGTCTAGTTGTGCATAAGACCTTTGAAATTTAAAATTGCTCCAGTCATTCTTGAGTTGTCTTGAATTATCTGCCCTTGAATTGAATGGAATCACTGTTTATTGTGTGCGCAGCTCCTCCTAAACTATCAATTGGAATGAGCTGAAACTTTAGACAATTACTCCCCATGATATCTAGTTGTGCATAAAACCTTTGAAATTCAAATCGCTCCAGTCATTCTTGAGTTATCTTGAATTTTCTGCCCTTGAATTGAACGAAAATCACTGTTTATCGTGTGCGCAACTCCTAAACTATCAATGGGAATGAGCTGAAACTTTGTACAGTTACTCCCTATGATGTCTAGTTGTGCATAAGATCTTTGAAATTTAAAATTGCTCCAGTCATTCTTGAGTTATCTTGAATTATCTGCCCTTGTATTGAATGAGAATCACTGTATTTCTTGTGAGCTCAACTTCTCCTCATTCTGAATGGGAATGAACTGAAACTTGCTACATTGACTTTGTGTGATAAATTTTGTCCTTAGGACTAGAATTTGTTTGAAACGTCAAGTTGTTCCTAAATTATCTGCCCTTGACTTAACAAAAAAGCTTCAATTTACATTTAATTTTGTACAAAACTCCTACAATTTACATAGAATTTAACAGAAACTCGCCATAATGTATCTCTATGCTTTTAGTACGTCTGTCTGTCTGTCTGTCTGTCTGTCTGCTAGCAATTTTTTGTTTGCGCCACTAAACTATCAATTGGAATGAGCTGAAACTTTGTACAGTTACTCCCTATGATATCTAGTTGTGCATAAGACTTTAAAAATTCAAATCTTTCCAGTCATTCTTGAGTTATCTTGAATTATCTGCCCTTGAATTGAAGGATAAACACTTAATGTCTTTTATGCACATCTTATCCTACATTTTTCATGGCAATGGTTTTAAATTTAACAATGGTTTTGAAAGCTGTCATGTTTCTCAAGTGTATACAATATTATTCAGGTAACAAGATCTTTCTATTGATAAAATGCATGACCTATCATTTAAGCTAACATAGCTGACAAAGCAGGGTTACTTACAAGCGAAGTTCTTGTTCACTTGATTCTATTAAATTGAAAAGAAATGAAGAGAATATTTTTTTTTGTTTTCATGGAGGTATAAACCGAAACACCTAATCACACTTATGTATGAGTCAGCTTAACTGTGATTAGGTTTTTTGGTTCGTTTCATGGATTCATACATAAGTGTGATTAGGTTTTTCAGTTCATACCTCCACGAAAACAAAAAATATTCTCTTCATCTCTTAAGTAAACTATCCTGAAAGTTTTACTAGTTTTGTAAATCTATTTTGTAAGGTTCTTTTATCTATGTTTTTATTGAGCTGTGAGCATAAAAAACTTGATCACAGTAAATGAAATGCAAAGTGGTATCATTAAATGGTGATTTCATGTGCCATTTTAATTTGAAAAACTCAACCAATTCATGGTTTGCTGGCACTGCCAAATAACTCTGACAGGAACTTCAAATTGGATATTAAATGGCATTACTTTACAAAATTTATTATCTGTAACTTAAAACCAAAAAGTAATAAGGTTTGTTGTTACCTTAACATTGTTATTATAGCTTTCATAAGCTGTAGATACAATATTTAAGTCATCAAACCAACAAAATGCTTCAAATCAATTTTGGCAAATGTTCTCATCTGGTCTAAATGAATGATTTGATTGATCAGTTGATACTTTGATTGACATCATGATCCATCAATTGACAATCTTCAAAAGGTATACCTCTCCTTTAACCCATTACCAGACAACAAAACTTCCTGTGTCTTTCTGTCTGTCTGTCTGCAAAACCTAACCAAAAAACTTTACATTTTCAATTACTACCAGCCTATTAAAGGTTAAATGCTCATATTTGGCATGATGATACATCTCCATTATACACATCTCCTCATGTCAAGGTCAATGTCATGTAATAAGGTCAAGGTTACATACCAAGGTCAAACGTTTAGTTCTGTTGCGGGGGCATTGTGTTTCACAAACACATCTTGTTCCAATTGCTTTTCTTGAGGGGGTCAAAAAGCGTCGCTGTGTGGTAATGGTTGTTCACTTTGTCATATTGTCTAGGATTTTTATAGACTTTCAAATTTTGAAATATCGGCATTTAATAAAAATATAAAATATATACAAACTTTGTTTATCTAATCGAGCATATAATTAACTATATCTGAATGTAACTAATGGTTGAGTGTACAAAGCACACACTATGCATTTAGCCAATGTTTTCTTGAGTCATATTTTTTATTTGTTGTGAATTCAATGTGACAAGTTACTGAAATTAATACTCTATTGTGAATGTGCTAGTTGAAAGCTGATTACACCTCACAATAGCAGTGTTTTCTGACTTAGGTATGCAAGACCGACTGCAGACCATTATGATTTTAAAACACCAAATAGCTTTTTTTGGCCACTTTTTCCATGTCCGTCTCATAATAATGTTTGTTTCAGATATCTAGGCAAGCCTTATTTGATCAATGACAGCAAGTTTGATTTACGTATCTATGTGTATGTGAGCTCAATGGACCAACTATGTATTTATGTATTTGTGTTTCAGGTATCTTGCCAGGCCTTATTTGATCAATGCAAATTTGATATACGTATCAATGTGTATGTGAGCTCAATGGCTTGAATTCATATACATGTATTTGTGTTTCAGATATATAGCCAGACCTTTTTTGATCAATGACAGCAAGTTTAATTTTTGTATATATATTTATGTGAGCTCCATGGACCCATTACATATATATGTATTTGTGTTTCAAGTATTTTGCTAGACCTTATTTGATCAATGACAGCAAGTTTGATTTTCATATCTATGTGTAAGTGGGCTCTATGGACCCATTACATTTATCTGTATTTGTGTTTCAGGTATCTCGCCAGACCTTATTTGATCAATGACAGCAAGTTTGATTTACGTATCTATGTGTATGTGAGCTCCATGGACCCACTTCGTATTTATGTATTTGAAGATGGATTGGCAAGATTTGCCTCTATGAAGTAAGTGTGTAAGATAACCTACAATCCAATTCAGACAACAAATTTTAGAGTGGTCCAAATTGAAAAAGTTGCAGAAGACTATTTGAGCTGATGGAATATATAAAGTCATTGTCTTTTTGGAAAGAAAGCATTGTGCATTGTAAAGAAATTGCTTGTAACAAGCAATTCCCTCATTATCCACAATGTTTTCCAAAGCTCTTTTGGTGAGGGGTGTCAAAAAAGCAGAATGGTGTGTCAATAGGTTAACCCACTACAAGATGGATTATATCTTTGACTGAAATTCAAAGAGTAATTAGCGAAAGCACATATAAAAGCCACTGGACCACTTGCTAGACACCTCATGTGACCAGAAATCTTTCTGACATTTGTCAGTCTTTTGTTTCTCACCTATGATTGAATGATTGCCTAAATAAAATGAACAGCTGCCGGTTAGGATAAGAGGTTGTTGTAGTACTGGTGTGAGAGATGTTAGGAACCTTGTGTTATTTGTTCTAAATGCTGATGTTTGAAATAATGTTGAAATATTGTATATGTATATACCCCACACAATTCTTTTTCAAATAGATCATTGATACAAAACCAAACTGTATTTGTCACAAGTAATGTCTTTTCCTGCAATGCTTTCATTTAAATAATGAGGTAAAAAAATGTGCAATATATGGAAGAAATTCAGGAGGTCTTTAATGACCCTTATTATGCTAAATTCAGAATATTCTTGTTTTCAGCAGAATATATAAATCTGCAACTGTTCAATCTATAACACTGGGCTGTCTCTCTAACCCATTCACACACAACAACATTTAAGACTGGTCCAAATTCAAAGGAGTTGCAGATTACAATTTAAAGCTGACAAAATTTTAGATTTTTTTTAACTTTCTGGGTAAAAAACATTTTGTAAAATGAAGAAATTGCTTGTTACAAGCAATTTTCTTCATTATTTACAATGATTTCAACCCAAAAAAGACAAAGATTTTTTAAAATTTTATACCAAAAATCAGAGTCTGCAACTCGGACCAGTCTGGAATTTTGTTGTCTGGTAATGACTTGATGAAACTTTTCATATATTTGAGGATTATATTTAGCATAAAAACTCATTGTAAATGAGTGTTCAGGGTAAATTAGTATTAAAAACAACAACAAATTAACAAAAAAGTTGAAATAACAGAATTTTTTAGTTAAATAGCATACTAAGTAAAACCTCTGTATGTTTTGCATTTTTTGGGGGAGAGTTAACAAAGAAATTATACATTTAAGAATTTTCATCTAAATTGCGCGTATAATAATATCTCTCTATGCTTTACATATTTAACAGGAGAGTTAATAAGGAGAAATACATTACTATCTTCGGTATTTCAGGTATTCTTCATCAATGAAACACCTCGGCAACAAGTTCATGCATCTTACAAACTATAGTGTAAATAAGAAGAATGCAGATTACCAGTCTAACGCTGACGATTCTGTCTGTCAAGGACATAAATGGTACATATTCTGTTTTAACCCATTACCAGATTACAAAATTGTAGACAAATTAGAAGAAGTTGTATATCAAATTCTAAAACTCTTTGTCTTTTGGGGTAGAAAACATTGAAGAGATTGAAGAAATTGCTTGAACAATATTTCCAAAGCTTTTTTCTTCATGGTTGTAAAAAGGAGGGATTGGGAGGGAATGGGTTAACCCATTCCCTCTCAACAAATTTAAGTCTGATCCAACTTGAAAGAAGTTTCAGACGAAGTTGTATTGTTAATCTTAGCTGCATAGAAAACATTATGGATAATGAAGAAATTGCTTGTGTCAAGAAATTTCTTCATTATCCACAATGTTTCCAAAGTTTTTTACTAGAAAGGTGTAAAATTGCGGGATTGTTTGGGACCAGGCTTAACCATTCAAATTGAGCTTATCCATTGCATATCTTATACCTGTTTGGAAGGATTTCAAACTGGACATTATTATTCTCCGTAATAGGTAGAAGTGCTATTTGAAACAAAATTTCAGACAGCTCAGAGGTCAAGGATTTAATATGAGCTTATCCAGAGCAATTTTCCTACATTAATTTTGAGCATGGATTTCAATATTATTTGGGCGCTTTGCCTCACTCTTGAATAGTTTGGCTTTCAGATAACACATTTTCAGATACCTCTTTGGTCATATATTCAGACTCAACTTATTGTTCCTATAAGACTTTCTAGTTTAAGCCAAAGCATCCAATTTTTAGTATACTGGCTGAATACTGGCTGAAGCAAGGGTATATCTCTGTCATATATTTGCTTAAGTGAAAATTGAAGAATTTCTTAACTGGAAATATTAATCCTTTCCTGTTTTGCAAAATTTCAGACATGTTCAAATTCAAAGGTTTTGCAGACCAAAATTTAAGGTGTACTACATTTGGAAAATAATCAATCAGTAGGGAAGAAAATAATGTGGAAAAGGAAGAAATTGCTTGTTTCAAGCAATTTCTTCTTTTTATGCCCCGGCATCGATAAGATCGGGGGCATATTGTTTTACCGGTGTCCGTCTGTCTGTCTGCAAAACTTAACCTGCCAACTAAACATTTTCCTATAACTTCAACCCTGATTAAGTTACAACGCTAATATTTGGTATGTAGATAGGTCTCAACAAGGCGCAACTGGGGAAGGTCATTTCATCAAGGTCAAGGTCAAAATTTTAACCCTTCACCCGTTTCTAAAGAATTCCCGTTTCGGGGCATAGTGTTTCACAAACACATCTTGTTCTATAATGTTTTCTCAATCATAATTTTACAGGGATGTAAAAACCAGTGTTTAAAAAGGAAAGGGTTAAGTGGATTTCAAATTCAACATAGAAGTCATGGAGTATCTCTTAGATTCACGGGAGAAAAAAATAATGGGTGATAAAACATGACAAATCAGGCTTGCCTGATTTCCATATATGGTATAAAAAAGAAATTTTCTTCTGAAAGTGTGGATTTCAGTAACTAGACAAACTGATCTTTCTCAAAAGAAGATCATTTTTTCATTTCTTCTTACGAAAAAAGAAATACATTTTTTTTTTTAAATCTGACAAAATCTCTTTACCAGATGCCCAAATTTTAGACAAAATCTCTTATCTCTTTACTTGATGCCAAAATTTTAGACTCCTCTAAATTAAAGAAGTTCCAGACAACAAGTTTTAGTTGATGAAATTTAAAAACTATCTTTCTTTTCAAAGAAGTTGCAGATTACAATTTTAAGTTCATGACTTCTTATAAGTCTTAGTCTTTTTTGGAAGAAAAAAACAGAATATCTTCATCTTCAACAATGTTTTCCAAAAGCTTTTTCCTGTGGCGGCATAAAAAGGCGATATTGTATGGGAATGAAAAATTGATTAACCCTTTCCTACACAGCAATGCTTTTGGATGCCCCTCAAGAAAAACAATTTGGAAAACATGAAAAATGAAGAAATTGCTTGTAACAAGCAATTTCTTCATTTTACACAATGTTTTCTACCCAGAAAGTTGAAGAATTCTAAAACTTCATAAGCTTTGGGTTCTGGTCTGAATTTGGACCAGTCTTAAATTTTGTCGTCTGGTGGTTAAGCATTGTATTGTCCATTTTACATAATTGCTTAAATTATATATTTTCTTTGTCTCACAGGAGTTTGAAGGCTCTCTGGAACTACATGAAGAGACAGGGCATCAATACAACAGCTATATGGGAGAGTATAAAAGATCTTATAGTCAAGACCATTATTTGGTAGGTGTTGTCTTGTTTATATTTAGAATAGTTTAGAATAGTTTTATGTTTATTTAACCCTTTCCTGGTTAATCCTTGGTTTTTACGTCCCTGTAATTTGTAATTGAGAAAATATTGTGGAAAAAGAAGAAATTGCTTGTATCAAGCAATTTCTTCTTTTTCCTCAGTATTTTCTACCCTACTAAATGGTTATTTTTCCTCAGTATTTTCTACCCTACTAAATGGTTATTTTTCAAAGAAAATCAACCTTAAATTTTCGTCTGCAAAACCTTTGAATTTGGACAGGTCTAAAATTTCGCAAAACAGGAAAGGGGTTAAGCTCTATGTGTCAGTGATTTTGTCATTTTAAGTCCCCGCCATGTGATGACAACGAGCATATAGAGTTGCCCCGTCTATGTGTGTTAGTGTACATGTTGAGTTCTTGTCGGGAACATAATCTTCTTCATTAACTGATGGATTTCAAATTAACTTAACACAACTGTTCCCCGTGAAGTGTACTAGATTCATGTGTAAAGTGTAAAGTTCAAGGTCACAACTGAAGGTCATGTGACAAGCAATTATGTTTGGGCATCCATGTCTGTGACATATTTCTAGTAATATTTTGACCTGACAGTGAAATAAACAGAACACTGGCCCTGCCCACTCAGCTCAGTTCGCCTCAGACATTTTGAAAAACTTATGGTCAGTAACATGTCACAAAAATAGAATGAATTGTTGGCAACATAAACATCATTACTGTTGCCAAACCAACAAAAAAACTTAATGTAAATGTTGAACAGTGTTGAAGTTCAAAGTTCACTTCTGGTCTAAATTTATGATTTGATTTGGTCTGTCTATTTTTTTGTGAACAGCTGCTGTCTGTCAATTGCTGATGGACATATAGTGCCCCCTGTTACTTATTTATGTGTGTATTCCAATATAGTCTAGAGTATATTTTATACACCTAAATTTGTATTTGAAAAAAAAAACTGGACGCACTTGGTCTCCAAAATGAGTAACATTGTCTTGTAAAAGTTTTTTTTGCACGCATACCAAGGATGGTCATTTGACTAGACTTACCTTTGCTGATATATTGTATTTTGTTGTCTTACCATCAAAATTGTATGGTAATGCAATCTTTGTGGACAATTGACTTTACTTATAGAAACAAAGAGATAAAACTGATATATCCTGCCACATAAGAAAACAAGAATTCATCAAAAAATTTTCAATAAATTTGATGTGTCATGGTAAGTTTTCTCTTGGCCAAAAAAGTCTTTGTCTCTGCTGAAAGACGATTGATAAAGTACAATGTACATTTATTCTAAACACCCATAAACAGTAATACTGATGGAAAAATATTTGAAATGTTGACTGCAACATTTCAAATTTGGGCATGTTCAAAGTTTGTCATCAGTCAACAGTCGTATATTTTAAGCCAATTTGGATAATAAAGTTCCGATAAATTCATGATACATCTCAGCCAATTACCACACAGTCCTGCTTTTTATGTCATTAAAGAATGATATTGGGAAAATATAGTTGGAAAAGGAGAATTTGCTTGCTACATTTTTGTCTACCAACATGGCACTTATTAGCTCACTTTAGCTGTTCATGCTCAAGGTTATCTTTTCTTCTTTAGCCATCATCTGTTGCTTGCACTCTAGAGAGAACAATTTTAGCTCAAATGTCTTGAAACTTGTTTAGAATGTTTGTCTCCTCAAAGCCTTGGATAAGTTCAATATTGAGTCAATATTGAGTCATAAGGGGTCAAAACTGGGTCACTAAGTCAAGTGTTAGAAATACCTTGTGTGCACTCTAGAGGGCACATTTTTGCCTTAAATATCTTGATATTTTGTCAGAAGGTTTGTCTTCATAATATCTGGGTCAAGTTCAGTAATGGTTCACATGTAACAAAAAGTAGGTTACTGGGTCAAATCTTATAAAACCTTGTATGCACTCTTAGAGGTCATATTTTTGTCTCACATGTCTTGATATTATGTCTGAATGTTTCGTAACCCTTGTCATGCTGAGCCCAGAATATTCCGGTTTTGGCAGGAGGTGTAGACTAAGATCAGACTGCACTTATGTGCAGGCTGATCTTAGTCTACACCTCCTGCTTGTACTTTTCCTGCCAGAGTTGTTTATGAAGTTGATTTCTAAAAGAAATATTGATTTTCGAACAACAAGTTCTATCAGTGCTTTCAGCCCTTTGATTTGACAGCAATTCAGTAAGGTATTTTATACAGCATGACAAGGGTTAATATATCAATAAACTTTGATAGTGAGTCACATTAGGCTAAGGATGAGATATGTAATCAAATCTTAGAAATACCTTGTGTGCACTCTGGAGGTCTCACTTTTGCCTCAAATGTCTTGATAGACAGAATTTTGATATAATCACACCTGGAATTAAATATCAGGTCACTTCTACTACAATAAAATTTTTGACCAGTCCAAATTGAAAGATGATGCAGACTACAATTTCAAGTTGGTGAAATGTAGGAAATCTTTGTCTGATAGGGTTGACAACACTGTTGACACAGAAGAAATTGCTTGTTACAAATAATTCCTTCATTTTCCACAATGTTTCCAACAGCTTTTTTCTTGAAGGAAATATAAAAAGGGGGATTGCAGGGGAATTGGTTGATAACTTTAAAAATGAGTTCACCCATTTTAACTATTTGATTATTGAAATTTTTAGAAAGAATTAACCCTTTCCTGGTTAATCCTTGGCATTTACGTCCTTGTGATTTTGTAATTGAGAAAACATTGTGGAAAAAAGAAGAAATTGCTTGTTTTTCTACAATATTTTCTACCCTACTAAATGGTTATTTTTGGACTTGGACAGGTCTAAACTTTTGCAAAACAGGAAAGTGTTAATACTATTCAGAAGATAAAGGATCAAAATATTGAAATGCTATCAAACTAGGTATCAATAGGTGATAGATTTGGTTTATATCAATAAACCTTTATTTTACAACTCAACAGAGTCAATGGTTAACTGAGATTTTATTTGTACCTTTGATAAATTGCTGATTTTTATTGGCTCTAGTAGGTTTTCCCTTTACTATTTGTAAACTTTTCGCGTTCACATTGGATTATTTCAGACATTTACAAATACATGTAGTCATTACAACTATTTCACATTTCAATGGGGAAATAGTTATTTTCAATTATTTTACAATATCCAAATGTACATTAACAGTCTCGTACAGATTCCTTTTATTTTTGACATAGTATTATTAGCCAGTTTATTTGTATCACTTTGATTTAATAGTTGTTTTCTGTCAATTGCAATAACTTTACAAACTGACCAGAATCTACCTTACCATAGGTTCATTATGGGAAAAAAAAATTCACCAAAACTCTGATTAACCCAGGATTTTACGTCGCTGTGATTTTATACCTGAGAAAAGATTGTGGAAAACATTGTGGAAAAGAAGAAACTGCTTGTAACAAGCAATTTCTTCTTTTCCCACAATATTTTCTACCACATAAGATGGTTTCATTTCAAATTGCATCCAATTTTCATTGTTGTCCGCAACCTCTTTCATTGGACCAGTCTAAAATTTAAAAAAAAAAGAGGAAGGGTTAACCTCTGGATCCATTTCCTTTTTTATATATATGAATCACAGAGTATCTTTGAGGTGGCCTTCACTTGACCGATCGTAATTCACCTTGTAAAGAAAAATTACCTGTTAAACCTATTACTACTCACTACCCACTCTCTTATTTTTAAGTCCTGAAGAAGAATTTCCATGGAAAACAATGTGGAAAGAGAATGAAATGCTGATATCCAGTATTTTCTTCTTTTTCCAATTTTTTTCTTTCCTCTTTGAACCAGAGCAATAAAATTTTGCTGCATTCAAAATGTCATCTGTAACTTCTTTAAATTCTAACCAATTTAAAAAAAATTTCGTCTGGTATTCAGTTTAGGCAAATATTTCTAACAATGATTCATTTGATGATCTTTGTGGTAAAAAGTTTTAATAGCCTTGGAGAGGGTTAACAATTGTTTATGTAAGATTAGAAAAGAGATGATTTTTCTATTTTTTTAAAGTGCTTGGTCATAGAGATACTCATGATATAATCCATTGAAAGAAAATAACAATTCAAGATGAATTAACACTTGTTCAATATTTTATGATTTGTCTTTAAACCCTTAAGCCTTTCCAGTACAAACCAGGGAATACGTTACTGCTATTTTATACTCGAGAAAACATTGTGGAAAAAGTAGAAATTGCTTGTAACCAGCAATTTCTTCCTTTCCCATAATATTTTCTACCACATAGGATGGTTTAATTTCGAATCGTATACAATTTTCATTGTTGTCTGCAACCTCTTTCAATTTGGACCGGTCTAAAAGTTCCAAAAATGGGAAAGGGTTAACAAGATAGTTCCAAGTTTTGATTCTTTGATGAAGTGTCACTATAGAAAACATTGTTGGGAAAGGAGAGAATGCTACTAGCACAGCCTAGATAGAGCTTTGTCATACAAACTATCTTATACAGTGACAAAGTTGGGTATAAGCGCATTGACAGAGAAGTCTCAGGTTTGAATCCCAATTGGTTTGGTAAAAATTTTTTCAGTGATAGTGTCTGTAAAATAATGTAACATTGATAAAGTAGTAACAACATATTAAACATAAAATATTTCAATTGGTTTCATACTGCCTATTTCAGCCATGATACTTCAAATCAGTTTAGAACCAAAGGGTTTGTTTTACTGTATATATTGTCATGCTGTTGTTTATACTGGCACCAAGTTTTTGTCAAATTGTTTATTGTGGGCACTTTAAACCTAGCCGGTTGTAATTTTATTTCAAAGATAAATACAATATTACTATCTTTACCCATTCTGATACTATCTCACTTTAAGTATGTCCTTCAAGCAAAAGCCCTTGAAAAAATGGTTGACAATGTAGAAATTGCTATTAATATTAATACTGCTTCTATCGTAAAAGACAAAGAACTTTAATTCTGCAATTCTGAAAAGGATTTTATCTAGCATGAAGGGTTAAGATACTGTATTTGTACTAATAAATTCACCCAGAAGCAATGAGAAATACAGACCAGTGCTCTTTGTTTTGTTTTACCTTATTTCTGTAGGGATATTTCTTTAAAATCTTTTCCCACACAGTGATGCTTTTTGACGCCCCTCAAGAAAAAAAAATCTTATTTTTCCACAATGTTTCCTAGCCAGGAAAACTGAATTTTTTTAAAAAAAAATCGACAAAAAATTGCTGTCTGCAACTCCTTTGAATTTGAATCAGTCTAAAACTTTGTCATGTTGGAACTGGTTAAATGAATATTTCTGTTTTGATTTTCACTAATTTGAAGATAATTTCCTCCAAGTAATAATTTCCATGAATGCTCATAGAAATAATCCTCAATCTAGAGGAAAGTCTTTGTAAATATCCAAGGGAAGTTGCTTAAGGGAGGCAGTATTTATTCTAAAATTTCTAAATTATGGAGAATTTCATTGTTAAATCTACACAGTTGAGAAATGTTTAATATGTCATGCTCTTTAGAAAAATATCTCTCACCTATTTTGAAAATACGGGGGGATCTTTGAAAAGAGAGGGGGAGTCCCTCTGCTAAGAATAAACACTTGGGAGTTAGCATTTATCAGGACAAATACAGTACCCCAAGAAATCTTATTTTCACCACAGGGATAAAAACATTCAATATACTGAGAAAGGCATAATTTATCTTTTATAGAGTGAAGAACACAAGCTATGATATTAGCAAGTTGTGGAGCAATGAGTTTTTGAATATTATGTGTTTGTTCAGAAAATGAAAGCAATCATATATTCTTTTATTTAGATATTTGAAATCACATGCATGAAATAAATTTAGATAAAAATATCGAGTCTAATCACTTGTACGTGATGTAAAAAAATATAAAGCAGAATAAACAGAATATCATGATTTACAAAATTTCTCAGATTTCTCATGGTCAGAAAATTTGGATGGATCGGGATGAACCCTGGCAAAAACTAGAAATATTCAGTGTCACTACAATTCCAGTAAGATTGTCAAAAATATAAGCAAGGTATCGCTACCAATCAATGATGATTCATGACGCCAAAGCTATGGTCAATGTGGATTGACCATGGTGGCACAACAAATGTTAACAGTGCATGTACAGTTCAATACGTGCTAGTGTGATCCATGATGGTAGCAACACAAGCCAATTGTGGAGCTCTGTAGCAAAACTGTGGATGGTTTGTAGGATAGATAGCCGCAATATAGCTATGGTGTCCGTCCCAATAAGCATAATTCCTCTACGATTGTGCTATGAATTGGGACACGCCCAATAACCACCATAATTTGCCATAAATGTTTTAAACATTTCAAAACTTTCGTAGAACTACCTTGGAGTTTCCTGAATCATCACAATTCATCAAGATTCACCATGATTCACCATAGTTCCACTACAAATCAATACTGTACAAGACAATTTTACAAATCGTAGTGGCTCTGTAGCCCAAATTTGTGAATGTGTAAAAGGCCTTAAAGTTAACCCCAAACAGTGAGTTTTTTGTTGTGATAGTTTCACTAATCTAACAGTAAAATTGTCATGTGATAGTCCAAAGAGAAATCCTTATAATTAACCAAAAAAATTAAAGAGAGACCACTATTTATTAAAACCTCTTTAATGGCAAGTGGTAAAGAATGAGATTAGCCTGCATTTTCAGACTGATCTTAGTGAAAAGGCTAACTGTTGTGTATATGTATTGAAATACATTTTTGTATATGTATTGAAATATGTTTGTATTATGATAGACAGTGATCAACCTACATACAAGCGAAGTGTGATCTTAGTATACACAACCTGATTAATGTTTATAAGTCATTTACAGAATCAATTAACAAAAGAAATACTGACCCACATGAAAGTTTTTCTGAGCCATCATCATAACGCAGAAGATTAACAATTTTCAATCATGGGGTGTCTTGGGTTCGATCCCTGGCGGCAGCAAATATCGTTTCTGACATTTGTCTCTCACCATTGGACGGATAATCCTAAACCTAAGTGGGATAGCAGCTAGAGGCTAGGAAAGGAAATTGTAGTACTGGTGCAAGATAAACCAGGAATCCAATTTTTAGGTGCTCCTGTCACCGCAATGACTGAAAAATTATTAAAAGTTGCATTTAACCCCATTTAAACATGCAGATCTCTTTGATTTTAATGCAGTAATAGAAAGGGGTTTTATTCAGCATGACATGGGGTTAAATTAGACTTAAAGATCTGTTCATCAATTTCGTATTTTGAACTCATTTGATAATTTTTGTTCATATGTTCAACAAAAGTTTGGACTACAATTTAATACTTATTAATCCGTTAACACATATTCCAATATTTTTTACACATTTAAGAAATAAAGCCTTGGAAAAAAATCAGAAAAGAAGGAATTTCTTGTGACAAGCAATGTTCTCTTTTCAGACCATGGTATCAACCTAATATGGCACTTATTTTTCCCTCAGCTGTTTTCAGAACAAACCCTAAGATATATCGTCATCAGCGTCTGCATCTGGTCCACCATCATCATCCAAAAACTTGAATTATTGAACACATGGACTTGAAACTAAGAATAATGTTCACTATCAAAAGAGCAATCTATACCAGTAAGGGGGATAACTAAATCTATTTTTAAACCAATTATGTCCCTTCTCAATTTTTAACAACTATCAAGCTCTGGAACAACGGAGTGGAACATTGAAATCATCACTAACCCTCTATATCTAATTTCTATTTTATACCTAAATTCTGCATTATATCTAAATTCTGTATCGTATCTACTTTCTGTGTTATTACAGTTCTGATGCTCCTGTTAACAGCCTAATCAAAGCCAATTGTAAGAGTCGTTATTGTGTTCATGAACTGTTTGGATTTGATATCTTACTGGATGAAAGTCTGAGACCATGGATTTTAGAGGTCAATATTTCACCAAGGTAAGTTGTTAAAGAACTAAACTTTTACTTCTATTGTATTTATAATCTATTTGGGTTTGTTATCTTCCTGGATGAAAGCCTGACGTCATATTATGTTAGAGGTCATTATTTCTTCAAGGTAAGTTGTTCAAGAATTTACTTTTACTTCTACCACGTTCATGAACTGCTTGGTTTTGCCTGAAAGTGTGAGATCATGGATATTAGAGATCAACAGAGGTATTGTTATAGGCAGGTTGTTCACTTCTGCATTTGTGTTGTTGATCAAAACCTTTGACATTTTGTACTATCTCTGGTGCATTCCCTTGACACTCAGAACATATGTTCCATATCAAAAGAGTAATCTATACCAATAAGGGGGATAAATCTAAATGCATTTGTTGATAGATTATGCCCCTTTTTCGACTTAAAATACCCACTATCCTGCATTTGAACAGCGGAGAGTTGGCATCTGCATGTTGTGTGCTTGTTAAAACTTTTTTGATATAATTAATTGCTGTACTTGATCATTTTTTGGCAATTGGACAGTAGAATCTAGCTAAGAAAGACAATGATTTATCTATTTTTGCATTTCTTTCAGTTTACATTCCAATTCACAGCTAGACATTAATATCAAAGGTCACATGATCAGGGATTTGTTAAACATCGCAGGTTTCCGTGTGCCAGATAAACATGACCTTTCTCATAACCAGCCTCAAACCTCAGGACCCCAAGATCTCAGGTAAGAGACTGATGTCATTTTTGTGTGGAAATTTTGTATGGAAAAATGACCCCCCTCCCCCCTTTGTAAGTTTGAACCCCCTTTATAGAAATACTGGAGTTACCACTGCCATGTAAAAGGGCATGTTGAGCTGGGTCATGCTGAACCCAGAATACTCCATAAGTGCAGTCTGATCTTAGTCAACACCTCCTTCATGTTCTTTGAGTCTTTTAACCCATTTCCACACAATGACGCTTTTAGATGCCCCTCAGAAACAAAACAATTGGGGAAAAACATTGTGTAAAATGAAGAAATTATTTGTAAATTCTCCATTGTCCACAATACTTTCAACTGCAAAAAATTCTTCATTTTACACAATGTTTTCTATCAAGAATGTTAAAAAAAATCTAAAATTTCATAAACTTGCAACTCCTTTCAATTTGGACCAGTCTAAACTTTTGGTTAAAATTGTTGATTTCCTTTATTGAGAGTGCCTATAAGTAGTAGAAAAATTTGATTTAAATAAAGTTAGATTAAGTTTAAATTTAAAATTAGCTCTTGTCATGCAGAACTCGGAATATTCTTGTTTAGGCAGGAGGTATATACAAAGATCAGCATGCTTATCTTAGTCTTCTCCACCTGGTTGTCCCTTTCCAGCTAGGAAGAAATATTGGGTCATAACTAATGTTTCCAATACCTTCAGCTGTTTGGTTTTAATTCAATGCTGAAGGGCATTTTATTCAGCTTAATAAGGGTTAAAAAAAATTAAAAAGAAACTCATAGTGTTATGAAAAGTCTATTGAAAGTTAAAAGAAAAAAATATATTTTCCTCCTTTAGTCTTTATTAAATATTGATCAAATATTGAATGAAGTATTTTGTTGCAATTTTAGTGCCCAAAATGAAAGATGCACATTTTCTGGTGAAATGGCTAAAAACACTGCCAAATAATGAATAATTACATAGTTAAAATGTAATGAAAATCTGATGAAAGCACCCTAACCCATTCCCAGACAATAGCAGTTTAGACCAGTCCAAATTCAAAGAAGTTGCAGACGAAAATTTGAAGTTGATTAAACCTTTAAAATCTTCATCTTTATGGGTAGAAAAAATTGTGGAGAATGAAGAAATTGCTTGTAACAAGCAATTTCTTCATTATCCACGATGTTTTCCAAAGCATGCATATTGAGGGGCGTTTAAAAGCGTCATTATGATGGAATTGGTAAAATGGATTTTACTACGAATGCACTTTTTCAAATGTCCTATTAATAATTCACCTTAGATTTATCTTTCACCATCAATCACCACTTAACCTTTTCCCGTCCAAATCCCTGATTTTTACGACCCTATGATATACTTTAGAAAATATTGAGGAAAAAGAAGAAATCAATTTCTTTTCCCACAACATTGTCTATCATGTAGGGTGGTTACTTTTTGAATTGCACTTACTGTATGATGTCCTGTACTATGCATTTGAATTTGGACAGGTCCAGAATTTTGAAATAAGGAAGTGGGTTAACCCATTCCCTCACAGTGACACTTTTAGACACCCCTCAAGAAAAGCAATAGAGAAAACATTATGTAAAATGAAGAAATTGCTTGTAACAAGCAATTTCTTCATTTGACACAGTGTTTTCTATCCAGAAAGATGGACAAATCTAGAATTTCAATAACTCGTAATTTTTGTTTGCAACTCTTTTCAATTTGCACAAGTCTAAAGATTTTCCATCTGTTAATGGGTTAACTGATGTAATTATTCTTTATCTAACTTTGGTGAAATCAATTTTTTCAATGGCTCTAATGACAAGTTCAAATTTGAGCTCTATCTAAACAATTTCGTAAGAAAATTGTGAATGATCCAGCCGAAAGGTCCACCAAGGAACTGTGAAAATATCTAACCCTTTCTTGTACAAACCCAGGATTTTATGTTGCTGCAATTAAATATTTGAGAATCATTGTGGAAAAAGAAGAAATTGCTTGTAACAAGCATTTTCTTCTTTTACCACATTATTTACAACATCTACAACATAAGATGGTTTTATTTCAAATTGCATCCAATTTTTATCCAATTTTTATATTGTCTGCAACTTCTTTCAATTTGGACCAGTCTGAAATTAAGAAAAGGGGAAGGGTTAAAAAGGTGTAGGATCCAGCTTTGGTCAATCAGGTTTTTCTTTTTAAATGAAAAATTTAGGTAGAAAGAGCATCTAGATTGTTCAGCCTACGCAGTGGTTCAAGGATCAACACTTACAGTGTCCCTGGATCACAAGGATCCAAGAAAATTCGAAGGGATCCCAGCAACTCTAGGCTGTAGATTGAAATTCTGAAAAAAAATTTTTTAGGAGAAACATAGTGGATAAAGTAAAAGTTGCTTGTTTCAAGCAATTTCTTCATTTACATCAATGTTTCCAAAGTTTTTTCTTGTGAGGCTTAAAAAAGTAGAATTGTTTGAGAATAAGTTGGCATGAATGTTGGAAAGATCCCTGATTAGAGGAAACCCTAATGTAATGAGTATGGATTCCTGTGGGATCCTATTGAATCAAAATTAGTGCTTGCGTAGTGGTTGAAGTCTGACCATGTTCAAGCTGCCATCAAATTATAGTAGCGCATCAGACTCCCAATCTTCAATCGTGGGGTGTCATGGGTTCTAGCGGCGGCAGATATCCTTTACGATGTTTGTCTGTCACCAATGGGTGGATAATCATAAACCTAAGTGGGATAGCAGTTAGAGGTTAGGAAAGGATGTAATGGTGGTACTAGTGCGAAATATACCCTGAATCCAATGTTAGGTTCTTCTGCCGCTGCGATATGACCAAAATACTGTTAAAAGCGTGATTAAACACCATTCAATCAATGAATCTAACCCAGCCAGCAGCAGATATCCTTTCTGACATTTGTCTCACCAATGGGTTGATAATTGTAAACCTCAGTGGGATAGTAGCTGGAGGCTAGGAAAGTATGTAATGGTGGCACTAGTGCAAATTTAACAGTAATCCATAGTTGGGTGCTCCAGCCATGCAATATGACTGAAATACTGTTACAAGTGGCATTAAACACCATTCAATCAATGAATCTAACCCAGCAGCAGCAGAAATCCTTTCTGACATTTGTCTCTCACCAATGGATGGATACTCGTAAACCTAAGTGGGATAGTATCTGGAGGCTAGGAAAGTATGTAATGGTGGTACTAGTGCGAAATTTACCCGGAATCCATTGTTTGGTGCTCCAGCCATGCGGTATGAAAAATTGTTAAAAGCAGCATTAAAGCCCCATTCAAAGAAACAAACTGACCATTGTCAATACTTTTCTCTCATCTTTACCTCAAAAAGAAGTAATAGTCCATTTGCTGATTCAATTCTAATATCTAGGGGACTAGATGATAGAATTAATGTTGTTGGTAACAAAAGCAAATCTAAACAGTTAATCTGTATTGCGTGACACTAAATGTCTAATTTCACCTAATCCATGGAAGAAAACACTTGATTGTTATTACTGTGTTATGACATGCAACATGCATAATACATTACTACCCACACCTTGATCATCTAGACCTTTATCTCTTAACCCATTCCCACACAATCTCTCCTTTTTACGCCCCTCAAGAAAAAAGGTTTCGAAAACATTGTGGAAAATGAAGACATTGCTTGCATCAAGCAATTTCTTCATTTTCTACAATGTCTACCATCAAAAAGACAAAAAAAGTCAAAATTTCATCAACTTCTGTTTGGCGTCTGCAGCTTCTTTCAATTTAGACCATTGTCAAAATTTAACCCATTACCAGATGGCAATTTTAGATTTGTCCTTATTTAACCCATTACCAGACGGCAAATTTAAGACTGGTCCAAATTTAACCCATTACCAGACGGCAAATTTTAGACTGGGCCAAATTTTAAAGAAGTTGTGGATGACATATTTTAGTTGATGAAAACTTGATTTTTTTATCTTTTGAGATTGATAACATTTTGGATAATGAAGAAATTGCTTGTTACAAGAAATTTCTTTGTTTCCCATAATGTTTTCCAAAGCTTTTTTTCCTAGGGGCTTGGAAAAGCATTATTGTGTGGTAATTGGTTTACTGGCATGGGCAATTACCATAGTGCAGTTGATGGCCCATAGGACTCCTAGTCATGGGGCCCCGGGTTCAATCCCCAGCTGCAGTGATTATCCTTTCCCATATTTGTCTTCCACCAATGTGTTGATTATCCAAAACCGAAGTGGGATGAGTAGCTGGAGGCTCGGAAAGGATGTCGTGGTAGTACTGGTTTGAGAAATACCAAGAAACCATGATTAGGTGCTCCAGCCACTGTAATATGACTGAATATTATCAAAAGTGGCATTAAACTCCATTCAACCAATCTGTACATGTTTTGGGCTCTGTGTGGGGAAGGAAGTGCTAAGGAAGGCAGACTTTTTATCTGAGAGACGTCAAGGGTTGGGGGTTCAAATCCTGGCTGCAGGGCTGGTTTAGTGCTCTGTCCTAGGGGCAGGATATTTCAGAGCACAAAAATAGTTCTGAAAATACCAAGGAAGCACATGAATAAACCTTTCCTGTTTTTCAAATTTTAGGCCTGTCCAAATTCCAAGGTTTTGCAGATGAGAACGTAGAGGGGATTCAATTTGAAAAATAACCATCTTTTAGGAAAGAAAATATTGTAGAAAAAGGAGAAATTGCTTGAAATAAGCAGTTTCTCCTCTTTAGCTCCACAGGCTGAAAGCCAGAGAGCTATTATCATGGCGTTGTGTCTGTCGTGCATTTGTGCATCTGTCTGTCCGTAAACTTTTCCTTTGAAGAAAATCTTGTCCTCAGAAAGTACTTAACAGATTTCAACCAAATTTCACAGAAATGATCCTTGGGTGACCCTCTATCAGATTCCTTCAAAATATTTTAATCGAATGAAAAACATGGCTTCAATGGGCGGGGCTAATTTCCATATAAGGTGATAGCTTTGAAAATCTTCTCAGAAACCGGTGGTGGGGTTTCTTCGAATTTCACAGAAATGATCCTTATGCCCCCTTAAAAACTTGCTATCTGGGGCTTATTGAAATTGCAGCCTTGTGAATGCAACTCCTCCTAACATTTTGTCTCGATTGAAATGAAACTTGGTCAATGTCATCATATTTTTTAGGTGTACATTTATCAAGGATTTTATGGTTCATTGATTTTTGCAAGAGTTATGCCCCTTGACACTTTGTCTCTGGGCCCATTCAATCAATCAATCATAACAAACAGGTTGAACTTGACAATTTTAAAAGGTAGTCTGCAATTTTTTTGAATTTTGTTCTGTCAAAATAAGTGGTGTCTACAATTATTTTTGTGAAACAGCAGCAAAGTGGTGGCGTATATTGTGACTATGGCACTCTTGTTAGACTCTTGTTAATGTCCTATCATTCAATTTGTTAGGGCCTAGATTTTTGTTTTCTGGTAATGTGTTTGTTCATGATTTGAATTACAGATAATCCACGAATTACTTTAAGGAAATCATTGCTGGAAAAGGATCTTAAGCTTTTTCTCCTTTCCTAAGTATGTTTTTTACCTTTGATGATACTCCTTTTTTCATATTTCGACTGTTTTAACCCTTGTCATGCTGATCTTTGAATATTCTTGCTTTGTCAATAGCTTTGGCAGGTGTATAAGCTAAGATCAGCCTGCACAGACGTGCTGTCTGATTTTAGCCTACACTTCTTGCTTTATTGTTGTTGTTATGAGAGAAATATTTGAATACAAGATCAATCTAGTTATGTCAAAGATTTTTTTCTGGTAACCTGTTTGTATCAGGACAATGACTTTTTTTGTAACTTGAAAACAATTTGGAAAATAGTGGGTAAAATGAAGAAATTGCTTGCATCAAACAATTTCTTCATTTTACACTATTTTTTCCCCAAACAAAGCTAAGAATTATATGAAATTTCACTAACTTTAAGTTTTAAATCTGCAACTCCTTTCAATTTGGATGTGTCCTAAATTTTGTCATCTGGTAATGGGTTAAATAGAAGATAATGAGAGATCCTTTGACTATAAAATCTTGGGTGACGAGAGTAATAGAATATTCTATTTGGTGAACTTGTTTGTTTAGAGTGTTTAAATAGCACTTCACACTTTGAAATATTTCACTTTTTTCTTCAAGAAGATAAATAGATGTATTGATAGGTAGTGTTTATGTCCATTATAAAACCGAGTCCAATTTCATTCAAGTGATTGATTTTTGTGAAAGGGGGTTTTCCCCCAAAATACCCTTTCACCAGTTTGAAGGTTTTGTTTGAATTAACTTATTTTCAAAAAATGCTTTTTTTAGTGCTCCTGTAGTGTGATACTAGGCAATATTTGGGGAAAAAGTGATTGCTTGTAACAAAGTTTTTCCTCTTATGCCCAAGCATCTAAAAAATCAGAGCATATTGTTGTGCTGACATCTGTCTGTCTGCAGGCTGTATTTTAACACAGAAACTTAGCATTTTGATGTAATTCAAAGAGCCTTGAATACACTTGACTCATATTTTGGACCTAGGTTTCTTGGATTTATAGGTACATGTATTAATTTGCTATAAGGTCAATGTCACTTATTTAGGTCAACTTAGTATTTTGCTATTTTTCATACACCATTGAATATACATAGCTTATACTTGGGACAAAGATCTTTGACATCATAGACATCAATTGGTTGTAAGGTCTAGGTCATCCATCAAGGTCACTTATCCAGGTCACACTTCAAAAAAAAGGGTTGGTATTTCACAAGCACATCTTGTTTCACAATATTTTCTGCAGTAATAACTCTTGGCTCACCATGATGATGTGATTGAGATTTGCTGTAGTATAATATGATTGCCCAATGTTATTTGTACTAGACTAGTATGAGTTTTGTAAAAGAATCAGCTTGTTGGTCAGTCAGTGGGTCAGGTAGGCGCTCTGTTGGTCAGTCTGTAGATTTACTTGTCCACCCATGCTCTCCTATACAAATGGTTGGATTTTATTAAATCATCTCACAAGCACACAACATCAAGCAAAGATATGCACTTGCTATTTTGATTTTATATTCCAATTACTTCTGTAGGAGTTATGGCCTAAGGTTTAAAAAAAGAACATGACTTTGTATGTCAGTTCATTTTTTTTTCAACTACTTAACCCTTATCATGCTGATCCCGGAATCTTCTTGATTTGGCAGGAGGCAAAGATGAAGATCAGCCTGCACATATGTGCAGTCTGATCTTAATCTACACCACCTGTATGTCCTCTTCAAGCCATAATTGTCCATAAGATAAATTTCCAAACTAAACATGGACCCTGATAACCAGAACTTCAGTGCTATCTGTCTTGATTTTATGGCAATTCTGAACAAAGATTTTATTTAGCATGACAAGGGTTAATGGATTTGATTCTATTTCACAGGTGCAGTTAGTATCAAACAAAGATGTGCATATTTTTTTTTTTAGTTGCTGTTAACTTGCTTATTTTTTACAGTAATAGCTCTCTATTGAAAGAAAGCTTCATTCCAGTGCTGCTGTCAATCAAAAAAATGATTAGCCAATCAAAGCATTCATTTAGACTGGATGTGAACTTTGAACTTCATCATTTATCTAGAGCATTTTTATTGGTTTGGTGACTTAACCCTTGTCATGCTGTATAAATAACCATACTGAATTGCTGTAAAATCAAAGGGCTGAAAGTACTTGTAGAACTTGTTGTTCAAAAATCAGTATTTCTTGTAGAAATCAATTTCATAAACAACTCTGGCAGGAAAAGTACAAGCAGGAGGTGTAGATCAAGATCAGACTGCACTTATGTGCAGGCTGATCTTGGTCTAAACCTCCTGTCAAAACCGGAATATTCCGGATTCAGCATGACAAGGGTTAAAATGCCCTGAATACAGCTTGGTCAAGTTGTAATTACAACTTTTAGGTCACCAACCAAGGATTTGCATTTTAATTTTCATCCCAGTTTTACAAAATAATGTCATTTATTACCTTAGTTGAACTGCCATATTGGAGGCAAGTGGGCATGGCTGGCAATCTGTCAATTATGTGAAGTTGTTGGATATGCCATGCTCATTTATCTTTGTTCCCTAATTTCAGTAATTATTCCCCGTCCAATAACTACTGCCTTGACAAGCGACTATTTGCTCAACAACTGTCTCCGGATGAACGTGCCAAACATGCCTACTATAGTCAACGATTTCAAGATGAGGTTTGTAGATACATTAAGAGTCAAAAATCTTTTTAAAACATTCCCAAACATTAAAAATCTTAGACTGGTCCAAATTGAATGAAGTTGTAGGCAACAATTTTTAGTCACTGAAATTACTTTTTTTCTCTTTTTGATTGAAAATATTGTGGATAATGAAGCCATTGCTTGTAGCCTAACATTTTGTAGATTCATGGCTCATATTTGGGATATAGGTTCGTTTGAGATAGGCATCAGTTGGGTGAAAGATCAAGGTCATCAAGCAAGGCCAAGATCACCTACCAAGCTCACAAATTATTGCAAAAACTTGACATTTTGCTGTTATTCAAAAACTGTTTCAGATACACAGCTCATATTTGATATATAGGTTCCTTAAATTGAAAGGCATCAGTTGGTTTTAAGACCAAGGTCATACATGTACGTCAAGGTTACTTATCATGGCCACTATCAATTTCCTGACAGCCAAATGGTGGCATCCACATTGTGATGCTCTTTTCTGAGGGTGAAGGATATTTGATTCCTGACACTCAGAAACTGTCTTGGAAAAATAGAACATCCCTCTACTATGCAGAAAATTTTTGATACAGGGTCCATACTGTAGTATGTCTCAGAGGAATGTTTTTACCAATTAGCAGACAACAAAATTTTAGACTGGTCCATATTCTAAGAAGTTGCAGATGACATTTTTTAGTTGATGGGATTTAAAGAATCTTTGTCGTTTTGGGTAGAAAACATTGATAATGAAGAAATTGGTTGTTATAAGGAATTTCTTCATTGTCCAAAATGGTTTCCAAAGCCTTTTCATGAGGGGCGTCAAAAGGCGTCGCTGTTCGGGAATGGGTTAAAACTAGAAAATGAACAAACATGAGGAAGCTGAATTATAATTGCTAGTGACAGTATCTGTATTCAAACACTTTGATATATTTTGTAAAAGGTCTCTTATCATCTTTCAGACAGACATTGATGTGTGTGCATGAAACAGATTAATTGTGAGTCTACACACAAAACGGGACCTCCTAGGGAATCTAAAGAAAATATATGATAAAGAGGTCATATTCAGCAGAGGTCAATTAGACATAGTATCTAGCTGATGAATATACAGATAGGTAGATTAACCCATCCAGATTAACAATCTGAATAGAACAGAAAGTTAGCACAGGCTAGCCAGGGTTGATACTTTAAGTATTGTAATTCAACACTATAAATCTGATACTTCTCTGATATTTCTCTGATATTTTCATATTTCAGCAAGTTTTACAGTCAATGTTAGACATACTGACACCTGACGATATTCGTATTCTGACTGAGAGTATTGACGAGGACAGTCGGAAAGGTGGTTTTCAGCGGGTCTTCCCCACCCCTAGCACACATAAATACCTCAAGTACTTTGAAACTCCAAGATATTACAATCTATTGTTAGACCAGTGGGTTCAGCGATACAACAGAATGGAACAGAGAGGTAAGGATAGCAGGGATCACATGCGAAGTAGAAGGGATATATTGGTTTAACCATGTCTGTCCATCCATCTGTCTGTAGACTTTTTTGTTTCTATCTTAAGAACCAAAATACAGTCGAATACCTTTACCTCGAAGTTCAGGGGACTTACGAGAAAACTTCGACGTAGAGATAGTTCGACGTGGAGATAATCGAATATTTTCCACGTACGACCAAAATAGTGGCGAAATACCGTAACTGAATAAGGCGACAAATGATTTGTACTAGTATGATTATCTTATCATACGAAAGATATAACGACGATGTATTTATCGTAATTTCTTACATTAATGTTACGAAGTTTTGTTTAGACTTCGCTTTTTTTGTTGTTGTTTTGTTTGTTTTTCTTCTATTATTGCTTATTCTTCGTATCGATTGCATAGTTTGAAAACATGTATTTTCTCTTTCCGGTGGAAAAACCCAAGTATCCATCTTGATTGCTTACCGGGTTCTTCCTTTAGCTCGTCCGGTCGTTCGAAACTGCTGGCTATCCCCTTGATCAACCAGGTCCGGCGCAAAACAAGTCTTGCGTGGTTTGGGCGTTAGATGCCTCTTTATTCATTGTAAAATTCGTCTGTAACATTGTCTCCACTTCATGCAATCTTTGAATCATCAGACTGTAGAAAAACAATCAAGTTAGCAATCGATATCCGATACTGTAACGCACCTATCTCTTAACTGCGTTGACACGTCGAAATGTGTGAAAAACTTAGTTGATTGCAAAAATCGACCTTTATGATTAAGGTTCGTCTCAAAGAGGTGTGAATATGTGCAAACAATAGTGATGGGACTAAACAATTGATTTGACGTAGGGGTAGTTTACGAGATAAAGAGAACGACGTATGGAGGTTCAATTGCATAGAACTAAAGAGTTATAAGATCGGGACTTTAGAATAGCTTCGATGTATAGAGAACTTCGACTAAGGGACGTTCGAGGTAAAGATATTCGACTGTACCCACAACCTTGTAACTTCATACACTTGTTGTTAATGACTTAAAAAAGTGTCCTTTTGTTTTTGGGTCACAGAGGTCAAAGTCACAATTGACCTTTCATTGAAAACCATATCTGGGCTCTAACTCAGGAACCAATAGACCTTGAAATCTTATACAATTGTTGCTTACAACCCATGGAAGTGCCCTAATATCATTGAGTCATAGAGATCAAGGTCATAATTGACTTTTGATTCCAAAACATTTGCAGGCTCTAGCTGAAGAGACAGTATACCTCCAACCTTGAAATTTTATACTTTTGTTGCTAATGACCCAAGTAAGTGAACTATCGTGTTTGGGTCACAGAGGTTAAAGGTCAATTGACCTTTAATTGAAAACCGTTTCGAGGCTCTAACTCAAGAATCAACAGACTTACAACCTTGAAACTTCATACAATTGTTGCTAATGACCCAAGGAAGTAATCTATTGGCTTTTATTTCATAACTGTCAAGGTCATAATTGACCTTTTATTGAAAACCGTTTCAGGCTCTAACTCAAGAGCCGCAATCATAGCGCAGTGGGTAGTGCATCAGACTCTCAAACTTTAATCATGGGATGTCATGGGTTCAATCCCCGGCGGTGGCACATTTCCTTTCTGACATTTGATAATGGTAAATCTAAGTGGGATAGCAGCTGGTGTGACAGGTGTACGAAATACAAGGAATCCATTGTTAGGTGCTCCAGCCACCAAGATATAACTCAAATACTGTTAAAGGTGACGTTAAACCCCATTCAATCAATCAATCAATCTTACTCAAAACTCAATAGACCTACAACTTGAAATATCATACAATCGTTGCTAATGACCTAAGGAAGTGCCTTATTGTGTTGGGCCATGGAGGTCAAAGATATAAATTTTAAGTCACATAGTTCAAAGGTCAAGATCACAATTGAACTCTAATTGATAACATTTCCAAGCTGTAGTTATGACGTTTAGGTCGCCAACCAACCAATTTACTTTTTCATTTCAATGGTCATAAATTTTTAAAATAATGCTGTTCTATTGCAAAGATGAACATCCTTTTGGGCTCAGTGGCTGAGGTCAGCATCTGTTATAGGGATGAGTGTATTTTTCACTGCGTTTATTGGAGTATAAAGTGCAATTGCCTTAGCACATGGCAAATAACGCCCGTAGGGCGTTATGTTTAAGCCATGTGCTAAGGCAATTGCACTTTATACTCCAATAAACGCAGTGAAAAATACACTCGGCCCATATAATTGCAATATGTCTATTTTCAAGTCCGAAACGGATAGAGAGATGAAAATAAAAACAAATAAACGAACTGTGGGCGGAGTTACTTTTATTTGACAGGCGTATGGATACATTGACACAGTTTATCGCTCGAGTCGTTGTAACGGCGGACATTTTGTTTCGTCGCTTGGGTTTTTTGAAAAGGAAATTCGAACATTCGTTGGATTTATTTGGAATTATTATGAGGAAATACTAACTTTAAACTCTGTAAATTATGATATCTGGGTCGATAACAGTTAGAATTATGAATAGATGCCTTGTAATAGACAAGAAATATAAACCTACCACATGGACACGATGCATGCTGATGTGACGAAGCCGATTCGACATCTCGGATTTACGGCTAATAAATGTGAGTTTTTCGAAATCTTCATGTTTAAAACGAACATTATAATTGTTATAAGGACACTATTTGTTTATCTATTTATTGAAAATCCATGGAAGTATAAAGGAATTCGAGGAAATCGAAATTCAAAAGGTGATGACTATAAATAGTAACAAAACAAGTTTGGTATTTCTTGGAAGTGAATTCCCAATATCGGAAATCCCTGACCTTGTTTGTTTCTATTTTTGTCGAAAATAGTTCTGCCTTTTATCGAGGTATAAAGTGCAATTGATTTGATCACGTGATACGATTTGGGCCAATGAAAATACTCTATTTTGAAGTATTGCAATTATTAATTGGTGGTACTCATTTGAATTTTTGCAATCATTCAAACAAGTTATAGCATAGATTTTCATTGCAAGTTGATAGTTTTTGAATGACACCCTCCTGAAAACTTCAAAAATTTAATATTTAATTTAAAATTTTTATAAAGCTTAACCCTTTCCTGTACAATCACTAGTTTTTACGTATCAGTGATTTTATACCTGAGAAAACATTGTGGGAAAAGAAGAAATACTTGTAACAAGCAATTTCTTCCTTTCCCACAATATTTTCTACTATGTTTGTTGGTTACTTTTCATATTGCATCCACTTTTAGTTGTCATCTGCAACTTCTTTCAAATTGGACTGGTCTAAGATTTGGAAAAACAGGAGAGGGTTAATACATTGTTCATGATAACTATATTGTTCTAATATTTTTTAGCTAAACTATACAATTTATAGGGAGACTTTTCCGGTCACCTGGGCATGGGTATAGGTGTTGGCATAGTGCTTTGGTTGAGCCTTACATGCAAGTGTCATATCTCAGTTTCTCCTGAAGCTATTGCTCTGAAACTTTGCACATGCTTTTGAGGCAATAATAACAGCCTCTAGACACAGATTCAATACCCTGACATTCATTTTAGTGGAATTTTAATCCTATTCAGACTTACAAATTCTTGGTTAAGCCTAACGTGCAGCTGTCATATATCTTTAGTAACTCTCTTTCTACAAATGCTATTCCTTTGAAACTTTGCACATGCTTTTGTGGCCATAATATCATCTTCTAGGCAAAGAACACTTACAATTACATTTATTGTAGTGGACTTTTAACCCTTTTCGGACTTAAAAAAAATCTAGTTTGACTTAAGATTCTAATTGAAAGATTTTTTTTATCTCTATCATACGTAGGTTTTATGTCTAGTGTAGACATTGAATTACTGTTACTAACCAGCACTCAGAATGGTCGAGGGTTGCTATCCTCTGACAGCTCTTGTTTCAATAAAAGAACACCACATGATTATTGTCAGAGTTCTGGTATAAGGCAGGATCATGTTTACTATATGGCCACAGGCAAGGTTGAAGCAGAAGGTCAAATTACAAAGTAAACCTTGCACAGAACCTATATTAACATTTGTCAAAGGTTATTCTTCCAACTGGAGCTGATATTTATTTTTCTTACTAAACTTAACCATAAGCATATCTGTACATCTTATCACATTTTATATGACGGTCTCGGGACAAATGGAATTAATGCCTTCTGGGCTGGCATCTGAGTCTGTGACACCCATTTCTAGAAAATACTATGTGATAGTTGACCATTTTAATTGTGTTTATTGAAATTATTTGAAAGACTAGAGAATATTTTGAATGATTAAGGGAGGTAATTTCATTTTTGTTTTATATTCAGGTATCTCCCTGTTACAGTCCTACTGTGAAGATTGTATCCATCTAGACTTGAGTACAGAAAACCCTCATCATCAGGTATGGTTTTTAACCCTTTCCTGATTTTAGGTCACATGACTGAAGGTCATGGTGACCTATTGCAATTGTGTTTCGTCTGTAGTCATCCTCAGTGGGATATGCGTTAATCTTTTTACATTTTCGACTTCTTGTTGAAAACCCTTTGAGGGATTTCAACCAATCTTTGCAGGAAGCATCCCCATGAGAAGGCGCTTCAGATTTTTACACGTCATGGAGTTATCTCCCCTGGGGGCCCCATAAGGGCAAAAAAGGGTATATCTTTAAAAATCTTCTTGTCATAAACCTGCTGTTGGCTTGGATTCACATGTGGTATTTAGTGTCTTTAGGCCAAGGACTAAAGAGCATGTACAAGAAAAAGAAAAATCTGTCTAGAAATGACCATGCTAGGAGAGAGGAGGACAAAGGGGGTATAAGCTTACATAGTAACAACTTTGAAAATCTTTATTTAGCCCGTTCCTGGACGTCAAAAGTTTAACATAGGCTTATATAGTGAAAACTATAAAAATCTTCTTCTCCCAAACCAGAGGGCCTAGAGCTCTTATATTTGGTATGTAGCATCATCTGGTGGACCTCTGTCCAGATGTTTATATAATGGCCTCAGGATCATAACTATCCCATCCCCTGACATCACAAGTTTTACATATGCCTTAAAAAGTAAAGACAGAAGGGGCTAGAGCTTTGATATTTTGTATACAGCATCATCTGATGGACCTCTATAAAGACTGCATAAATTATTGCCACAAGGTAAAAAATAGCCTATTCCTGGACGTCACAAGTTTAACATAAGCTTGTATAACGATTACATTAAAAAAATCTTTTTCTCCCAAACAGAAAGAGCTTTGATATTTGGTAAGTAGCATCATCTTGTGAACTTTTATGATTTTTTTTGCTCTTTGGACTAAGGTGACTGAAAAGGTCCTATGGGCCTCTTGTTATTCCCCGCCGTTTCAGCAAAATGGTCTCTGTCTGTCATTCTGTCACTAAGCTTGTCCGTAGCATATCTTCTAAAATATAAATGCCTTCAAATTGAAACTTTGTAGGTGGATAGATCTCATTGAGGAGAACCGAAACTCTTGCTTGCATAATTTTGGAGTTGTTGCTCTTTGTTGTTTTAAAGACTAAGATTTTGGTCCGGAGCATATCTCTGAAAGTATAATAGCTATTAACTTGAAACTTCAAAGGTTGATAGATCTCTTTGAGGAGAAGTGCAATGCACAAGACCCACAACTCTTGCTTGCATAATTTTGGAGTTATTGCCCTTTGTTGTTTTTAAGACTTGGATTTTATCCAGAGCATATCTGAAATTATAATAGCTATTATTGAACTGACTGAGAAGAAATGCAGTGCACAAGAAGCCTTAAATCAGTTTACTATCAAGCTTTTACAGCAGGGGATGGCCATGTCTGACATGGCTCTTGTTAGCTCACCTAGCCACGAAGTGCTCAGGGGGAGCTATTGTGATCGGTCATCGTCCGTCCGTCCGTTCACAATTACAAAAAATCTTCTCCTCCTAAACTAACCATGGAATTTCAACTAAACTTCACAGACATGATCCTTAGGTCATGCTCTTTCAAAATACTTGATTGAAATCCATGAAGAACTCTGGTTGCCATGGCAACTGAGTGAAAAAACTTAAAAAATCTTCTCCTCCCAAGTGGTAAGGCCTAGAGCTTTGATATTTGGTACAAATCATCATCTAATGACCCTCTAGCAAACTACTTCAAGGAATTAACGTATTCTGAAAATTAGCCCGTTTTTGTGCGATCCCTGATTTTACATATAAACTTAAAAAATTTCTTCTCCCAAACCATAAGGCCTAGAGCTTTGATATTTGGTATACATCATCATCTATTGACCCTCTACCAAAATACTTCAAAGAATTAACTTATTCTGAAAATTAGCCCTTTTCTGGGCGATCCCTGATTTTACAAAGGAATAAAGAAGGAAATCTTTGAAAATTTTCTTCTCCAAAACCATGAAGCATAGAGCTTTTATTAGATCACCTGACCAAATGGTCATGGTGACCTATTGCAATCATCATTTGTCCGTCGTCGTGCGTCGTCCATCTTCTGTTAACTTTTAAACATTTTCATCTTCTTCTCAAGAACTACTGGGGGGATTTCAACCAAACTTGGTAGAAAGCATCATTGGGGGATGCCAATTCAAGTTTGTGAAAATAGGGGTTATGGGGGTCATAGGGGCCCAAATAGGGGGCAAAAAGGGGTAATTTTTGGTTCTTCTTTAAAAATCTTCTTCTAATAAACCGTTAATGCCAGAGCTTAAATATTTTGTGTGCATGACAACTAGGACAGGTATATTATAAATTGTGAAATTCATGCCCCTGGGGTCATGTATGGGGCCACACCCAGAGGTCAAAGTTCATCATGTTAAAAAATTCACATTTTCATCTTCTGATGATGAAGTACAAAGCCAATTTCAAACAAACTTGGCAAAAAGCATCATTTGGTAATGGTTATTCGGATTTGTGAAAATTTAAAGGCAGGGGGGTCAGGGGGCCCTAAAAGTGGGACCAAAAGGGGGTAATTTTTGGTAACTTTTAAATATTTCATCTTCTTCTCAAGAACTACTGGGGGGATTTCAACCAAACTTGGTAGAAAGCATCATTGGGGGATGCCAATTCAAGTTTGTGAAAATAGGGGTTATGGGGGTCATAGGGGCCCAAATAGGGGGCAAAAAGGGGTAATTTTTGGTTCTTCTTTAAAAATCTTCTTCTAATAAACCGTTAATGCCAGAGCTTAAATATTTTGTGTGCATGACAACTAGGACAGGTATATTATAAATTGTGAAATTCATGCCCCTGGGGTCATGTATGGGGCCACACCCAGAGGTCAAAGTTCATCATGTTAAAAAATTCACATTTTCATCTTCTGATGATGAAGTACAAAGCCAATTTCAAACAAACTTGGTAAAAAGCATCATTTGGTAATGGTTATTCGGATTTGTGAAAATTTAAAGGCTCGGGGGTCAGGGGGCCCGAAAAGTGGGACCAAAAGGGGGTAATTTTTGGTAACTTATAAATATTTCATCTTCTTCTCAAGAACTACTGGGGGGGAATTCAACCAAACTTGGTAGAAAGCATCATTGGGGGATGCCTATTCAAGTTTGTGAAAATAGGGGTTATGGGGGTCATAGGGGCCCAAATAGGGGGCAAAAAGGGGTAATTTTTGGTTCTTCTTTAAAAATCTTCTTCTAATAAACCGTTAATGCCAGAGCTTAAATATTTTGTGTGCATGACAACTAGGACAGGTATATTATAAATTGTGAAATTCATGCCCCTAGGGTCGTGTATGGGGCCACACCCAGAGGTCAAAGTTCATCATGTTAAAAAATTCACATTTTCATCTTCTGATGATGAAGTACAAAGCCATTTTCAAACAAACTTGGTAAAAAGCATCATTTGGTAATGGTTATTCTGATTTGTGAAAATTTAAAGGCTCGGGGGTCAGGGGGCCCTAAAAGTGGGACCAAAAGGGGGTAATTTTTGGTAACTTTTAAATATTTCATCTTCTTCTCAAGAACTACTGAGGGGATTTCAACCAAACTTGGTCGGAAGCATCATTGGGGGATGCCTATTCAAGTTTGTGAAAATAGGGGTTATGGGGGTCATAGGGGCCCAAATAGGGGGCAAAAAGGGGTAATTTTTGGTACTTCTTTAAAAATCTTCTTCTTATAAACCGTTAATGCCAGAGCTTAAATATTCTGTGTGCATGACAACTAGGACAGGTATATTATAAATTGTGAAATTCATGTCCCTGGGGTCATGTATGGGGCCACACCCAGAGGTCAAAGTTCATCATGTTAAAAAATTCACATTTTCATCTTCTTCTGATTAAGTACTAAGCCAATTTCAAACAAACTTGGTGAAAAGCATCATTGGGTACTGATTATACAGATTTGTGAAAATTAAAAGGCTGGAGTTCAGGGGGGCCTAAAATGGGGACCAAAAGGGGGTAATTTTTGGTAACTTTTAAATATTTCATCTTCTTCTCAAGAACTACTGAGGGGATTTCAACCAAACTTGGTCGAAAGCATCATTGGGGGATAAAAAGTTTGTGAAAAGAGGTTGGGGGGGCTTGGGGTAAAAGGGTCCCCAGTCGGGGGCAGAAAGGGGTAAATTTTTGTACTTCTTAAAAAATCTTTTTCTAATAAACCCTAAATCACTTGTCTTGATGCTCTTTTACTCAGGTGACCGTTAAGGCCCACTGGGCCTCTTGTATTTGGTACATATCATCAGCCATTGACCCTCTACCAAATTACATCAAAGAATTACCATATTCTGAAAATTAGCCCTTTTCTGTGCAATCCCTAATTTTAGTTAGTAATAAATAATGATATCTTTGAAAACCTTCTCTCCTAAACCATTAGGCCTAGAGCTTATATACTTGGTATGTATTGATGTCTATACTTAAAAGCATTACCACATTCAGGAAATTAGTGCTATATGGTGGGATCATCAATATACCTAGGATTAAAAGAGAAATCCTTAAACATCTTCTCAAAAATGATTAGACAGAGGGCTTTGCTATAATGTTTATATCATTAAGCCATGAACCATCATACTCAGGGGAGCAATTTAGGACCATCATGGTCTTCTTGTTTTTAACTTTAGACTGGTCCAAATTGAAAGATGTTACAGACGACAATGAAAATTGGATGCAATTTGAAATGAAACCATTCTATGTTGTAGGAAATTTTGTTGGGAAAGGGTAAATTGCTTGTTACAAGCAATTTCCTCTTTTCCCCAATGTTACCTCAAGTATAGAACCACAGTGACATAAAATCCTGGTTGTGTACAGGAAAAGGTTAACTCATTTCAAGACAACAAAAATTTATTGCTTCCCAAATACATTGAAGTTGCAGAAGACAATTTTTAGTTGACATTTTGTTTTCTTTTTTGGATATAAACTATTGTGGACAATGAAGAAATTGCTTGTAACAAGCATTTTCCTTATTTTCCACTATGTTTTCCAAGGCATTTTCTTGAGGGGCGTAAAAATGCAGGATTGTGTGGGGTAAGGCAAAACAGAGCTTTAGATATGAGGGCTTGATTTTCATTTCGTAATTTAAACCCCAAAGGGTCTTAGCCACAGAATACTTAGTTTATCTTTAATCCAATCCTTTAAATTTCATTTCCTTAACATTTGAAGTTTTATGCTGTAAATTGAATAGTTACATGAAAAACAACTTGTTAGTTCAATAAAGAAAAATCATTGTGTAAATCATAGACTTCCAATCCTTTAGTAGGAGCCTTATTACAGTGCCTTTTGAGAGCCTGAAACCCATTTTGTTGATCAGTCTATAAAATTCTGGGTATGTAAATTTGTTTCATGATCTGATAATTTTCTGTTTTGATAGTGGAATCCACCCAATGCAACTTGCCATAGCTACCGGGAAGGGAGACTACTCAGTGCTCCTCTAAGCAAACAGAAAGATGCTGATGCCCTGAAAGCTAGGTAACTCTTCAATATTACCTTGATATATTGACACATTACCAGAGGACAATAATTTGCATTGGTCCAAACTGAAAGAATTTGCAGACATTTTAAAGTGCATTGAAATTAAATAATAAGTGCAAATAAAGATGGTAAACATGGTTAGAAAAGAAAAATTGCTTGTTACAAGCAATTTATCCTTTTTCCACAAAATTTTCTCAAAACATATTTTTTAAGGGTATCAAAAAAGCAAGATTGTGTTAAAATGGGTAAACCCATTTGCACACAATCACATTTTTTACAGCCCTCAAGAAAAAAGTTTGAGAAAACATTGTTGAAATTTAAGAAATCTTCATCATCCTTAATGTTCTATACCCCAAAAGACAGTGATTTTTAAAATTTCATCAGCTTGAAATTTTCATCTGCAATTTCTTTCAGTTTTGACCAGTGATTTTTTTCATTTTGTTATTTGGTAATGAGTTGAGCACAAGTTCTGTCGGTGAAGGACCTTATAAACCTCTTCCCTCAAATATAAAACAAACAATTATGGCACTGTAGCCTCAAATAGATATAGTTATAATTTTTATTTATATCATGCACCCTGATAAGGTATTTATAGCTTCAAAACTAAAGTTAAGGTCTTATCACCACCTTGGAATTATTGACATACTGAAGGCTATATCCATTGACTCAAAAAGGAAATGAGACTTAAATATTAAACAGCATTATTTAACCCTTGTCATGCTGAATAAGATCCTCTACAAAATTATGTTGAAATCAAAGGTCTGAAAGCACAGAAAACACTCACTTTGGGTTGGTAATTATTTAGAAAACTAATAGTATACATAATTCTAGCTATAAAGGAAAAAACAGGAGATCTGGACAAAGATCAGACTGCACATATGTGCAGCCTGATCTTTGTCTACACCTCCTGCCAAAACAGGAATATTCCGGGTTCAGCATGACAAGGGTTAATATAAAACAATACATAATCAGTAAGATATAGCTATGAAGTAAAATGGTTGGTTGGCAACCTAAATGTTGTAAATTCATCTTCAATAAGCTGTAGTAACTATGATTTTAAGTTGCAAAACCAACGAAACTACTGTACTCAATATTCATATTGGAATTCAAAAATATTATCTGGTGTAAATGAACAAATTAATTGGTTGATCAATATTTTGATTGACAGCCCAATCTGTCAATTAGCATTGATGTAACTAGCTTTAACATTGGTCATATCTCTGACATCATCAAAGATATTATTACTTGAAGTTTTGGATAAACTTGTATTCTCAATATAAATAGAGAAATTCATGGGGTCAAAGGAGATCACTTTGAATGTATCTTTTAAGCAGTATGCCCCTTTTTGATTTTTTTTTTTCATTTGCCTAAGACCTGTAGAATAGGATGACCTGTGCATGTGCTACTCTTTTCATTCCTTGTTAACCTTATTAAATCTTTTTGATGCCCCCATGAAATTAAATCTGTCATTCGCAACATCTTTGAACAGTCTTAAAATTTTGTTTAACTGATAGTGGGTGAAACATTGTAATTATGACACAAATGAACCTGTGTTATCTTAATAAAAGAAAACCTATTTCAGATGCTTGTCTTTGAGTGCTGCCTTAGATAAAATATTCAAGATTTAGGTATTTTGTTACTGTTAGGTTTATAGACGAATTATATATTCCTCTTAAATCAATTCTAGTTCTGTTAGCAACAGTTATACATTCAGTAATTCAACCCATTCCCACACAAGGCCACTTTTTTATGTACTTAAAAAATATACTTCTAGGAAACAGACTGACAATGTTTTTAACTCTTTCCAGCACTTAACTTTTAATTTGCACAAGCTTTGAAGTGTTGTCTGCAACTTCTCTCAAATTGGACCAGTCCAAAAATTTGTTGTCTGGTCATGGGTTGAATAGAATTTTAGACAGATTTTTGAAAGTTCTTTTGTTTAATTTTTTTAATTTATTGTATTTGTATTATATGGATAACTTACAGGCTAAAGTTGATCAACCCACATCTTACAAATGTCTCCATAATTGCTCCTAGAAAGATATAGTAAGAATTGTAAATGCTTTTGGTGAAAGATTCTTTTTTAATGGGAGTTTGTTTTTATCATTAGTTTTAATCAAATAATTGATTTCTAATTGAATCTATTACCTGTTCTAAATATAAAAGCTTTTTTCCTTTATCACACTGATCAAATACCTCATTTCATTACTTAATCCCCTTGTTAACCTGAATCTTTAACATTCCTGTTTATACAGGAGGCAAGGATAAAGATCAGCCTGTACATATGTGCACTCTGACCTTAGTTTGTACAAACTGTTTGTTCCTCTTAACCAATTCCCACACAGTTCCAACTTTTTATGCCCCACGCATCGTTAAGATTGGGGGCATAATGTTTCATCTGTGTCCATCTGTCTGTCTGTCCGTCCATCCGTCTGACTATCTGTCTGCAAAACTTAACCTGCCAACTAAACATTTTCCTATAACTTCATCCCTAATTAAGTAACAATTTTAATATTTAAAATTAAAAATTACCCGTTTCTAAAGAATTCCTGTTTTGGGGGCATAGTGTTTCACAAACACATCTTGTTTTTGTGACAGAATATTCTGGAGTTCATTTCTGTACCAAAGGATGTTGTCTTCACCCTTATAGATGTAGTATCATCATAGTCTGGGTATAAAAGTTGACTGTAATGATCTCTTTAATTCCCACATAATTCCTCCTTTTTATGCTCCTAAAGAAAAAAGCTTTGGAAAGCATCGTGGAAAATGAAGAAATTGCTTGTTGCAAGCAATGACTTCATTATCCACAATGTTTTCTATCCAAAAAAACGAGAAAAAAAAAAATCATAATTTAACCACCTCGAAATTGTTGTCTGCAGCTTCTTTCAATTTAGACCAGTCTAAAATTTTATTGTGTGGGAACGAGATAGTCAACTTTGACAGGGCATCAAAGAACTAGGAGAAGCTTGAAATTTTTCTTAGGAGAGGGATTCATCTATCTGCTCCTTCATGAAAATATTTAGGAGGGGGGGGGGAGTAACAAAAATCTGTGAATCTCATTACCCTACATACTAGAATAAGGTTAGCTCAAGATTTCCCCAAATTATGATAATGTATAATATTTTCTAAGCCATTTATATTTGTTTTGTTATACCACATTATCATTCATAGCTTTGAAAAAGGGACTTGGATGCATTTTAATCCATCAATTTAATTTTAGTAGTCGGCAGAAAAGTTTTATCCTTTAAGACTGGTATGTTGGCTATTGTAATATCGTTGGTGAAAGTTATGTTGTTACTGAATGTTTTTCATAATTTTATGCCTTGTCCAAGTAGCCTCTTATGAAATCAATTGTTTGTTTTTCTCAATTTGCAAGTTTTATCAATTTTAATTTGCATTTGTTCACTATTCTTAAGTAAAACTTTCCTGTTTAATCACTGTTTTTTACGTCCCTGTCATGTTATGAAATCATTGTATGAAAAGAAATTGCTTGTAAAAAGCAATTTCTTCTATTTCTACAATATTCTCTACCCTACTAAATTGTTATTTTTCAAATTAAATCTTCTTTAAATTTTCATCTGCAAAACCTTTGAATTTGGACAGGTCTAGAATTTTGAAAAACAGGAAAGGGTTTAATGTATCATTGTGAGTTTGATATTATTTTCTGTGCAATGATGATTATAATAAATACTTTATTTACAGAGGGTATCACTTTAAGTTGATATAATTATACAAACAATTAAACATAAAGAATGAATTTATTTACCAATTCCCCAATGACACCATTTAACGCCTCTTAAGAAAAACAATTCGGAAAACATCATGGAAAATGAAGAAATTTATTGTCACATGCAATTTCTCCATTTTTCCACAATGTTTTCTACACAGGAAGTTGAAAATATCTACAATTTCATCAAATTTAAAAGGTCGTCTGCAACTCCTTTCAATTGGGATAAGTGTAAAATTTTGCCTTCTGGTTAACATCAAAACATCAATGATGTAGCCATAAACTTCTCAAATATCCCTCTGATTATTATAAAGATGAAAGTGAGCCTCTCAAAAAATTTAATACTAATTGCTTAATTTTTTCAAAAAAAGGCTTAATGATAGCTTTAGGTATGTGATTTCCAAGAGGAAACCTTATGTGAAACTATCACTGATTTGCCTTTATCTGAATTTCTTGCCAGATTTTCATACATAAGAGCGGAGCAGCCCCCATGTAAGATTGATGTAGGACATCTCCCTCTTGAGAAGTCAATCTTGTATAGTAGACGAATGGTAATAAGAAGTGTAATTCTGTAAACAGAAAACATTTTTATACGCTGCCACAGGTGGATGTTTATTCATATCATCTTCTCCATCTGTCCGTCCAAATGTCTGTTCATATCTTGTTAGCACGTCTCCAATAAATTTAACTGAAATTTTCACAGAATGTTGTTTACAGAGAAATGTTGTTGGGCATATTTTTTGCCATTTTAGGCTGCTTCACAGAAAAGGGGTCTTAATGCAAAATTTGTTGTTGATTCAACTCCTCCATTTCAGGACAGATTTGCATGAAGTGTTTACAGAATTTACATAGTTATCTTACTCTTTCCACTTTGTCCAGTTTTCAGAGGTTTTTTTAGGAAAAACCGGTATTTCATTTCCATCAACCGGAAACAAGTTCTCACACATTTCCGCTCATTTCCATGCATGTTCATAAACTTGAAGTGAAAATCTATGTGATTGCCTCCATCTTGTTTCATTGCTAATGAAGAAAATAATTTACTTGCTGAATGCCAATAACCTCCTTTTAGTCATGAATATCCAGGAAAATGGTTGAAAACTTTGACTTAATATATCCATGGTAAATTGTCTAATGAATTTTCAAAATGGGAGAAATAATTTCCTCGCGTTTCAAGATAGAATCCAGGCCAGTGGTTAGAGGAGTTAGCAAATACATGTAAACTGTCTGCTAGTGTTTTGACCTGGCAGGGCTGGGCAAATTTACACCCTGTATACACAGTATATGTAACACGTTACAACCCTGTTATAGACGCGATTCAAGCGCCTATTAACCCCATTGAATAAAACGCCTTTTACCTCTTGAATTCGATTAAATCTTTGAAACGGACATGCAGTACTTCAATTGTGATAATAATATGCTCAAGGAAAAAAGAATTGAATGTTAGCTTTGATTTCTTTACCTTTTATCATTTAACCTTTTACCACACAGCCACAAATTTTCACGCATTCAAGAAGAAAAGGTTAGGATTAATTCAAAATAGCGATTTCGGTAAACAGTAAGGGGTCATGATTGATTGAATAGGATTTAACGTAACTTTTAATAGTATTTCAGTTATATTGGGGCCGCTGGGGCTCCTAAACATGGATTCCTATTAGTTCACACACCAGTACTACCACTTCATCCTTATCGAGCCTCCAGCTGCTCCTCCTACTTAGGTGTACGATTTACTCACTCATATTGATGAAACATGCTCGCCTTATTGAGCGCGGTTACTGATAAACCAGCAAAACTGCTCTCAGGACTTTCAGTCCTTTGATTACAATTCTAGGCTGCATCACACAAAAACAGAACTTAACCAATTACACAGCAACTCCTCTACTACGCTAGTTGTGGGGTCCAAGAAATGAAACAGCGGAAGAAGTAGAATTATTATGCTATAAAATACAGCAATGAAAATTACTAAATTCTGCCCTTACCTTACCCCTTCTGTAGGTACTAAATAATCTGTAAAATTCTACAAGTCTACAAATCATGTTTCTCTTTTGGTCCCTGAATATTAAAAAGCTAGATTTTTCAACCAAGACATGTTTTATTATTAATTATAGTCGTCAACATTTGCTGTAATGGACTTGGTCTAAATTCTTTACCATCGTATTGTAATATAGTAACACTAAAACAACAAAGAACGCTATCTAATCCTAATCATTTAAGAATCAGGAATTTTCACAAACCAGCTGCACATGTACAGAATTGAATTTAACTGTGTAACAGGTAATTTATAATACAATGAAGGTCATAATGATCAAAAAAATTCTGAGACAGCGGAATGTCTAGTTTCACTTTCCACTATGTCTAAGACTGGCGAATCATTGAACACCTGGCGGTAGTGACGCATTCAGACAATGTCATGTGGATCTACCTTTGACTTCACATAAATAATAATAGAATAAATAATAAAAGTATAATAATAAATCAACTAAACCTATGCATTTACGATTGGGATTTACGCTTAGCAACTACACAAGGAGGAAATTGGATTATCTTAAAAATTTGTAACCGCTAAAAGAGCAAGCTCGATTATATTTTTAGTTTTTCATGTGTCGCAATAATGGATAAAATTCCGAGGTAGTAGGATACCTAGTTTGACTTTGGAGTGTTTGTCGTCGATCTATTTATGGAATTTAAGAATTATGGCCCGTACTTTTGCTTTAGAATTTTTCTCTGGCAAAACCTTTTGATTTGGATTCAAGATTTCAAAATCTATGCTTAACTTATCAATATCAACAATTGATTTAGCCATAGCAAAGCAATTAACTATGACCTAAGGCATTAATTACCACTACGTTTCACTCTTACATGAGAAATACTTACCTGGCTAATACTTACCTGGCTTAAGGTAATTATCGATTTTTATATGGCCACAATCTTTTTCAATCAGATTGTAAAAATCGCGATGAAATCAGCGTTAATATCGGAACCATCATGTAAGCAACTAAAATTGGTCAACCCCTGAAATTTCGGGAGCCAAGGGGACCTAACGTTATAATAGATTTAGCGCTGTAGCGCATAGTGTTAAAATGAAGTTGCAGTGTACCAAGGCAAAATTATAGACTTGTCCAAATTGAAAGGAGTTACAGAAAACAATTCAAAGTTCTTAAAATTTTAGATTTTTTCAACTTTCTTCATTATACACAATGTTTTCCCAATCGTCGATAAGAGGTACTGTGTGGGAAAGGAATAATGTGGTAGCATATATTGTGATTCTGGCAGTCTTCTTAACTTTGATTGTTTGAAATGGGTGTTTGATTATAAACAGAAAGCAGACAATACTCATTATTTTAGGCTGTCTGGTATTGAAAATATCACAATTTCTATTCACTAGTATCTGTTTTAAGAGGGTTTTATTTCAGAAGCTTTTTGTTTAACCCTTTCCCAATTGACAAAATCTTAGACTGGTCCAAATTGAAAGAAGTTAGCAGACAGATGACTGGTCCACAACCTTCAACTGACTCCGTCAGGAAGTTCTACTTTAATATTTAATGGCGTTATTTTTTAAGAATATAAAGCCAGGCACAAGTTGCCAAACCAACAAAAATTATAAAAAGAATTCATTAAATTTCATCAGCTTGAAATTGTCGTCTGCAACATCTTTCAATTTTGATCAGTCTCAATTTTTATGCCCCCAAAGGGAGGCATATAGTAATCGAACTGTTTGTCTGTCTGTCCATCAGTTGTCTGTCCCGCTTTCGTGTCCACTCTGTAACTTCTACATGCAATAGAGGATTTCAATATAACTTTGCACAAATATTAAACACTATAAGACGACGTGGGGTCAAAGGTCAAAAATGGGGACTTTTTGCCGTGTCCGCCCTGTAACTTCTATAATCATGCACGCAGGTACAAATTTCTTTCATACAAATGTTAACCACCTTCAGACAACTTGTCACGAAAAAAGACCCAGCTTCCTATCTCAAAGTTCAAGGTCACAATCAGGGGTCAAAGGTAAAAAATTAGCACTTTTTGCCGTGTCCGCTCTGTAACTTCTATAATCAAGCACGCAGGTACAAATTTCTTTCATACAAATTTTAACACTCTTCAGACAACGTGTCGGGAAAAAGACCCAGGTTCCTATCTAAAAGGTCAAGGTCAAAATCTGGGGTCAAAGGTCAAAAATGGGGACTTTTTGCCGTGTCCGCTCTGTAACTTCTATAATCATTCACACAGGTACAATTTTCTTTCATACAAATATTAACCATCTTCAGACAACTTGTCACGAAAAAAGACCCAGGTTCCTATCTCAAAGGTCAAGGTCACAATCTGGGGTCAAAGGTAAAAAATCAGCACTTTTTGCTGTGTCCGCTCTGTAACTTCTATAATCATGCACGTAGGTACAAATTTCTTTCATACAAATGTTCACCATCTTCAGATGACATGTCGCGAAAAAGACCAAGGTTCCTATCTCAAAGGTCAAGGTCACAATCTGGGGTCAAAGGGGTGTTCAGAATAGTTAAATTGCATCTGGAATGGTTAAATTGTATTTACTCTCTTATTCTTCAATGGATTGCTTTGGTATTTGGACAGATGCTTAATTAGGTGGACCACTTTAAATGACCATGACCAAGTGACTTTGACCTACTTTTGACCTCAGAAAAATCCGTCCATAATTCATTTCTTGATTTCATTCTGTAGTTATAGAAATTATTATATGCATTTTAATTTCATTTATTAAAAACCCAGATGTATAGATCACAAATGCATGTGGTTGTGTTTACAAAACAAATCAAAGTGCCACATGCTTGACCCTGTCCTTTGGGGGCATTTGTCAAATGACTGTGACCAGCTCTTGTTTTTATGTGGTAGTAGGTTGATGAAGGCAAATGTTGGAGTTCAAAGTTTACTTCTGGTCTAATAAATTGTCTGATTGGTCAATTGATTCATTTTTTGACAGCCGTGATCAGTCAGTAGTTGAAGTGATGTATGATGTAGAGATAAGTGGGGAAAGGGGTTTTATTTAACCCATTACTAGGGGGCAAAATTTAAAACTGGTCCAAATTGAAAAGAATTGCAGACGACAATTTTAAGTTAATTTAAAAGATTTTTAAATTTTTTCAACTTTTTGAATAGAAAACATCATTGAAATTGTTTGCCTTATTGTTTTTTTTGAGGGGCGTCAATAAGTGTCAATATGTCGAAATTCGGTTAAATTTATGAAATTCAAAATCTTTTGTTTTTCAGTCCAGAAAACATGGTGGGAAGGAAATGAAAATGAAAATTGATTGCTACATGCTATTCATTCTTTCTCCACCATGTTTTCCAAAGCACTATTCCCGAGGGTTGTTAAAAAGTTAGATTATATTGGATAGGATTAAGACAAAAAGGGAATTATTATAGACATAGCTTAACCCATTCCTACACAACGAAATTTTTGACTAGTCCAAATTGAATGAAACTGCAGGTAACAACAATTTCAAGTTGACATGATTTTAATTTTCTATATCTTTTTAGGTTACAAGCAGTTTCTTCATTTTCCACAATGTTTTCTCTAACTTTTGATTTGATAGGCGTAAAAAAGTGGGATATTTTGGGAATGGGTTATGCTAATTATTTTGCAGTTTATAAAAGTATTAAAGAAACCCAGATGACATAAATTTTTACTGATCAAATAGAAAGATAACAAAAACTGACTACAATTTAAAGTGTGTAACAATGAAAAAATTAGAGTCACATAGTGTCAAAACATTGTGGAAAATAGATTGTAATAAGCCACTTCTCACTTTTGCCATAATGTTTTCATGGAAATTTTCGTAAATGCAGGGTTATGCGACAGTGTGGTAGACATGTGTATTAGACTAATCCAGGCTAGTTAAAGCCTTAGGTAACAGATTCAAATCCTATCTTTGCTGCCAGTTCGGGTCACAATGGTAGTTTATAAAGTGTTCAGCTGGGAATCATCAGGTCATGGGTTTGAGACATGACACATAAATAATTCTTTCTGACATTTGACAAAGTCATTAGTCTCTCACCAATCTGTGAATTAGTTTGATGAGGTGCATGAAGCTTGGATGAGATTATGGTAGTCCTAGTGTATACCAGGAACCCATGTCTAGGGGCCACATTGAACCAAAACTTGTCAAAATCAATCTCTATGATGTCAAGTTGTGTATGAGACAAACTTGTTTTAGATCCTTGAAGTTCTTTTGGAATTATCTTCCCTTGACATTGTAAAATTAGAAGAACTTTGTGTGCACACTAGAGGGGATATATTTTCCTCCAAAGCCTCGATATTTGTTTAGAATATTTGTGTCCTTAACCCTTTCCTGGATAAACCCGGGATTTTAAGTCACTGTGATTTTATACTTAAGAAAACATTGTGGAAAAAGGAGAAATTGCTTGTAACAAGCAATTTCTCCTTTTCCCACAATATTTTCTACCACATATGATGGTCAGATTTCAAATTGCATCCACTTTTCATTGTCGTCTGCAACCTCTTTCAAATTGGACCAGTCTAAAATTTCTTAAAACAGGAAAGGGTTAATAACTTGGTCATGTTTGATATAGGGTCATATGGGATGCAAAACTAGATCACTTAAACCAAATTTTAGAAAGAACTTGTGTGTTTTCTAAAGGCTACAATTTTGCCTGAAATCCCGAACTGATATTTTTTCAGAATATTTGTTTTCATAAAATCTGAAAATATAGGTTTAGTGTAAGCTATTGTTTTCTACCATTTGATATAAATGTTGTTTTAATGTAAATGCAAGATAATTTTTTTCATTTTTCATGATTTATTTTGTCTATTAAAACAGTATGTTTTTAACATCTTCTGAATAAAAGTCTTTCTACTTATTGCATAATTATACTTACCCATCTATAGTCCATCCATATATATTGTGTATTCCATATTCATTGTGTATACCATGTATATTGTGTATTCCATGTTTATTGTGTATTCTCCATGTTTTTTCAACCCTTTTCTCTCCACAGTTACTCCTCTTCAAATGTCCTCAAGGCTCAAAAGCGTGTAAATGCTAAAAACCCACCTCCCCAACGTTCCATTAGTCAATCAAGTAGTACTTCTTCCGTTAACAACCTAGTCTTTAGTCCACAACCTGCCGATATAATCTCACCAAAAGGCAAAGTACCATCCAGGTAATTGGTGTGTGACCTAGTAACCTGATTATAATGATTAACATGTTCTTTGTGTGAAGATAGACTCACAGTACTTGGTGGTTTGGTATAACTCTGAACTAGAGGCTTGAAGATTTTTATGCCCTTGGATCAATAGGTAGGATGTAGTTTTTAGCTCTACTGGCCAAAGGCCACTAGAGCTATAGCAATGACTTTTTCCCGTTTGCCGTCCCTCTGCCGTCTGTCGTCCGTCCGTTAAATTTTCCTTGTTTACGCGATAAAGTCCACAGTTTTCATCGGATCGTTCCTTTCGAAAATGGGTATGATCCGTCAAGAAACACAGGAAAAGGGGCCTTATGAAAATTTAATTAAAAATTCAATTAAAAATCCTTGTTTACGCGATAGAGTCCAGAGTTTTCATTTGATTCTCTTCAAACTTTCTCAGAATGATTGTACCATCATAAGGATCGTTCCTTTCGAGAATGGGTATGATCCGTCAAGAGACACAGGAAAAGGGGCCTTATGAAAATTTAATTAAAAAATCCTCATTTACGCGATAGAGTACTCAGTTCTCATCAGATCTTCTTCAACATTACACAGATTGATTGTACTAACATAAGGATCATTCCTTTCGAAATTTGGTATGATCCATCAAGAAACACGGGAAAAGGGGCCTTATGAAATTTCATTAAAAATTTAATTAAAAAATCCTCGTTTACACGATAGAGTCCACAGTTTTCATTGGATTCTCTTCAAACTTCCTCAGAATGATTGTACCAACATAAGGATCGTTCCTTTCGAAAATGGGTATGATCCATCAAGAAACACAGGAAAAGGGGCCTTATGAAAATTTAATTAGAAATTAATTAAAAATCCTCGTTTACGCGATAAAGTCCACAGTTTTCAGCGGATTCTCTTCAAACTTTCTCAGAATGATTGTACCATCATAAGGATCATTCCTTTCGAGAATGGGTATGATCCGTCAAGAGACACGGGAAAAGGGGCCTTATGAAAATTTAATTAAAAAATCCTCATTTACGCGATAGAGTACTCAGTTCTCATCAGATCTTCTTCAACATTACACAGAATGATTGTACTAACATAAGGATCATTCCTTTCGAAATTGTATGATCCATCAAGAAACACGGGAAAAGGGGCCTTATTAAATTTCATTAAAAATTTAATTAAAAAATCCTCGTTTACGCGATAGAGTCCACAGTTTTCATTGGATTCTCTTCAAACTTCCTCAGAATGATTGTACCAACATAAGGATCATTCCTTTCGAAAATGGGTATGATCCATCAAGAAACACGGGAAAAGGGGCCTTATGAAAATTCAATTAAAAATTCCATTAAAAATCCTCGTTTACATGATAGAGTCCACAGTTTACTTCTGATTCTCTATAAACTTTCTTGGAATGATTGTACAATCATAAGGATCGTTCCTTTCGAAAACAGGTCTGATCTGTCATGAAACAGGGGAAAAGGGGCCTTATGAAAATTTAATAAAAATTCTTGTTAACACTAGTACTCTGGATTAAATAGTTTCCATCGGATTCCCTTCAAACTTTGACAGAATGATTGTACTATCATAAGGATTATTCCTTTTGAAATTTGGTATGATCCTTCAAGAAACACAGGAAAAGGGGCTTTATGAAATGTTTAATAAAAAATTCTCATTAATAATCTAGTGCCAACAATTTACAATGGATTCTCTTCAAACTTTCACAGAATGATTGTACCATCATAAGGATTGTACCTTTTGGAATTGGATATTATTCCTCAAGAAACATAGGAAAAGGGGCCTTATTAAAATTTTAATTCAAAGATCTTTGTTAACACTTTAGAGTCCACAGTTTTCATCTGATTGACTTCAAACTTTCACAGAATGATTGTACCATCATAAGAATTGTTCCTTTCAAAATTTGGTATGATCAGTCAAGGATCACGGGAAAAAGGGGCCCGATTAAAACTGGATTGAAAAAGTCCTCATAAACACAATAGAGTCCATAGTTTTCAACAAATTCTCTTGAAACATTCCCAGAATGATTATTACATTAAATGGATTGTTCCTTTCGGAAGTAGGTTTGATCCATCAAGTTTCATGGGAAAAGGGGCCCTATGAAAATTTAATAAAAAAAATCTTAGTTAACATGTAATAGCCCTAGATTTCACCTGATTGACTTCAAACTTTCACATAATGATTGTACCATCATAAGGATTGTTTTTTCAAATTGGGTCTGATCCATTGAGAAACATAGGAAAAGGGGCCTTAGGAAAATTCAATTAAAAAAATCTTAATTAATGCTTGTAAGTCCACAGATGAGATGGGGTTGTCTTTATACTCAAACAGAATAATTATACTTTTGTAAGAAGAGTTCCCTTTTGAATTGGTTCAGATCCATCAAGTAACATGGGAAAAGGGGCTATATGAAAATTCAATTAATAAAACCCTGTTAACACAATAAAGCCCACAGCTTTGATCAGATTTTGTTGAAACTTTCACAGAATGATTGGAAGGTCATAACTATCATTCTTTTCATAACAGGGTTTGAACTGTCAAGAAGCACAGGAAAAGGGGCCTTATGAAAATTTCATTTATAAATCCTTGTTACCAAGTCCAGAGCTTTCATCGGATTTTCTTCAAACATTCACAGAATAATTGTACAATAATAATGATTGTTGATGTTTGCATTAGACCTGATCTGTCAAGTATCACAGGAAAAGGAGCATTATGAAATTTAATTTTAAAATCATTGTACCACAATAAAGTCAACAGTTTTCATCACATTCTGTTAAAACTTTCACAGAATGATTATTCCATCATAAGGATTCTTTCTTTTCAAATTAGGCATGATCTGTCTAGTATCATGGAAAAAGGGGCCTTTAGAAAATTTTATCTATAATCCTTGTAACCAAGTCCAGAGCTTTCATTGGATTTTATTCAAACCTTCACAGAACCATTTTACAATAATCACGATTGTTGATGCTGAAATGAGACCTGATCCTTCAAGTATCACAGGAAAAGGAGCCTTATGAAAATTTTATTTTAAAAATTTGACACCAAGATAAAGTCTACAGTTTTCATCAGATTCTGTTCAAACTTTCACAGAATGTTTGTACCATCATAAGGATTGTTTCTTTCCAAACTGGGCCTGATCTGTCTAGTATCATAGGAAAAGGGGCTGTATGAAAAAGTATTACCAAATCCTCATAAACACAACAATGCCCTCAGTCTTTATCAGAATCTCTTCAAACTTTAATAGAATGATTGTACCATCATTTGGATTGTTCCTTTGTAAATTAGGTCTGATTGGTTAAGTGACACAAGAAAATGGACCTTATAAAAATTTTATTACAAAACATCATTATTACAAATAAGTCCTCAGTCTTTATCATTTTCTTCAAACTATCATTAGGATTGTTCCTTTGTACATTGGGTCTTGTTAAGTTTCACAGAAAAAGGGGCCTTATGAAAATTTAGTTACAAAAATTCTTGACACAATTCAGTCCACTGTTTTCATTGATTCTCTTTAACTTTTAAAGAATGATTCTACCTTCATTAGAATTGTTCCTTTTGAAATTTTGTTTGTTCTGTAAAGTATCATGAGAAAAGGGGCCATATGAATATTTCACTATAAACTCATTAACACAATAAATTCCACAGATTAAACAGATTGATTGTATCATCATTCCAAATGTTGATTTTGACAGTGGATCTGACTATAGCAAGGGTCACATAAAAAGGGGCCTTATGAAAAATGCTCTTAAATATTCTGGTTAACACAATGATGTCCCTTGATATCACCGGATTCACTTCAAAATTTCACAGAATGATTGTACAAATACTTAGATGGTTCTTTTCAGAACTGGGTACAATCCATCAAGTATCATGTAAAAAGGGGCCATATGATTTTTTTTATTAAATATTCTAGTAAACATAATGAATTTCAAATATTTCATCAGATTCACTTTTAACTTTCATAGAGTGATAAAACCAACAGTAAAATATAATGGGAAAAGGGGCCCTATGAGAACTTGAATTTAATATCTTTGTTAACACAATAAAGTCAACAGTTTTATTGGATTCTCTTCAAAGATGCATGGAATAATTGTTGCATTTGAAACACAGGAAAAGGGGCCTTACAGATTATCATTCAAAACATTCTTGTGTATGTGATGAAGATCACAATCATTATCAAGTTGTCTTTTAAATTTCACAGGACAATTGTCGGGTTGTAAGGAAAGTTCCTTTTGAAATGAAATTGATCCATCAGAAAACACACGAAAAGGGGCCTTATTGATTTTCATTCAAAACAATCCTGTTTATGTGATTAAGTCCACAATTATTGTCAGATTCTGATGAAATATTCACAGAATGATTGTAGGGTCATAAGGTAACTTTCTTTTGGAAATGGAGTGGATCCGTCATGAAACATGGGAAAAGGGGCCTTGAGGATTGTTGCTTAAAATGATAAAGGGGATAAAGCCCCTTTTTTTTCTTTATGCATTCTTCTTTGAGCAATTAACTTCCTTAAATATCAGATTTCTTTAACGGAAAACTTGATAACCAGTAGAGCGTCTCAGGCCCTCATGGGCCTCTTGTTGCTGTTTGTTTGTGGAACAGTGACAGTTCTTAGAAAAAGAAAAAAATAGCCAAATACACCATTATGTTCAAAGGCTTTTGATCAGAAGCCATTTATGTTGAATAACCTTTTTTCTGAGCTCTGTCAAAATTTCATAGAAAAATCGTTAGAAACTCCCTTGACTATCTTATACTGACTGACATATGGATCACATAGGCAAGGGACTTAGTCACTTAAACCCATTCTAACACAATCCCACTTTTTAACTACCCCAAGATATGATACGTCATTCAAGCAAGCAATTTCTTCCACATTGTTTTCTACTCTGTATGGTGTGTTTTTTTTCTTCAAGATTACAGCCATTTATAAGTGAAAGCAACCTCTTGCAATTTGGACCAGTAAACCTTTAACCAGACAAAAATTTTTTAGACTGGTTCACATTCAAAGTTTGTCTTTTGGAACAGAAATCATTGTGTAACAAGTAATATTTTCATTTTCCACAATATTTTCCTAGCTTTTTTCTTCTAAGAGGAGGTCAAAAAGTGGGATTGTGTGGGAATGTTTGTTTTGAATGCGTTAAAATGCAAGCTTATGTGGGAATGGGTTCGGACAAATAATCTGTTCTTTTTTTTCTATTCTATCGACTATTAGCAGCTTTAGTCTTCTTTATTTTTCAATTTCATTCCCTATTCTTGATAAGATATGTGTTATATTGTAACTTAGACTTGCTGCTTTGCTTGCTAAATGTTTAGGATTTCTCAGATGTATCATTTCATTGTCTTTTTTTATGCAATAATGAGAGCAAGGTATTACAGGTACTACAAGGGTTGTATGTTTGGTTCAAGAGATTTGGTTCGTGATGTTTGGTTCAAAGAGATAAAAAGGAGATTTCTTCAGTATTATCTATTGTAAGCATTTCAAACTTTGAAGAGTGTAACATCTTCACTGAAAGAATCAAGACATGGGGTTGATTTTGCTGATTATACATAGACTACATAAAAGACAGATTACGGTTAAAACCAGTGATTCTTGTGTCGACGTATTAATTGCAAACAATGAAGGACCTCAAATTTTAACCCTTGTCATGCTGAATAAAATTAATGTTTAGAAATAAATATGAATCAATTGACTGAAAGTATTCGAAGGCCTTATTGTGTAACAAAATATGTATTTTGAAAATTTATCTTTTTAAAGTGAGTGTTTTTGTTTTGATTCCTTATCTTACATAGCACGAAAAACAATTACTCTATTTTTCTAATGAAAAAAAAAAAGAGACAAATAATAAAATGTTGAGTCCGAAATGTCTAAAAGTGAGTCATTACAAGGCTGATTACATTATCAGTGTCTTTGGTCCAGGTAGCTCGAAATGAATAGGCTAGGCCAAATATTCAAAAAGTGAGTTGATCATTTCGATAACTTTAATGTTTTTTCTATGAATTTACCAAGTTATACTCAACGGAAAAGTATCCATTTGTAAGCCTTAACCCATTAACAGACTGCAATATTTTAGATTGGTCCAAATTGAAAGGAAGTGCAGACGACAATATAAAGTTTATCAAATTTTAATTTTTTTCAACTTTCTGGATAGAAAACATTGTTTAAAATGAAGAAATTGCTTGTTACAAGCAATTTCTTCATTTTAAACAATGTTTTTCCATTTTCCCATTTTTTATGCATATTGTTTTACCATTGTCTGTCTGTCTGTCCATCAATCAGTCTTTCTGTCTGTCTGTCTGCAAAACTTAAACATTGTCAATGAGTAGCCTATTCAAGATACAATGCTCATATTTGGAATGATGATACATCTCTATGAAGTCAACAACACTTTTCATAGTTAAGTCCTGTTGCAGGGGCATTGTGTTTCACAAACACATCTTGTTTTTCTTGAGGGGCAGCCGTCATACCGCAGTCGATAGCGCGTCAGACTCCTAATTTTCAATCATAGGACATCATGGGTTTGATCCCCGGCAGCGGCACATATTCTTTCTTAAAATTTGTGTCTCACCAATGGATGGATAATCGTAAACCTAAGTGGGATAGCAGCTGGAGACTAGGAAAGGATGTAATGGTAGTACTGGTGTGAGAAATACCAGGAATCCATTGCTCCAGCCACTCCAGTCAGATATGACTAAAATACCGTTAAAAGCGACATTAAGCCCAATTCATTCAATCAATCAATTTTCTTGAGGGGCGCCAAAAAGCCTCACTGTGTGGGAATGGGTTCAAGAAAGTCTTATCTTTTGATACTTCAGTGTATTTGAGCCATGTGTAGATGATATCTGTACCGCTAGTATACCCAGAAAAAATAGGTATCTGCTTCTTAGACGTTACCCATGTATTGACCTTCCCTTGACCTCACTTTCCTTTGTTTATTTGATAGGCTGTTCTTATTCGCTGCCAAAGGTGGATGTATATAAGGGAATCATCTTCACTATCTATCTGTCAGGCCATCCGTTTTGTGTATACATCAACATCTTGTTAACCCTTGTCATGCTGAACCCGGAATATTCTGGTTTTGGTAGGAGGTGTAGACTATGATCAGACTGCATTTATGGCAGGCTGATCTTAGGCTACACCTCCTGCTTGTACTTTTCCTGCCAGAGTTGTTAATGAAACTGTTTTCCAAAAGAAATATTGATTTTTGAATGACAAGTTCTATCAGTGCTTTCAGCCCTTTGATTTTACGGCAATTCAGTAATTTAAGGTAATTTATACAGCATGACAAGGGTTAACATTATGTCCTCCTACATTTATCCATTCCAATGCAGTTCTACTTTCATATGCCCATCAAGAAAAAGTTTAGGAAAGCATTGTGGAAAATGAAGAAATTGCTTGTTATAAGCAATTTCTTCATTATCCGTATTGTTTTTTACCCCAAACTTCAAAGAAATTTAAAAACTCATCAACAAAAATTGTTATCTTCAATGTCTATGGATTTGGGCCAGTCCAAGATTTTGTTGCCTTAATGCGTTAATGTGTGTTTGTTATTGTGTTTTGTACCCCAAACTGCAAAGAAATTTAAAATTTCATCAACAAAAATTGTTATCTGCAACATCTATGGATTTGGGTCAGTCCAAGAAATTGTTGCCTTAATGTGTTAATGTGTGTTTGTTATTGTGCATTAAACTTTGACATTTTGCTATATCACCGGTATTAGTGAAGGTATTCATTCGTAACTTGGAATGATTTTCACATTCCAAAGGTATAATTGCTTGTACATGGGAATCCTCTTAAATGCAACCCAGATAATAGCTGCTTAATTGCAACTGACTGACTGGGGTAAGAGTTATGCCCCTTTTTCGACAAAGAATTTTTGTATTATCCAGCAACTGCAGCCAAGAGTTGGCACCTGTGGGCAGTGCTCATGTTTATGTTTGTGTGTATGCCTGTGTTTAAGAATTGCTCATGAAATCTGATACGACTGTAATATTTTGGAGGGGTAGTAATCCCTTTACCACCCCAAAAAAATATACTGCTCTAGAGAGATATATAAAGCCAGTGGGAGACTTGGTATTGCCATGCAATACTTCCAAATGCTTGTTTTCTTCAACAGCCTGTAGAAGTAATTTGATTAATGCTTAAATTCAAGAATTGAATTCATGCTTAGCCACAAACTAATGATTTTCTTACTTTTTCTATACATCTAATCAAGCTTTATTAACCCTTGTCATGCTGTATAAATTGCCTTACTGAATTTCTGTAAAATCAAAGGGCTGAAAACACTAATAGATCTTGTTGTTCAAAAAATGTTTATTTCTTTTAGAAACCTATTTCATAAACGACTCTGGAAGGAAAAGTACAGCCAGGAGAGGTGGACTAAGATCAGACTGCACTTATGTGCAGGCTGATCTTAGTCTACACCTCCTGCCAAAACCGGAATATTCCAGGTTCAGCATGACAAGGGTTAAATGCCCTCATATTTAGTTATCCCACCTATCCCAGTCACTCCTGTGTTTTTAACTCACAAAGTGCTGAAGGTGAGCTTTTGTGACCTAGTTGTGTCCAGCGTCTGTCTTCCATCTTGATTTGTCTTCTCTGCACTCTAGAGGCCATAATTTTAGCTCAAATGTCTTGATACTTGGTCAGAATGTCTGTCTCCATGAAACCTCAAACAAGTTCAATATGGGGTCTTATAGAGACAAAAACTATGTAACACTTCTTTAACCCATTCCCACACTGTCCCACCTTTTTAAGTCCCTCAAAAAGTAGTTCTGGAAAACATTGTGTAAAATGAAGAAATTACTTGTTGCATGCATTATCTGCATTTTCTAGCCAAAGAAACAAAAATTTCAACAGTTTAATTTGTCATCTGCAACTTCTTTCAATTTGGACCAGTCAAGAAATTTGGCATGTTGGAATGGGTTAAGTCTTTAATTATTTAATGCTTTGTCAAATCTGACATTTCAACATATTTTGTCTGGGAGTGATTATAGTAATTCTAAAACTATGTATATTATTTGGAATGGACTGAATATCTATAATATTTCTCCAAATAAAAGCAGTATTGAAAAGACAAACAGCTTTATTTTGTGTACTCAATAAGCTAAAACTATGTATTTTACTTGGAATGGACTAAATATCTATAATATTTCTCCAAATAAAAAACAGTATGCAAAAGACAAACAGCTTTGTTTTGTGTACTCAATAAGCTCATCAAAAATTGTTCAATAGATATATTGACAAAATAACTTGTAAATATCTCTCTGTTCTTTCTTTTTACTCCTTTTTGATATAAAGACCAGGCAATAAAAATTCATATTGGTGGGAAAGGGTTAGCCAATTACAAAACGAAAAAAAATACATGATGGCTTTAACCCATTCCCACACAATCCCTCCTTTTTACGCCCTTCAAGAAAAAGCTTGGGAAAATATTGTGTAAAATGAAGAAATTGCTTGTGTCAAGCAATTTCTTCATTTAACACAATGTTTTCTACCCAGAATGTTGAAAAAAATAGAAAATTTCATAAACTTTAAATTGTGGTCTTCAACTCCTTTCAATTTGGAATGGTCTAATATTTTATTGTGTCGTAATGGATTAAATGAAAGAGGTTGCAGATGATTCACACTGCATTCAATTTGAAAAATAAATGCTGAATATTGTAGAAAATAATTGGAGAAAAGGGGGAAATTTCCTGTAATAAGCAATTTCTCCAGTTTTGCAGTGATTTCATCAACTTTTTCATCAGTGTAACAGAATTAAGGATTGTGTTGTAATGGAAAATATGTATATCTTAATGTTACTTCAGCCTATCTGCAACTTTGACAAGGAAATTTACAGTTGAAAGAGTAGTTTCTATTGCTATAATTTCAGGTGACTGTCGGTCCGCCTGCCCCCATTACAAGATATTTTTAGTGGAGTCATGCCAGTTTTAACATCGACTCGATACCAGAGGCTACGAATTCTGAGAACAGAAATTACAAAGCCACAAGCCAAGAAACTGAAGAAAAAGATTAAACCAAAGACAGAGCAGTTCTTTGGACAGTGATCAGCAGAGATGAAGTGCCCTTACCCATTCCCACACAATAAAATTTTAGACCAGTCCAAATTCAAAGAAGTTGCAGACAACAGTTTAAAGTTGATGAAATCTTCAAAATCTTCGTCTTTCAAGGTAGAAAACATTGTGGATAATGAAAAAATTGCTTGTAACAAGCAATTTTTTCATTCTCCATAACATTTTCCAAAGCTTTTATATTGAAGGGCCTTTAAAAGCGTCATTGTGGGAATGGGTTAACCCATTATCAGATGACAAAATTTGAGACTGGTCCTAGATCTTGATCCAAATTGAAAGATGTTCAATACAATAAAACAAAGTGTGTACAATTAAAAAATAAGAACCATATTGATCCGAAAATATTGTGTGAAAAAGGGTAATTGCTTCACCTTGTAAAAATGTTCCCTTTTTCACAATATTTTCCTCAATGATTTTTCTTCAGTGCATCAATAGGGAACATAGTGATACAGAGATCACTATATACACCTATTGTTATGAAATTCTCACACAATGTAATGGTCGTAAATCTATTTCCAACCCATTTTATTAACCTCTAAGTAGAATAGCTTTGGAAACCGTTATGGAAAAAAGAATATTAATTATTACAAGCAAAATGTCATTGCTGTTTTTATTGTCACTTTTCTTGATTTTCTGTAATATTTTCCCAAGTATTTTTCATAAGGGGCACAGATCATGTGGGCAAGACTTGACTAAATGGTTGTACAATTTGCAGACACTAATTACCATTGTTTACTCAATCATTTTGTCTTTGTCGTTCTAGAACCTGGTAACAACAGCTTGATTCAGGCTTTAGTTATCAGGTTTTAGAACAACAATGATGATATATACTTATCAAACAGTTGGAAATGAGGGTAGGTGGAAGAATTTTAAAATGTATATTATCATTAGTCATCAGTATGGTGCCACTATTTACACGTTTCACATCACTTTACAAGACAACATCAAAGATAAACCCAATTTTGACTTAAAAATGATTGACATATTGCTCTCCTACAAGGCAATGTGCCCAAGATACCACATGACTTAAAGTTTAAATTTGATAGAGAATTTTAAGTTCGTAAATATATGGTCTGAGAATTAAAACAGAAGGCAAATTGCTAACCCTATTTTATGTCATAGCTATGGCTTGAATAATTTATGGTTGCGATAGTCAAGTCAACCACAATCGCAAAACATTGTACATTAATACCAGAAGTGGATGTTGCCCTCCTAGGAGAAATGGCAAATCTGATTGGCTATTGGATTCTTTGATTGAGCATGGCTATCTGTCAGGTGAATGAGTTAACCCTTTCCTGTTTTTCAAAATTATAGACTAGCTCAAAGAAATCGCAGACTACAACTAAAAGTGAGTGTAATTTGAAAAGGACTAACCTACTGGGTTGAAATATTGTGGAAGAAATAAATTGCTTGATTCAAGTAATTTCTACTTTTCCCACAATGTTTTCTCAAGTATTAAATCAAAGGGATGTAAAAATCAGGGATTGAACAGGAAAGGGTTTTTAAAAAAATGCGAAGGGCAAAGAATTTCATTCAAATGATGTTAATTCTTTAATTATTTGAGAAAATCCACTAAATTGCTTTATCCTTGATTTTGTTTTCTAAAAAAAACAAACATTTTGTGATTTCTCTTTTAATACTGAAGTTATTTTGAAGGCTTAATGCATAACTGCAGCAAGCAGCTATTCTGTTGGCAAGATGAACCCTTGTCATGCTGAACCTGGAATAGTACTGATTTAGCAGGAAGTATAGACAAAGATCAGCTTGCACATATGCACACCTCCTGCTTGTTTCTTTTACCCATTACCAAACGACAAAATTTTAGACTGGTCCAAATGGAAAGGAGTTACAGACGAAAATTTAAAATTTATGAGTTTTGAGATCTTTTCAACTTTCTGGATAGAAAACATTGTGTAAAATGAAGAAATTGCTTGTAACAAGCAATTTCTTCATTTTACACAATATTTTCCCCAATATTTTTCTTGAGGGGCATCCAAAAGCGTCACTGTTTGGGAATGGGTTAAACCAGAATTGGTCATACAATAAATTTTCAAGACATATATTATCTCCCAACTAGTGCATCCAGTGCTGTCAGCCCTTTGAATCTACAACTCTGTAGTGGACTTTATTCAGCATGACCAGGGTTAATGTTGTCTGGTAAAGTAGTTTCTCATTATTTCCATATTGAATTCAAACCTGTATAAACAAGATTTAGTCTAGATTAAGTCCTTGTGCACAATGTAAATCCCTTTTTGTGATTACGCATTTTAGTTTCTGCATTAGACGATTTTATTGTCTCTGTAATGTAATGATATGGAAATTGAATACCCTGTAGCACAATATTCATCCAGGAATTACTGCAAGGGTAATAAAATCAATTAATAGACCCCAGCTATCAATCAACAATTATTGGTAGACCAGTCAAATCATATATTTAGACTGGAAGTGAACTTTAAACTCTAATTTTAACCTTTTCCTGTTCAATCTACTGTTTTTACTCCCCTGTGTTTTTATACTTGAGAAAATATTGTGTAAAAAGAAGAAATTGATTGTAACAAGCAATTTCTTCTTTTTCAAAAATATTTTCTACCCTATTAAATGATTGTTTTTCGAATAAAATCGACCTTAAATTGTCGTCTGCAAATCCTTTGAATTTGGACAGGTCTAAAATTTTGCAAAACAGTAAGGATTAATGTGAAACATTTTGTTGGTTTGGCGATTCAAACGTTGGGAGTACAGATTATTCAAGTTTAGATTGCCAACCAACCATTTTACTATCTTGTTTTCATGTGACTGACCATAAATTTGGAAAATAGTGCTTTTACTATCTTAGTCAAAATTTCTGTCGGAGCTCTGTGGGTGTCGCCAGCAATCCGTCAATTGTAATGTAAAGACAGAAATATTGAAAGAACATTATATTGAGTGTACAGATTGTAAATTTGTCATCCTAGTTAAGGAAAGGCTTTTCACATTTATTGTAAGCAATGCTTACTGTGCTCCTCAGGGATGCTTTAACCCATTCCCACTTGATGAAAAACATAGACACAGTCCATATTCAAAGAGGTTGAGGACAACAACTGTAAATGGATGAAATTTTACAATTCTGAACCAAATTTGGCAGAAATGTTCCTTAGGTGGTCCCCCTTCAAAAATAGCTTAAAGAATTGAAATAAAGAACGATTTTTTAAATGACATCTCCCAAACCACTAGGCTGATTTGAACCAAATTTTGCAGAAATGTTTCTGAGGTGGTCCCCCTTAAAATTAGCTAAAAGAATTGAAATCTGTTAAAAACTCTGGTTGCCATGGCAACAAAAGTGAAATTTCAAAATAATCTTTAAGAATCTTCTCCTCCCTACCCAGAAGTCGTAAAGCCTTGATATTTTGCATGAAGCATCAGTATATTGATCTCTTACAAAATAGCAGGGGGGGGGGGGGTATAGGCATGAAGCATCAGTTCACAGTCTTCTTTCAAATCAGCACTAAAGCCTTGGAATTTGTAATTCAGACTTTTGGATCCCCAGGTTCATAGTGTTATATGTAATTGTGGCCCACTTGTTTCATAATCCTAACCTTAACATGAAATTAGACTGTTGAAAGAAAAAGAGCCTTTATCTCAGGTGAGCGCCCCAGGGCCAACGGCCCTCTTGTTTCTTGGGGGTATCAGAAAGCATCATTGTGTTAGGATGGGTTAAGGCATTTCCACGACATAATTTCAGACTGGTCCAAATTGAAAGAAGTTGCAAACGATATTTTCAAGTTGGTGAATATAGAAAATATTTGGCTTTTAGTTTAGAAAACATTATGGACATTGAAGAAATTACTTGTAACAAGCAATTTGTTCACTGTCCACTGTTGACGGGCGACGAGGGTTGTGTGAAAGATTGCCTGCCACCTCCAACATGGCAGTTCAAGTGAGGTGGAAACCAACAGTATTTTGTAAAGTATGTGGACAGAGACTTGAAATAAAATGGCAAATATTTGGTTGATGACCTATACGGCTTGAATATGCTGTAGTTACAATGTTTAAGTCAAAACAAACAATAAAAAATTGAACGATTTGATTGGTCAATCATTGTTTTATGGACATCAGCAAACCTCAATCAGTTGTTTTAATAATTTGATTTTTGAAAAGAAAAGTATTTTAGTTTGATCTTTGTCTATACTTTATGCTAAAAGCTGACACAGTACATTTTTCTTCTAGACAAAATTTGCAATTGTTATTATGTTTGCCTTAAAACCCTGCCAGACAAAATATATTTTTGATATTCAGGGAAAACTTAATTCCCTATTTTAGAGAACAAAACCTTTTTGTCTGGTAAAGGGTAAAAGAGCAAAATGTTTTGTTATCAACCCATCACATGTCAATTATGTTTATAAGCTATTTTCACAACTGAATCAATCCATTTAGTTTACTCATTAACCCTATCCCGTTCAAATACGGGATTTTACGTTCCTGTGATTTCATACTCAAGAAAACATTGTGGAAAAAGAAGAAATTGCTTGTAACACGCAATTTCTCCTTTTTCCACAATATTTTCTACCACATAGGTTGGTTTCATTTCAAATGGCATCCAGTTTTTCTTGTCGTCTGCAACCTCTTTCAATTAGGACTAGTCTAAAATTTCCAAAAACGGGAAGGGTTAATCAAAAAATGTTTCCAATGCTTTTATCTCTAGGGGTGTAAAAAGAAGGGATTGTGTGGGAAAGGACCATAGTATGTAAAAATGATAAAAGAAGGATCTCTTAGCCCATTCCAACATAGTCCTGCCTTTTTGATGCCCCTCCATAAACTTGGGTGTAAACAGTTGACAGATGACGAATGACAGACATTCAACAATCACAGAAGCTCACTATGAGCACATTGTGCTCAGGTGAGCTAAAATCCTTGGAAATACATTGTGGAAATGAAATCAAGCAATTTTCTTCATCTGTCACAGCGTTTTCTGTCCTTGGAAACAAAAAATTACAAGGTTTTATCATCCTTAAATTGTTATCTGCAATTTCTTTCAATTTGGACCAGTGAAAATTTTAGTCCAGAATGAATTAACCCATTTAACCCTTTCCTGTTCAATCCTTGAATTTTTAGTCCCTGTGATCTTATAATAGAGAAAATGTTGTAGAAAAAGTAGAAATTGCTTGTCAAAAGCAATTTCTTCTTTTTCCACAATATTTTTACCCTACAGAGTGGTTATTTTTCAAATTAAATCCAGTTTAAATTTCCGTCTGCAAAACCTTTGAATTTGGACAGGTGAAAAATTTTGCAAAACAGGAAAGGGTTAAGGATGCCATAATTCTAGACTTTTCAAAATTAAAAGGTTGCAGAGGTCATTTTTGAAGAACTTGTAAACTTAAAAATATGTGGCAAATTGGATCGGAAACATCGAGATAAAAGTAGAAATTGCTTTTGTCAAGCTATTTCTTCTTGTCCCACTAGGTTTTTTCATCTGTAATACATTGTAGCAAAAAAAAGGGAAATTGTGTTGTAATGGATTTATATGCTTAGATTTCAGTTGTGAAAGAAGCTTTACACTTTCATCACCTCACTTCCCAAGAACTGCTTCAAAGTGAGAAGTGTTTCTGTTCTACATAGCAGCACTTTCACTTGTACAGTATTACGACAGAACCTGTCTAGCTTAGTCGCAAACATGCTGTGCTTGCAATCTTGGGGTCATCATGGGTTTGAAGTCTGGCTCAACCACCATACTTTCGCACATTTTAAAAAAATCATCACAAGTGACATACCCCTTTCTTCATTAGTTAAATGGGATTAGCAGCTGGTGACTTGGATAGAATATTGTGATTGTACTTTACTGGTTTCAGAAATCACAGCATGGAAAGCTAAAGTAAGATGCACCAGACGATACAATATAACTGAAATACTGTTGAAAAAGGCATTAAACCCAGTAAAATCAGTGATTTAATAAACCCAAATAAAATTTACAGTATTTAATCCATTCCCTCACACTGATGCTTATAGATGCCCCTTAAATTGAGAAAACATTGTGCAAAATGAAGCAATTGCTTGTTAAAAGCAATTTCTTCATTTTCCAAAATGTTTTCTGCCCAGAAAGTTGAAAAAATCTAAAAATTTTAATCAACTATTGTCTGCAACTCATTGGAATTTGGACCAGTCTAAAATTTTGTTGTGTGGGAATTGGTTAAACACAATCTATTAGGCCTTTTATAAATAAAGAAGAATGTTACATGATATATCTAGCCCTTGCACAGTTTCTGCGTGGCAACAAACTTATTCTTTTGATTTAAGGCAATAAATTGATGGATAACAGCTTTCAGTCAAAAATTGTATTTTGGTTTGTTAACCCTTTCTGTTTTTGCATTTTAGACAGGTCCAAATTGAAATAGGTTGCAGATGACAATGAAAATCGGATGCAATTGAAATGAAACCATCCTATGTGGTAGAAAACATTGTGGGAAAAGGAGAAAATGCTTGTTACAAGCAATTTCTTCTTTTTCTTTTAAGTTTTCACAAGTAAATAATCGCAGCAACGTGTAATCCCAGGTTTGTCCAAGAAAGGGTTAAGTTTACATTCAAAGTTACACTGATTCCTGCTAGTAATATATGGTAGCAAATATCTGTTAAACAGTTTGTTATAGAGCAGACAGACCAGTAAATCTAACATTACTGTTTTTGAGAGACTGTAAGAGTTCTTGGGAAGATCCTGTTATAACATGATGATAGGTTGAAAGTAAAATTCGGGTCTAATTTTGTTATTCATTATAGTTCATCCTTAATTTGTTTTCACTATCATTTCACACATCTTTAGAATGGCGCTATAAAGTTATTTTGTTTATGTTTAATATGGTCATTTAGGTTTTTTGCAATTTATTTATTGAACTTTTTTGTATTGAAATTTTCAGTTGATTTGTACGCAACCAAAGTTTCTTGTTGTGCATGGAATAGACAAGGATAAGGCTATTCTAGAAGGGCAGCCTAATTATAGCTTATGTCCGCAGAAGACTTATTCGGGTGAAAAATAATATAAGTGACCTCTGGTTATAGCAATAATAAACTTGTATGAAACCCTTTGCTATAAATGACATGCTGTTCTTTGATAAACATGATTTGCAAGCCTTTCTTTTTATAAAGGACAAAATTTTTCGACATATTACCACAAAATCTTTTGACATATTCCCACACAATTCCACTTTTGAACACCGCCCAATAAAAAGCTATGGAAAGCAGTATGGAAAATGAAGCAATTTCTTGATTATCCACAATGCTTTCTACCCCAAAAAGACAAAGATTTGTGTAAAGATGAAATGTCAAAATAGAAATATTCGTCTTCAACTTCTTTGAATTTGGACCAGTCTTACACTTTGTCATCTAGTAGTAGATCAAACATGAAAACTTACCAGTATCAAAAGATTGATGATACTGTTGAAATTTGCATTGATGCTTTTGTCCTAAATGGCTAACTGTAATTCTCCTAATAAATGCTCCCAAAAGCTATGCATGGAATAAATCCTATTCATTATTTCTGTGTTAGGATTTTCACTACAGGATCATTTCCTCAAATACATTTCAAAAGAATGCATTTGATAAAAAAAAAGATATAACAACAAAAAAAAAATGTTCAAGTTTTTGCACTTTGTTCATTCTTTCCTTTAACATATTACCAAGCAACAAATTTTCAGACTGTTCAAAGTTGTATGAAGTTGCAGAAGACAATTTGCAGGAGAGAAATTTTGAATATTTATTTTATGGAGTAGAAAACATTGTGGGAAATGAAGAATTTGCTTGTAACGAGTAATTTGTTTATTTCCCTAAATGATTTCAAAGCCTTTTTCTTGAGGGGTGCAACAAAGCAGAATTGTGTGGGAATGAGTAAAAAAATAATTTCCATTAATAAGATAAAATGCTTATCAAATTGCTTAACCCATTACCACACAAGTCTGTCTTTTAATAACCTGAATTTTATTTTGGAAAACAGTGTGAATAAAGAGAGGCTTGTCTCAAACAATCTATGCACACAAGATAAAGAGTAGTTTGAAAAGAGCAGTATTGTTTAATGTTTACCTGTGATATTTTGACAGGGACCATAATTGCTCTATTTTTATTACCAAAAATATTGAATGAATAAAAAAAATATTTTTATATATTTCTATGTTTTTCTGTCTTTATTTGAGCCCATTATCAGGTCCAAAATTCTAGACTGGCCTGATTTCAAAGAATTTTAGCGGATGATAATTGAAAGTCTTTGTCTTTTCAAGTTAAGCGGAAGAAACATTGTGGATAGTGAAGAAAATGCTTGTGACAAGCAATTTCTTCAATTTCCAAAATGTTTTTGTTGGAACGAGTTAAGAGTCAAATTTCCAGCCTCATCAGAAGTGATTCTTGTAACTTTTTCCCCATTTCCTCATCCTTATCAACCCTGCTTGCAATGTTCAAATGGCAGTTGAATACGTGTGGGTTGGTTTGTCCATCTGAGTTTGTCCAAATGATAATTTCCAACTCGTAAATTTAGGTCATATTGTCTTCCAAAGATTGAATGGTATAGATGCTTGCCTCGTGATCCGATGGTCATGGGTACGCAGTCTACCAAGCTGTAATATTGGGTAGCAGTGGGTTTAAGCCACTGGCTCTCTTTCAGGAACGTGGAACAATCTGGATTGTGTTCCAGAGTATATCAGTTACTGCTACATTTGGTCCTAGATTTCAAAATCAATCGGAAGATTTGTTCCCCATCATAATTCTTTGAGCCATTTGAAACATATTGTGGGATACTTTAGAAGAAAACATTGTTAGAAATTAAGAAATTGCCCCATACAAGTAACTTTTTCCTTCCAACTAAGCTTTATTCTTGTAATATAATAAGACAGAATCGTGTTGAATTGGTTCAGCAACCATTTCTTTTCATAGTTCTTTAACATTTGTGTGTTGGTTTGCAGTAAGGTCCCATACTTCCAGCAATTTCTATCTACCTAGCATAATCTCAGGTGAGTGGTCCAGGCCAACAACCTTCTTGCTCAGTTACAAATTGTGAACAACGCTACAATTATCAGTAACAAAGAAAATTTATTTCAAATTCACAAAACCATGACTATCTGTATGCTCGTGTACTCTTTAAACATTATGTCTACTGAGACTTTGTTTCGGCTGCTTTTTTCACTGGCTCAAGGATGAGACCATAGCATCAAAATACCAAGAAACTTGGTTAAATGATTGATTAAATGTGGTATAATGCCGCTTTTAACAGTATTTCAGTCGTATTAGACCTTACCTGGATTATACATGTCTTTTGACCCAGATAAATCATGCAGCAGAAGCAAAGACCTGATCCGTGTTTGTATGCAGCAAGTATAATTAATATGTCCAGTTAATCCATTTCCACACAAACCATCGAAAAAAAGCTTCAGGTCACATCACATATTTAAAGATGATAATAGATTGAACCTTTAACTTTATTAATAGCACTATTACATACTAAGTTAATTCAATTCTAAACAACTCTGTGATGAGTTGTAAATGTTTTTTCACCATATTTATTGGCAGGGGCAAAAGGAGAATCTTCTAATAGTTCTTGTACGTATGCATTGTCTTTCTTGGTGCCATCCTTGTTGAAAAACACGTCTCGACAGTAGCGTAATTGAGGTACCTGAAAATGAAATAACAGTTTCATTTTTTGCCAGAACAATCCATTTTTTTATCATCTGCAGATTAACAGCATCAATTAACCTTGTAAGGGTACTTAACTCGTTACAACACAATTCTGCTTTTTGATGCCTCTCAAGAAAAAGGTTGAAGAAAACAATGTAGATATTGCTAGTAACTGGCCATTTCTGCATTTTCTACCCCAAAAGATGGAGATACAAGTATTTGAAATTATTTCAACTCAAAAATTAACATCTGCAAATTCTTAAATTTTAGACGTGTCTATTTTCTGGTAATTGGTTAACCCATTCCCACTCAAGCCCTCCTTTTTACGCATCTCCAGAAAAGGCTTTGGAAAACATTGTGGAAAATGAAGAAATTGCTTGTTACAAGCAATTTCTTCTTTGTCCACAATGTTTTCTATCCAAAAAGATGAAAAAAATTAAAATCCTATCAACTTGAAATTGTCTTCTGCAGCTTCTCTCAATCTAGACCAGTCTAAAATTTTGTTGTGTGGGAATGGGTTAACCCATTCCAACCCAGTGGAATTTTGGACCAGTCCAAATTTAATGAAGCTGCAGACGACAATTTCAAGTTGAGGGAATTTTGAATTTTTTCGTCCTTTGGGATAGAAAACATGGTGAAAAATGAAGAAATTGCTTGATACAAGCAATTTCTTCATTTTCCATCATGCTTTCTAAAGCCTTTTTCTTATGGGGCATAAAAAGAAGGGATTGTGTTGGAATGGGTTAATGAAGATGCTCTACTTTACTGCAAGTGCTATAGTTTGAAAAACAATCCAAGTCAAAAAAGGGACAGAACAATTTCAAAATGAATTCAGAGTTTTCCTTCCTAGATTGTTCCTTTGATAGGGGATATACATGCCAAGTTTCAGGTAAATATCTCAAGTAAAAACAAATATGAGCAATACTAAACTTTATTATATACCTATAAAAGATATGGAGTAAAACCTGGCTGTCAAATACAACTCGACAGAAAAAAACCAATATTCGGCGTGTAGTAAAAAAATGTATTCGTCGAGTACCATTAAACACTGACTTCTTTTTTTGTGTATTGACAATCCGGGTTTTTCAGAAAGTTGGTTATTTCTTAGCCATTTAAATGTCATTTCCTAAAAGGTATATAATAAAAGGAATATTACAACAGTGTGTTTTTCTATTTGTTGTTATCATGTTCTCGAATCGTGTGAAGGTATTTTTATTGGATTCGACCTTCGGTCTCATCCAATAAAAAATACCTACACACGATTCTCGAACACGATAACAACGCATAGAAAAAGACACTGTTGTAATAGTCCCTATTTATAATTCAACTAACACCCATGTCAATGACAAAACATAAAATTTGTTTTGGGCTTGTAAAAAACAGGTAATGACTAGCCAGACATGCATGTAAAATTCTTGCCATCAGAATTTACTGTTTTGGTTTTCTTTGTTAACTTTGCACTTCCTTCAAACCATTTCAGTCTCAAAGATTTTGAGTTTTAAATATGATTCAAGTAAGATCAGTGTTATTTATCATTGGTTTTTTTCTCTTTAATTTACATTTAGAAGCTTGTATCATACACGAAGCATTTAACCAGATGACTAAATTTCAGACTGGTTCATATTGAAAGGAGTTGCCCGCAACAATTTTATATTTATGAATTTTATTTTTTCTTAACTTTCTGGGTATATCTATATTTTCCCAAATGTTATTCTTGAAGGGCATCAAAAAGCATCGAGTGAAAATGGGTTAATAGTGTGTATGGGCTTTTGAAGGTTCATTCAGGCAAATGAATCATCCTGACTTGCTTGTAACTTTAAATCCATATTTCAATGAGTCCCTAAATGTGATGACAGTAATGAAACTATTTGTGCCAAAACAATAGATACAAATACTGGCTACCAAAAACACATATCCGTTGTTTAGAACAAAACAGTTGTAACTGCATATATGTTTATAGGCAGTTACAATTGATTTGGACTGAACCATCAATATAAAGTTTCGTCAGATTTGGAACAGGGTATCTCGATTAACTGATTCCCGCTCAGTGACGCCCTTAGAGACCCCCAAGAAAAAAGTTTTTGAAAAAATTGTAGTAAATGAAGAAATTGCTTGTTTGCAATTTCTTCATTTTCCACAATGTTTTCTACCCAGAAAATTCTTTCAGTTTGAACCAGTCTAAATTTTGTCATCAGGTAATGGGTTAATCATTTTGACCAGACAGATGAACAAAAACCAGTTGAGATTGCAGTCAACATGCTCGCCCTTAATGGAGCCCTTATATTTCAATTGCCTAAACGAGAAAATAACTAAGAAAGGAAACTGTCAATATACTTCAAACACAATATTGAGCACCTACCAAAAGGTTGCAACAAAATGTGTATATTTATAAGATAAAGCTTTTATTATTCATTCACAGAATTATAAATGGATCTTTAACAGACAAAACATTTGGTAGCCCTTATCAAATAGTTAGCTGTAGGCATGGCCTAATACAAATTGATTGTGTTTGTAGATTTCCATTTATTTATCATTTTTACCATAACACATGCCCCCAGAACACAGTTTGTTGTTAACAGGAATAGTGCAAGCATACAGGAAACAAGAGGGCCATGAAGGCCCTGAATTTCTCACCTGAGATACTGCAAAAGTTCATGTATTGGAAATGTTTTATATTTTTCCAAATTTTTATGTCATATTGCTTTCTTTTTATTCAACTTGACTTCCTTCAGAATTCAAAGATCTCTCTTATATACTCAACTGAAATTTGGTAAAGTGGACAACTACATTTCTTACAGAACTTATGTCAGTATCTTTACGGTTTCAGAGAGACTTTCTTAGAATTCAAAAGAGATTCCCTAGGTTGCCATTGCAACCAGAGTCATTCTTAGATTCCTATTATTTAAAGCTTTTTATAAAGAAAAAAAGCCAAGAATCATTTTTGTAAAGTTCCATTTAAATCAGATTATTAGTTTTGGTGATGATTTTCAAAAGAATTTATTCCTATTTAATTCGATGTATCCACAACATGGGCTTAGATAAATTGCATAACCATAACCTAAAGTGTTTTAGTAGAAGACCATGATTTTCAACTTACAATATTCTTGAAGAATATCTAAGAAATTCCTTTTGGTTGCCAAAGCAACCAGAGTTATCAACCAATTACAATTCCTTGAATTATTTCGTAAGGATCCAAGGATCATTATTGTAAAATTTCACTGAAATCTGATGCTTAGTTTAAGAGGGGATGATTTTTAAAGAATTGGTTCTGTATTTTTATGTAAATTCCAAGTACCTACAATAAAGAGCTAGAATAAAATCACATTGCTATAATCTGAAGTAGTTTGGTAAAGGACTATGACGCAATGCTAAATGCAAAATTTGAAAGCTCTAGGCGTTAGGCAAAGATTTGTGGATTTCTCCCAAACGCTTCCTGTTGCAAAAGCAAACAGATTTCTTGACCAGTTACAGCTCCTTGAAGTATTTTGGTAGGTTATCTCTTAAAGACAATTTCTGTAAAATTTCATTCAAATCTGAGAATTAGTTTAGGAGGAGATGATCTTTAAAAAAAATTGTTCTTTAATTCTTTGTAAAATTCAAGTACCTACAATACAGTGCTGACATAAATTACAATGCTATAACCTAAAGAATTTTGGTAGAGGACCACAAGATGATGCTACATGAAAAATTTGAAAGCTCTAGGCCTCACAGTTTAGGAGAAGATTTTTTTTAAGAATTCCTTCAGATTTCCTCCCAGTTTCTATAGCAACTGGAGTTATCAGCCAATTCAATTCCTAGAAGTATTTCTGATGACCATCACGCAGGGATCATTTCTGTAAAATTTCATTGAAATCTGAATGGTAGATTTGGAAGAGAAGTTTTTTAAAGATTTGTTCACAGATAGACAGACAGACAGATGGATAGCGGAGCACTTCATGCTCAAGTGAACTAAAAACTGCTGAGTTCTTTTAACCCATTGTCAAACAATCTCATTATTTGAAGCCCCAAAAGAAACCAGCAATTTCTTCATTTTCCACAATGTTTTCTTCTCATAATATTACAGATTTTTGAAATTTCGTCAAATTGAAATCATCATCTGCAACTTCTTTTAACTTGGCCTAGTCTAGAATGTTGTGGCTGGTAATGGATTTATATGCTGGGTGGATAGCACTATCATACTGGGCCCTAGAGTCTTGTATGAAAGACATTCAGTTTCTTAGTTTGGTCAGCCCAGGGTTCGAACCCAGGATTTTGAGATTTTAAGTTGAGTGTTCTACCGAATGAGCTGATGGGGGCTGAAGATACAATTAATTGATAAGAGTAGCCAAAACATAGTTTTGAAACAAGAATTAGTTTTAGTTCCACTGCATAAAGTATCCAGAGGTTCTAACTGCTATTACATGAAAGCTTTTTTGGCAACATTTAATTAGACTCCTTTTATAAATTCCGATGAGTTAGAAATTATGGACTTAATGGGCCCAATTTGTAAGAATTGATAAAGGGAGGTAATTCATGCTTCTTTACATCAGAATCAGTTCCTATGTTGTGTGTACTCATTGAAATCGCCATAAGACAATAGAACAATCCCATCTGTCAATCAAATGATCAGTTAACTAAAATATATAATGGAATCATTCATTTAGACCAGAAGGAAAATTTGAACTCCGACATTTGCTGCCATTTTTGTTCAGCTTTTTTGTCTATTTGTAGACCAAACGTCATAACTACAGATTATTCAAGGTCACCAACCAACATTTTTTTTAATTCCATGGCACTTTCCATAATTTTTGACAAAATAATGCCATTCCAAATCAAAGTGGGACTTCCCATTAAATTATAAGGGCGATGCCGACATAGAAAGTGGGCAGGGCAAGCCATCTGTCAATTCCACTTAGTACCCACTATATATGGTTTAATGGACCAATACAGCAATTTTACAATTTATAAATCAAACTCCCTCCCTCTGACAGGAGCCCTGAACAAGTCCTACTGTTTCAACCATTGTCAAGGTAACCTACTGTTTCACATATGGCGTTATATTCTAGCAGCTCCTCTCCGCTCAAGGTCTCTTCTGGAACATTACGTGGATAGCCTTGTTCTAATATTAATTCTACAGTACTTTTTGTAGTTATGCTGGAACATAGAAAAAACAAGATGATCCTATACTGCTCACCTGAGTATGATGGCTCAAGGCTTAATTATATATACAAAATATCAAGCTCTACGCCCAATTACTTTGGAGAAGATTTTAAAGATTTTCACCTTTGATCGTAAGTATATCCAAGATCCCACAATATAGGGCTTATTTTCAGAGTACAGTCATTCTTTGAAGTACTTTGGTAAAGGGTAATTAGGCACTGATACATACTACATATCAAAGTTCTAGACCTTATGATTTGGGAGAAGAAGATTTCCTTCTTTTTTTCCTATCTAAATTCAGGGAATGCGCAGAAAAGGGCAAGTTTTAGATTACAGGAATTATTTAAAGTACAGCCAAACTTCAGTCGGGGACTGTCTAATTTGTTCAAGATTTAGAAAGTTCAACTGATCCGAAAATCAGATAAGGCAATATCATTTGTAAGAGGTAGGTAGTGTCTGAAAATATGGTCACTTACTTGCTTGACCAGTTTTGAATTTCATGAAATCCAACATATGTATAAATGTTTTTAAACCTTAACGTAAAATATTTACCGACGTTTTTTTTTGAGAAATCAAGAAATTTGAAAAAATAATTTAATTCATTGCACTAAACAAGAATAATATCTTCGCTTCGTTTTCAATGATTGCAGTTATGTATGTGGCTTCTTTTGCAAATTTCAGTTCTTTAACATAAATTATTAAAAATACTACACCTATTTTGTCAACATGTTATTTCATCTTATCTGAAATGGGGTAGAATGCATTTAAGCGCAACAAGTGCCATAAAGCTTCTTTTCAAGAGTATCGGCAGCTGTCGTTAGTTGCCGTTCTTGGCGTAGAATAACTTCATCATCAGAATCAAAAGGTGTTTTAGAATTGGTACAAAAAATTCTCCAATTAAAAAACCTTCTTTGATTTTTTTGTTGATGATTATGCAAACAATCAATTACCTGGTAGTATTACAAATGTATTCCTAAATAATAGAAAAATGTATTTTCACAGAAAAGGTTATTATTACACACGGTGCATCGTTTGACAGTAAGGTGTCCTAAACAAATTAACATGTTGTATGTGTAAAAATTCATTTAACATAGCAGCTTATGATTGTCAACCAAACCCCTTGTTCAACTGTTCCAGATAAAATATATAGAGAATTGTAGTTTTGGACTTTGAAAAGAGTTCGAAAGTTCAACATTCAAGGTGAACGAGTTTTCCGAGGTCGAACACTTTGAATCATGAATACTTTATTGCATGGACAAAGTTTATTGTACGAAATTTTCGTTAAGAAATCATCCCATCTAATCAGGAGCTCTGGCCCAAGGAATAATTCAATGTCAAAACTCACTAGCTACGGTATACACTCCAAAATTCCTCCTTCTCTTTACGCCAGTCTGCAAAGCGGGCAGGCATATCTTCCTGTATATTGGCTAAATCCATTCTTTCTAGATCCAGAGTTAGCTGTAAAACAAGTAGAAAAGACTGTCATTTAACCCATTCCCAAACATTGATGCTTTTTGACGCCTCCTTAGGGAAATCAATTGAGGAATTATTGTGTAAAATGGAAAAATTTCTTGTAACAAGCAATTTCTTCATTTTCTACAATGATTTCTTCCTAGAGAGTTGAAAAATCTAAAATTTCATTAACGTTACATTGTTGTCTGCAACTACTTTTTATTTGGACAAGTCTAAAATTTTGCTGCCTTGTAATGGGTTAATCCTTTCCTTATAAACCTCGGATTTTAAGTTGCTGTGATTTTACACATGAGAAAACCCTGTCGAAAAAGAGGAATTTGCTTGTGACGTGCAATTTTTCCTTCACCCACAACATTTTCTACCACACAGGATGGTTTTGTTTCCAATTGCATCCTATATCCAATTGCATCCAATTTCCAATGCCATCTGCTACCTCTTTCAAGTTGAATAGGTCCAAAATTTAAAAAAATGGGAACATATTCACTTTATTTTAAATGCCATTGATTGGTATCAATTTCATATAAAACAAGCTTATTTTAGATGTTATTTTGTTAGTAGTGCACAAGAGTTTGTTTTTAATAATTTGATTATAAGTTTCTGTATGGTAAATGAGAGAGTCTTCTGCATCATTTCATATTCAAAGGAATATCCAGGGCTCCCCCTGGGAAATTTTATTCTTGCACCAATGAAATCGCCAATGGCAAAAATTTGGGGCCACTTGGTGCCAATTGAGGACAAAAGTGCAGCCAGTATGAATAAGTGAATGAAGGAAAACTACTAAATTGAAAACAAATAACCTGTTATCTATAATATATTATATTGAATAAATTGGGAAAGGGTTAATAGGTAAAAAATGAGAGGATTGTCATTTGATAATAAAATTCCAAGAACACCTAGAGCTATGCTGGACAGGTCAAATTTTTGGTAACCCACAGTACTTTGATTACTAATGTCCGCAGTATTTCTCGGAAATTCACTTGACTTTGATACTAAAATCATCAATAGATAAGCAAAATTTTGTCTTTGGTTTTTATTCGACACTCAATTTTTTAGCCCAAGCGATGTAAATTTCCGCAATCTTGGTTTACATGATGGTACCCGGCAGGCGTCGGAAAATCCCAATAACTCGAGTGCTGTTAGTATCAATTAGGTCAGCGATGCGTAACTAATCTGTCTTGATTGACACAAATATGCAATGGATATTGATGGTCGTGTGTCTCCCAAAAAATTAGCGCGTCGGAAATCGTTTAAATGGACTCAACATCCCTTTGCCTTATTTTGAAAGTTGTCGCCAGTAAAATTGCCAATTCGCCGATTTTGGGGCCAGAATTTTTATTTTGTCGCAATTGGCCCCATTGGCGATCGGCAGCGGGAGCCCTGAATATCACTCAAGAAAAGAACATATTTCAAAGATGTGGCAGTGGCACATATCCTTTCCAACATTTGTCTCTCACCAATAGGTGGATAATCGTAAACCTAAGTTGGATAGCAGCTGGAGGCTAAGAAAGAATGTTGAGATAGTACTGGTGTGAAAATTCCAGGAATCCATTGTTAGGTGCTCCAGCCACAGTGATATGACTGAAATACTGTTAAACCCAATTCAATTAATCGTTTGTCTTAAAAAAGTCAACAAAAAGTTACCAAATCTAGGTCTGGCATGTCTGTGATGTCATAGGACAAAACCTCTGAATATGTGCTGAAAACAAAAATAATACATCAAGGCTTAACCCTTTCCCACAAAATGATGCTTTAGGATGCCCCTCAAGAAAACAATTCAGAAAACATTGTGCAAAATAAAGAAATTGCTTGTAACAAGCATTTTCTTCATTATCACAAATTTTTCTGCGTGGAAAGTTGAGAAACCCTTAAATTACATAAATTTTGAATTGTAGTCTGCAACTCCTTTGAATTGTGACCAGTCTAAAATTTTGTCGTCTGGTAATGGGTTAACTAAATACATAAACAGAAATCTTTGGACTGGTCCAAATTTACCCTTGCCAGGCTGAATATCATTCTTATCTGAATTAACATTAGAATCAATGGACTGAAAGCACTAAAAGTACTAGTAACTGTCAAAAATTATTTTGAAAATAAAAGTTATAAACTTATGGGCAGGCTGATCTTAGTCTACATCTCCTGTCAAAGCAGGAATATTCTGGGTTAAGCATGACAAGAGTAAACACATTTTGTAGAGACGATTCCAAGTACATAACAAGAGGATGATGTGATCCTAATTGCTAGGTATTTTATAAATGAGACTGATCGACAAGGTGTCAGTTAGGAGATTGTTCCAAGAATCAACTGAGGTAAAGCTACATAAAGCTATTCAAGATTTTCACAAAGTACTCAAATAAGTCAACAAATTATTGAAATAAATAACAAAGCACTTACTTCATATAAGGCAGGTAGTTCGTTTTATAGTTTTCTTTCAGTGTGTCTATAAACTTCTCGTTTAACCCAGGAGCATCGGCTAAAGCTGGCTGAAAATCAAAAGAGTACAGTGATGTCACAGCTTCAGACAGAGCAATTGTTTTTTTTTCAAAATCTCAACTGAAAAATACTCCACTTGCCAGGGCCCACAATTGACCAATCGCTGGCCCTGTCCACTTATCCAATTAGCCATGCCCACAGACTCCAACAGGCATTATTTTGCAAAATAAATGGCCAACATATTGTGACAAAAAAAATAAAAAAGTTGTTTGGCAACCTAAACTTTGTAACTACAACTTTAATAAACCAAAAAACAAAAGGTTAACAAAAATCTGTGACCAATGTCAGAGTTCAAAATTTACTTCTGGACAAAACCAATGATTTCATTAGTCAACAGGATAGTTTATTGACAGCTGCAGTTGGTCAACTGTGAGTTCTAAATTCATGTAAATGACAATCCTCACTATCAAGAAAAATTTGACTAACCAATCAAATCATTCATTTAGACCAGAAGTGATTGTCGCATTTTTTTGTTTTGCAACTAAAATGCCATAACTACAGGCTATTTGATGCTACTGTTGCCCACCAATGAGTTGATTTTTGCTTTTCTCTTGACAATTTATGAACGTGTGCTTGACATTTCCAACCATTACATGTGCGCAAAGTAAAGACTCAGATCAGCCTGTGCATCCGCAGTCTGATGAGAGTCTTCACTTTGCGCTCTTTAGAAAGATACTGACCCAAAGCTTCTTTAAACAATCAGCGAATGTTTTAATTGCCCCGAATGGCAGTCCAGGGTGTTCAATGTGTGCGAGTCACGCACATGTGAAATGGTTGGAAATGTCACGCACAGGCTCATATTTTGTCTAACCAGTATATTTTCTAACCAAATTAACCCATTCCCACATAGTGACGCTTTTTGACTCCTCCCCCAAGAAAAACAAGCAATCATTTTCCACAATGTTTTCTACCCAAAAAGTTAGAAAAATCTAAACTCTCATTAAGTTTAAATTGTCTCCTTTGAATTTGGACCAGTCTAAAATTTTGTCACCTCAGGGTTAGCTCTGGCTTGAAAAAAGTTGTCGCCATCACTTTCGCCAAATTAAAAAAGTTGGGGCCAAAATGGAAAAAGTTGGGGCCAAATTGAGGAGTTGGGGGCCAAGCTAGAGGATTTCTTAACTGCACTGTTATTTTCTTAACTTATATGCTATTAAATAGATAATGTGCATATCAAACAGGTTTTTAATATGGCCATTCGTTTGTTGTTTTGTCTTTAATGCCAGTAGAGCTAAGAATTTTTGAAAATCAAGAAAATACTTGTCACAAACAATTTCTTCATTATCAACAATGTTTTCCAACCAGAAAGTTGAAAAAATCTGAATTTCATAGACTTTGAATTGTCGTCTACAACTCCTTTCATTTTAGGCCAGTTAAAAAAAATTTAGTCTGTTGATGGGTTAATTTACAAATGACTTTTTCCTCTCTATTTAAAATTAAGACTGATCCTATATTAAAAGATATCAAAGATCACAACTTGAATTCCACTCAAATCATAAATGAGTGCAAAAAAAAAAAAGACTAGAAAACATCAGGAGAACTTCAGAAGGACAAATTTTATGTGAAGAGCAATTTCTCTTTTCAAAAATTATGTTAATGTTATTTTTTAACTGTAGTTTCTCCTTTTCTCTCTATAGTTTTTTATCACCCGCTGTTTGGACAAAGGGGATTTAGTAATGCTCTCCGTCTGTCATTCCCTCCTTCCGTCACTAAACATGTCCAGAGCATATCTCTGAAAGTATAATTGCTATCAACTTGAAACTTCATAGGTGGATAGATCTCGTTCAGGAGAAGTGCAGTGCACAAGAACCACAACTCTTGCTTGCATAATTTTTGGAGTTATTGTCCTTTGTTGTTTTAAAGACTAAGATTTTGTCCGGAGCATATCTCTGAAAGTATAATAGCTATCAACTTGAAACTTCATAGGTGGGTAAATCTTGTTGAGGAGAACTGCAGTGCACAAGAACCACAACTCTTGCTTGCATAATTTTTGAGTTATTGCCCTTTGTTGTTTTAAAGACTTAATTTTGTCCTGAGCATATCTTTGAAAGTATAATAGCTATTATTGAACTTATTTAGATAAATGCAGTGCACAAGAAGCCTAAATCTAACTGGCTTTAGTTTACTATCAAGCTTTTAATGCAGGGGATGGCCATGTCGGACATGGCTCTTGTTCCTGTATGAGCCATCATTCACAAACTATTAAAAATGTTCTCTTTTTCTAAATTTGGAAGTAAAGAAATCAACTCTTGTGATGCTGAATAAAATCCTCTACAAATTATGTGAAAATCAAAGGACTAAAAGCACACATTTTGGGTTGGTTATTATTTACATAATTAATGGTATAAACAATGCTTGCTTAAAGCGACAAGCAGCAGGTATAGCAATTGTGCAGCCTGATCTTTGTCTTTGTCTTTGCAAAACAGGAATATTCTGGGTTCAGCATGAAAAGGGTTAACAAGCAATTTCTTTGATAATCAAAATTTCTACCCCCCAATACCCAAAGATATCCTAATTTCATCAACTGAAAATTGGTGTCTGTAACTTCTTTCCATTACGACCAGTCTAAAATTTTGTCATTGTCCAAGTACTCTAAAATATTGTTGTCTTATAATCAGTTAACCCATTCCAACACAGTGGAATTTTAGACTGGTCCAAATTGAAAGAAGCTGCAGACGACAATTTCAAGTTGATAGAATTTTGAATTTTTTCGTCATTTTGGGTAGAAAACATTGTGGATAATGAAGAAATTGCTTGATACAAGCAATTTCTTCATTTTCAACAATGTTTTCAAAAACTTTTTTCTTGAGGGGCGTAAAATGGAGGGATTGAGTTGTAATGGGTTAATGAAAGTAAGTGTAATTATTCTTACATTTTTCTGCCTCATCTGATCCAGTATATAAGGTGTTGGTCCTTCAACGTGTAATACAAGCTGAGGTTTCCACAGTTCAACAACCGAGTTCTTTCTGTACTCCTTGTAATATCTTATAGCTGAAAGAATGTTTGACAAAATATAGATAGAATTTAGGGCTTGTGTTTGACTCCTAATCCAGGGTTTTGAACCTCAAAAATCATAAAATATCCTATGCTGACCATTAGAAAATCTCCCTTAAATTTTCAATGGTGTATCTTATATTCTATTCATGAGTGTCTAAATTAAAAATGCTTACTTCATTTCTTAACAAGAAAACATTAGTCAGCACTTAAACCTACAAATTTCTATTTATAACTTGCTCTTGTTGTTGTTTTGACCTCTTCCAAATTTTTCAGTTTTTACCCTTTCATAGTCAAAGAGTCAATTACTCCTCATACCAGATGAGTATTTCAATTTTATACTTTGTAAGAACTCACTTGAAGCCAACCAAAAGTACTGCTTTAACCCATTCCAACTCAATCCCTCTTTTTTACGCCCCTCAGGAAAAAAACTTTGGAAAACATTGTGGAAAATGAAGAAATTGCTTGTATCAAGCAATTTCTTCATTATCCACAATGTTTTCTATCCAAAGAGAGGAAAAAAAAAATCCATCAACTTGAATTTGTCGTCTGCAGCTTCTTTCAATTTGGACAAGTCTAAAATTCTGCTGTGTGGGAATGGGTTAAACTTAATGCATTTAATAGATTCAACTCCACATGAGAAAATTTTAGACTGGTCCAATTTGAAAGAATATGCAGATAAATATTTTAGGTTGATAAATTTCTAAAATTCTTTGTCTTTTGGGGTAGAAATGTTTTCCAAATCTTATTTCTTTAGGGGTGTAAAAAGAAGGGATTGTTTGAGGATAGGTATAAGTGAATGAGGCTTAAATCATTTGCACACAGTCATGCTTTTACACACCCCTCAAGAAAAACAATTGTGAAAGCATTGTGTAAAATGAAGAAATTGCCTGTAATAAGCAATTTCTTCATTTTCCAGAATGTTTTCTACCTAGAAAATTGAAAAAAATCTAAGATTTGATAAATCTTGAATTGTCATCTGCAACTCCTTTCAATTAAGATCAGTCTAGATTAGTGCCATTTAGTAATGGCTAAAGGAAGGTTATGCTCTTACCATTTCGGGATGTATAGCCAAGTTTGAATAGTGTTTCAGCATACACAGCATCTGCCCATACACTGTTCTCCACTACAACACCTTGCCCTGAGCATTAGTAAAAATAGAAATATGACACATGCACATATATTTTAACCCATTACCAGACGGCAAAATTGTAGACTGGTACAATTTGAAAAGAGTTGAAGACAACGAATTAAAGTTCATGAAAGTTTAGATCTTTTACAACTTTCTGTGTAGAAAACATTGTGTAACATGAAAAGATTGCTTTTGACAAGCAATTTCTTCATTTTAAACAATGTTTTCCCCACTTGTTTTTCCTGGGGGGCATCCAAATGCGTCACTGTGTAAAAATGGGTTAACTCACCTACTTTAACCAAAGCAAAACACCAAAACAAAGAGACACCCCCCATTATTCTAATAGTAGAGCTAAACATAATTTGAAATGAATGTATAAAATAGATGCACTTGATTGATACCAAGATTGTCCTTGAATTCTCACCCTAGCTCTTTATTGAACAAAAAATGTGAATAGAAATGCAAAATTGGTAACTTATTTAAATAATCAAGAGGTATACAGGCATTATACAAATTTTGCTTTGTTTATGATCTCTAAATCAAAAGTGGACCAAAAGGTAATGTTTCATTCTTGTTTAACTGACTACCAGAACTGGATAAACTTTACATAAACTTCAATATAAACAGGGTTAGCTCTGGCTTGAAAAAAGTTGTTGCCATCACTTTCGCAATATCAAAAATATTGGGGCCAAATGGAGTAAAGTTGGGGCCAAATTGAGAAGAAGTTGGTGCCAAACTCGAACATTTCTTAATTGCACTATAATTTTCTTAACTTATATGTTGTAAAATAGATAATATGCATATTAAACAGGTTCCTTACATGGCAATTTATTTGTAATTTTATCTTGAATGAATGTAGCTACATTGACTTTTACTCATCTTTAATCAGTGCTTTCAGTACTTTAATTAGAAGATCGAGACTATTATGAGAAAAAAAGGAAAAGGAAATATTAATAAATCTTGTAAAATATGCTTGATTTAATAGTAAAATAATGTAGACTTCTTTAATTTAAGGAAAAATCAATTTAAGGTTGAACATTCTTGGGTATGGATAAACAAACAAGAGGACCATGATGGTCCTAAATCGCTCCCCTGAGTATGATGGTTCATGGCTTTATGATATAAACAAAATGGCAAAGCCCTCTGTCTAATTATTTCGGAGAAGATGTTTACAGATTTCTCTTTTAATCCTAGGTATATTGATGATCCCACCATATAGCACTAATTTCCTGAATATGGTAATGCTTTGAAGTATAGACATCAATACATACCAAGTATAAAAGCTGTAAGCCTAATGGTTTAGGAGAAGAAGGTTTACAAAGATATCATTATTTATTCCTAACTAAAATTAGGGATTGCACAGAAAAGGGCTAATTTTTAAGTAATTTGGTAGAGGGTCAATGGCTGATGATATGTACCAAATATCAAAGCTCTATTCTTTATGGTTTGGGAGAAGAAGATTTTCAAAGATTTCCTTCTTTATTCCTTTGTAAAATCAGGAATCGCACAGAAAAGGGCTAATTTTCAGAGTATGATATTGCTTTGAAGTATTTTGGTAGACGGTCAATATATTATGATATGTGCAAAATATAAAAGCTCTAGGCCTTATGGTTTGGGAGAAGAAGATTTTTTAAGTTTTCCTTCTTTAATTCTATGTAAAATCAGGGATCGCCCAGAAAAGGGCTAATTTTCAAAATAGCGTAATTCTTTGAAGTATTTTGGTAGAGGGTCAATAGATGATGATTTGTACTAAATATCAAAGCTCTAGGCCTTATGGTTTGGAAGAGAAGATTTTAAAAGATTTCCTTCTTTATTTCTATGTTAAATCAGGGATTGCAAAGAAGCAGGCTAATTTTCAGAATATGGTAATTCTTTGAAGTATTTTGGAAAAGGGTCAATAGATGATGATTTGTACCAAATATCAAAGCTCTAGGCCTTATGGTTTGGGAGAAGAAGATTTTTAAAGATTACCTTCTTTATTTCTATGTAAAATCAGGGATCACAAAGAAAAGGGCTAATTTTCAGAATATGGTAATTCTTTGAAGTATTTTGGTAGAGGGTCAATAGATGATGATGTATACCTAATATCAAAGCTCTTGGCCTTGTGGTTTGGGAGAAGAAGATTTTTAAAGATTACCTTCTTTATTTCCATGTAAAATCAGGGATCATTAAGAAAAGGGCTAATTTTCAGAATACGGTAATTCTTTGAAGTATTTTAGAAGAGGGTCAATAGATGATGATATATACCAAATATCAAAGCTCTAGGCCTTATGGCTTGGGAGAAGAAGATTTTTGAAGATTACCTTCTTTATTTCAATGTAAAATCAGGGATCATTAAGAAAAGGGCTAATTTTCAGAATACGGTAATTCTTTGAAGTATTTTAGATGAGGGTCAATAGATGATGATATATACCAAATATCAAAGCTCTAGGCCTTATGGTTTGGGAGAAGAAGATTTTTAAAGATTACCTTCTTTATTTCTATGTAAATCAGGGATCACAAAGAAAAGGGCTAATTTTCAGAATATGGTAATTCTTTGAAGTATTTTGGTAGAGGGTCAATAGATGATGATGTATACTAAATATCAAAGCTCTAGGCCTTATGGTTTGGGAGAAGAAGATTTTTAAAGATTTCCTTATTTATTTCTATGTAAAATCAGAGATCATTAAGAAAAGGGCTAATTTTCAGAATACGTTAATTCTTTGAAGTATTTTGGTAGAGGGTCAATAGATGATGATATATACCAAATATCAAAGCTCTAGGCCTTACCGTTTGGGAGGAGAAGATTTTATAAGTTTTTTCACTCCGTTGCCATGGCAACCAGAGTTCTTCATGGATTTCAATTCTTTGAAGTATTTTGAAAGAGCATGACCGAAGGATCATTTCTGTGAAGTTTTGTTAAAATTCCATGGTTAGTTTAGGAGGAGAAGATTTTTTTGTAATTGTGAACAGACGGACGGACGGACAGACGGCCGGATGATGGACGATGACCGATCACAATAGCTCTTCCAGAGCACTTCGTGCTCAGGGGAGCTAAAAATGATATGGTTTGTCTGCGTCTGTGACAGAAAAACTTTTGAAATTTATGTCACATTTTGACAAACTACCACTGTTTCTATCAACAGTTCATCAGAATATTGTTCTTATTACCAATAAATGCATTATTCATTATTTAGCAAGGAATCGTGGTGGCGGTGCCAAGATTAGAAACTGACTGAAACTCTCAGTAGAAATATACAAAAATATGCCTGAATTCTACAATTGTACTCATCAAGAAAAGGCAAATTGCAGACAATTTAATTACTCTTTTCTTAGAGAAGGCCTTTTCATGCGTGATAATTGAGGTCTACTGATCTATTATGCGATAGCCGTCATTGGCTCATCCATAATACTAAGTCACACTCACAACACAAAATCAATACAACTCGCCAACCAATGAGTGCATTTTATTCATCTGACTGGCTGTCAATCAGAAATATAATTAAATTTGGTATTAATGTGTTGGTCTTGTGTCAGACTCAATGACATAATTGACCCGATAAAAAGCCTTTGAGCAATTATACACACTTCGCCCTTCCAGAGATTTCTGGAGATTAGTCAAAGTATATGTATGTATCAACAAAACTTTTCATTTTTTGGTGCCACAAACTTTCGCCAATTGAAAAAAACTTGTGCAAGAATTTCATTTTTGTCGCATTTGGCTACAATGGCAACACACAGCGCAAACCCTGATATAAAACTATGTCATTAAACAGGTTCGGGAAAAGTCTCAATCTATGTTTATACCCCGATATAGCTATGATACCTCGATCGAGGTACAGAAAATCGTACGCACAAAGGTTTTTCTAAAACGGTTCACATTTGGCTTAAAATTGCAAAATCAAAAGTGTTGAAATTTGTAAACAATTCTATTTCATATAAATTAAATGTATTACTTTTGCTTTTCACCGATGGAAATTTTTGCAAAAACAGTTATTTCTACCAAGCGCATCAGGTGTTAAGTCATTAATCAGGGCTCTCGGAAACGACAGTACTGTCGTCTGAGACGACAACTTTCCGCAGGGGACGACAAAAAATCCTATCAAAGGATTCCGACGGACGACAATTTTTTCAATGACATGCGTCGGACGTCAGTCGTTATATCAAAGTGACTCTGTAAAATCATCTGTCATTGTTCAAGGGTCATTAAAATAGTAGGGTGATTATTGGAAAATGTTAATTGGTTATCCTAACATACACCACAATCATTGATAACGCCCAGCTTGATTGGCAATTACCACTTTGCGGTGACCGGTCATGCATCGACGGTCGTCGGTGACAGGTGTTAGAAACTTGTGAAACTTGGTTAAAATTTCTTTACTTGCACTCTTATCTCACTGAAATCAAATTATTATTGATCAGTTTAGTGAAAAAATAACCAAAACATAATAAAAAAGTCAACATATATTGCAAAATTAAATTGTCATGGATTTTCGTGGGTAAAACAGGCAATGCAATTGAAAATGAAAATTATTAGATAAACTTTTGGGGCTCTTAGACATCTGAAGCTGGGCATAAATCATCAATTTACTGTCATTTTTTAGTTTAAAAAATCATCAATCTGACTGTCAATATATGCCATAACTTTGTCCAAATTTCAACAACAAAAAAAAAAATAAAAAAAAAATCCTTATCAAGCTGAATAAAGATCAGTGCAAATTTTTATCAAAATCAAAGTGGTAAAAGGAGGGACTGACTGATTGTGAGTCAGTATTTATTTTGAAAATACAAACTTTAAAATGGTTTAAGTCAGACTGCACACCTTTGTCTTTACTTCTTGCTAAAAGAAGAATATTACATTTTTAGTGTGACAAGGGTTAACTTAATTACATTGTGTGCTTAGAAAATAAAGAAAAGAAAATCACACATGTTGGATAATTCTATCATTTGCTCTATTTTGACATTAATTCTTTACTTCTTAATTAGATTTACAAATAATCCTAATTAAGAGAATTTGCTGATGATCAAATGAACATGATCAGACATGTAAACAACATTATATGGGCTAGATAATATGATAATTCTTAAAACCAAAATTAATCTCCTTTTTTCACACTATTTTCAACAAAGAAAGTGCTGTAAAAAAAGGATTTGGTGAAAATCGCATTCAGTATTAAAATCCTGCTAAATCAGGCTGGAATACAACTTTTCTGCTTGGAATCCAACTTTTTCCTAAATTGGATTCCTGGAATCCTACTTTCAAAATCCTAGTGAGAGCCCTGATTAATCACCAACTTTTGTTAGAAATCAAAATCAAACATCGCAGAAATTCACCTACAAGGAACCGGTCAGCCATTGCTTCAACATCACATGATATTTTCTGATTTCCAGTCGCTTACAGGGCTCTGCAGAGTGGGCGGCTTAGGCGAAAAAGTCGCCTGGTTTCATAAAACTTCGCCTGATTTGCTGATCAAAGCGAAGTCGAAGTCGCCTGAAATTTTCGGAAAGTCGCCTGGATACGATAGGTGATAACCAAATCTGGCCCAGTGGCTACAAAAGTAGGGGACAATGTGCAATTATACAACTGCCCTTTGATCGTAATTCAAGCTTGTATCGATAGTCGCGAGGCCAGCAGATTATCAGAAAGAGGGATATGTTCTGGCAGCTAATAGTCAACATGCTTGCTTCATTCACACCTACGCTGATTGGTTTCGGCAATGCTTTGTATACGATCAGCACTAGAAATCTTTATTTCAAATCCTTTCCCTTCTTAAGTTTAATTATTTCTGTAAATTAAGTTATCATCAGTCTACGAGATTTGTTGCTTACTTTCGCATAATGAGAATAATGGTTGACATTTATTTACCGACACCCTCTCATTTACCAAAAGTCAAAATTTTGTAAAAAATTTGAAATCTTGATGAAAAATAATTCTGCTGAAAATCTACGTAGAGTAAATTCATTTGTCATTAGAGTCATTCAATTTGAATTATCTACTTTAATTGTAACAAGTGAAGAAAATTATGGCAAACAATTTAAAGGCTGCTTTGATCTTTTCCTGAGTTTCTTGTTATGATACATTCTTTCCAAAACTAAATTCCACTTACTTGTGTTGTAAATAATTCCTTTAAATAACAAGTAATCCTATAAAATGGAGTAAATTATCCTGTGTTAACTTTAAACTTCTGAATGTACACATTCTGGTTTTGTGTACTCAGCATGTTATCAGGTAAAGTGAACAGACTTTAACTCATTACCACACAATCCCCCATTTTGACATCTTGAAATGTTTTTATGGGAAACTGTGGAAAAAGGAGGAAATGATTGAAGCAAGCAATTTATCCTTTCCCCACATGTTTTTAATACTTCATAATAGATTCATATATGATAAAAAAAAAGTCAACTAATAAAAAAAATGCAAATTGTGTATAGGCGGTCTGAATGAATATTTGAAACAGAAAATGAGAAAAGATTTTATTGTAACAACATGTATTTAATCAAACCATTATCAGAAGAAAAAATTCAGACTGGTACAAATTGAAAGAAGCTAAATAAGACATTTCAAAGTGAGCTTAAATAAAAAAGAAGGTTCCAAAGAGGGTAGAAACATGTGGGGAAAGGATAAATTGCTTGATGCAATCATTTCCTCATTTTTCCACAGTTTCCCATAAAAACATTTCAAGATGTCAAAATGGGGGATTGTGTGGTAATGAGTCAAAGTCTGTGCACTTTACCTGATAACATATAAATGGATAAAAATTGTCATTAATTGGTCAAAAAAGGTCCTCTGTGACAGTGTTCAATCTAGAGGGGGCCATGGCTAAAATGTAGGGGTGTAACGTAGGGGTGTAACGATAGATCAATAGGTCGATGTATTGTGATAGTGACAGTCACCATATCGATGTATCGATTGCAATTCCCTGACATGGATAACTATCGCGATTGTTTGTTCAAATATCGATAGTTTTGATAGTAAATATTCAAAGCTTACTTACACCGAAATTCAATGTTTTTTTGGTCTCTTGGGTTAAAAAAGAGAGAGAGAGAGAGAGAACGAGTTTTCTGTGTAACTTATCCTTCTTTCACTTTCTAAAACCACGTGATAGGCACGTATGATTTGTGTTTCTTCTGTACTTCGTTTTAGTTTAGGAATTGATTTTCAGGAAGTGAAAAGGTCCTAAAAAATTCAAAAGCACGTTTAGCTAAAGCTTTTTATCAATGTTTTATTAATTTACAATGCTAAAATTGCCGAAAATGAAAAAAAGCCATTCATAAATGATATTCGATTAATTACGATAATTAATAACTTATTTCGAGCACACTAATCAAGTTATTTTGTTTTATGTATTTTTGGCATCTGACATGGCTGCAAATTTCAAGATTTTGAAAAAAACAAAGTCGCTAAGGCCCGTGTTGGGACCATTTTGGCTTCGTAAAGAAAGGTGAAAACAGAGATAAAAAGAGAGTCGCCTGTAGACTATGCTATCTATAGAGATTAACATAGAAAATAAACAAAGTAACATATACCAATAGTATCGTGATATATCGCGATTAATTTCTGACGATAGTGATAGTATCACAATATCAAAACTGCGATTGTAAAACTATCGCGATGGTGATTTTCTAAGCCGATAGTCAGCCCAACTAAAATGGCCCTCTAAAATCCAAAATGACCCCCTTCAAAATGAAGACTGGGTCCAAATGGCACACTTCAATCACACATTCAATAAGACTTCTCTGAATGAAGTCATGGAAATAATGTCTTAACTTTTTATACATATTATTACAATATATTTATCATCAAATTGTCATGGTTTGTTACATTTAAAACCTTGTAATTCAATAACTTGTCTATGTATTTGTATCGCATGACCCCTTTGACCAAGATCCATGGGCTCATTGGGCCCCCTGTGATACAAAGCTAGATTGAACACTGCTGTGATTAAGTCAGTTATAGTGTGTAAAGGGTAAGGGTTACTGCTCAGTACACAAAACCAGACTGTGTACATGCAGAGGTTTAAAGTTAACACACGATAATTTGCTCCATTTTATAGGATTACATGTTATTTAAAGGAATTATTACCAACACAAGTAAGTGAAATTTAGTTTTTGGATAGAATGTATCATAACAAGAAACTCTGGAAAAGATTGTAGCAGCCTGTAAATTGTTTGCCATAATTTTCTTCACTTGTTGCAATTAAGCAGATAAATCAAATTGAAGGATTCTAATGAAAAATGAATTTACTCTGTGTAGATTTTCGGCAGAATTATTTTTCATCAAGATTTCAAATTTTTAACAAAATTTTGACTTCTGGTAAATGACATGGCGTCCGTAAATGACGGCCATTATTCTCATTATGTGAAAGTAAGCAACAAATCTCGCAGACTGATGATAACTCAATTTACAGAAATAATTAAACTTAAGAAGGGAAAGGATTTTAAATAAAGATTTCTGGTGCCAATAGTATACAAAGCATTGCCGAAACCAATCAGCGTAGGTGTGAATGAAGTAAGCATGTTGACTATTAGCTGCCAGAACATATCTGTCCCATATCTGTTGGCCGCGAGACTAGCAATACACGCTTGAATTACGATCAAAGGGCTTCCGACCGGCAGTTGTATAATTGCACACTGTCCCCTACTTTTATAGCCACTGGGCCAGATTTGGTTATCACCTATCGTATCGAGGTGACTTCCCGAGAATTCCAGGCGACTTCGACTTCGCTTTGATCAGCAAATCAAGCAAAGTTTTATGAAAACAGGCGACTTTTTCGCCTGAGTCGCCCACTCTGCAGAGCCCTGAATAAGAATGGTATAATTTTGCAGTAAACGCTTCGGTCAATTTTGCTGGAAATTGCTCTTGTGAAGTCAGTTTGACAAAGCAAACATAATTCGCCGGGTATGGATTTGAAATTTTAGCACGGGATTTACGAAAGGACGATATACATGAGAATATGACAAATTTCTATACCTCGATCAAGGTATCATAGCTGTATCAGGGTATTATACCTAGATTGAGACTTTTCCCGAACCTGTTAAATAACATCAGTGTTATCAATGTAATAGGTGATCGGTCAACTCGGCCCATTTTCAACTTGGCTCAATACTTGTTCATTTACCTGTATTTAAGACATGAGTAAGTGCATCCGCAAAACTTCTAAACTTCCACTTAAAGAATTTCATCTGAGTGTTGTGAATGAGTCTTGCATTCTGTGGGTCCTCTTCATTAAACATCATTTCAGTATCGTAGACCCTCATCTTTGGGTTGTCAAATAAACAATTAACCTCTCTTAGGTCTAAACCATTCACTTCAAAAAGTTCATTTTCATCTGGTGCTCGAAGGTAGGTCAGGTTAAACTCTTGGGCAATACTTTTGGCCAACTCCGTTTTCCCACAACTAGGAGGCCCATCAACACATATAATGACACTATTTTCACAAAGTCTAGATGATGTGAAATCGTAAAAGCAATGGAAGTAATTAAAGCCTCTTTTCTCGTATGGCCATGGTGCTCGCTTGTAAATGCTTGGGTCTGTTGACAAGGTTCTTCGTCCTTCAAAACTGACAGGGATAACGCGTTTAAAACGTTGAACTGAGGCTCCGGAAGATCGGAGTACACAGAAAGAGCTGCGCAGTTGACCCAGCGACATATTGCCTCCGATGGCAATCGTAGTACGTTTGCGGATCTGAGATCCCTGACGATTTATCCAACCCTTTCTAGGTTTTTCAGTCGGCAAAGTCAACAAACGGAAGCAGACACATGCGCATGCGTTAAGATTTCGTACCCCACGAATGACAATGATCAACATGGACCGAAAGCAAAGAGAAGTTTTGGTGTTGTCAATTTCCTTTAGTCTGATGCCAGTTGGCTTTTTTAGGAATTCATCCAAGAATTTATTACTCATTTGCCACACGAAATTTAGCGATCAGCTAGAATTTGTTAAAAATTATTGATCTATTTCTGGTGTGACGCTGTGGCTGAAAAATGTCAAGTTTCATAATCCGAAAACGATATCTTAATATATATTCAGTCCGCGGGACATTCTTACTCCACACACTACGATATACACTGGATATCCGTTTTTGAAGTATAAAGCGTCGACTCAAACTAAGTGGTCCCGTGTATTTACGTTTATTTATCGTCGCTACCGTAACACATGCCCCTTATGAGCGACACCCCAAGAAGACGGTTAGATGATCCATCTACGGGGCAGAACACTTGAAATCAAACCTCAAGATCACGGGTTCGAGCCCTGGGCTGACCATATCAACTAACAAACTAATTGTCTTTCGGAGGAGAAGTTAAACCGAGGCCCCGTGTGAATGTGCTATCCATCGAGCACGTTAAAGAACCAGGCGGAGCTCTCAGCAGTTTCGTCCTGTATCCTTGCACTATCCCCCGTAACAACTAACCGTCTTCTGTGGGCGTCGCTCATATGGGCATGTGCTACGGTAGCGACGATAAATAAACGGAAATACACACACACGACACTTACTTGTTTTTAGCCCGAGTGATGAAGAATCTCAAGAGAATTGTTTGCAAAACCTAATGGCCCTAGATTTTCTATCTTAAACCTGTGTATTCCAACAGAACTACATTTGAATAAAAAAAAAAACTTCTTTGGTATGAAATCGTGATTTCTTTGCTTTCAACACTTTCATATATCGTCGTTGGGCGATCAATGATCAAGCTGTGGATACGAGGTTTTGGTTGCCAAACGACGAAACAGAAGGACTGTCGTTATTATTTATAACAAATGAAGCTTTTCATCATTAACTATCAACTTGAGCAACTCACATTTCACCTTAACCTATAAAAATATCCATCTTGTACTATATTTGTCCTCAGTATGAAAACTTCTTTTATGTATTCTTCACTAAATTGATCTTTCAATCAATTCTAAGCATATAAGTAGGAATAAGTTAATGCATTCATTGAACTAGTTCTAATGAAATATTTCTTTTAGCGGGTCGGGTTTTTTTCCGGATATTTGAATATGTATCATAAATAGATAGATTATGAAATTCATCTTTGATTGCGTGTGTATTGCGTATCAAAAGTTCTTTGATCATTTTTGTCCTATTATTTTTATGTCTCCCTGATTTAATTCGACAAAATGTTACGAAACTCTGAACTTTTTAATAGAAGTATAGTAGACCATTTCAATAGCTTTCAAATGAGTATTTTGGTGAAAATAGTCAACCAACCTTGGTTTGAAGATTTCACAAGAAATCTTACGATTGACACAGAATGTGCAGGGTGGCCAGATTTAAAACTTCTTGTGATAGTTCTGTAGAAAAGGACCACCCGAAAGCCCTATGAGACAAATATTTAAGATATGTCATATTCAGCAGAGGTCAATTAGGTTCATAATTAGTGCAGTCTGATAATAAACTCGTCTCAGTTCTAATCCCTGTCTGTCTCTATCATATTTTTTGTTTGAGCTTAGTTACAGACCACGTCGATAATCAAAATAAACTAATAATAATAAGGCAAATATTGTAACAATCATTATAATAATGTTTATCGCGCTAGACCTGGATTGAGATGGGTTATGGTAGAGAAATTTTCTTAGTCGAAAGTGCTACATACCTGACTTAGAACCAGACTTCGGTTAACGGCCCTTTTACGACCCTGCAGGTAATCAAAATTGAATCAATTATTTCGAGAAGGCATCTAGCTATTCGCTACCGACTTTTAATGAGATGTTAATGGACAAATAGCTAGATAGGATCTTTTGGCTGCAGTTTCTTAAAGTGGACTTTTGGTACTTACTTTTCTTGGCATGGGTAGTGCAAGGATACAGAAAAAAACTGCTGAAAGCCCCGCCTGGTTCTTTAACGTGCTCGGTGGATAGCACCGTCACACGGGGCCTCGGCTTAACGTCTCATCCGAAAGACAATTAGTTTGTTAGTTGATATGGTCAGCTCAGGGCTCGAACCCGTGATCTTGAGGTTTGAAGTCAAGTGCTCTACCAACTGGGCTGACATATCATAACAAGTTCTTTTATATCTGGCCGACGGTTGGCCTAGCCTAATAGCGGTAAACGCAGGCGGCCATGCAGTAGGCCTATTCTCGAGGAAACAGAATAGAAAAAATTTAATCTAAGTTGTGAGAACTTATTTCCAAATCGGTGTAAAAAAGTTTAAATGGGGTTGAATTTACCCGGCTTTCCTGCGCGAAATAAATCTTTTGCGCGGTTATATCGAACGTCTAGCACAGCCTTTATCAACGTACACTTGATAAAGAGATATATTTAAGTGAGACTATGAGCATTGTGTCGATTTTCCACGTAAATACTTTGAAATGTAATATTACCGATGTCTATCTATCTATATATACTGCCCAACTCCCCTTTCGGGTATTACTGGCAGGTGCGCGTCTGTCCTTGAAAAAAAACCCTGTTAGTCATTGGTGGGACGGGTTAGGATGCCAAATTTAAAAGTATTGTGAGCGTTAGATTAGAAGAGCTGATAAAGCATATTTTCATACAGGGACGGTTCACTATCTGAAAAGAATCTAGACTCTTTTTGAACGCTGCAATATCAGGTTGCTGTACAATTGTTTCTGGTAGGCTGTTCCATAGTATCACTGTGTAGGGAAAAAAAGAATATTTAAAGTAGGATGCATTTGTGTGGATCTGTCTGAAAGATGCTGTGTGCATATGTCGGGTGGTCCTCACTGGTCTTTCGAGATAAGCTGGTATTGGCACTGCAACAAAATTATTAACGATTTTATAAAACATGGCGACTCTAGAAATGTCTCGTCTGTATTGAAGAGTTTTCCAGCCAAGCCCCTTCTGCATGCAGGAAACACTGTCATAATAAGAAAACTTATTTTGAATCCATATTGCCGCTCTACGTTGTACTTTTTCCACTTTGTTGATATAGGTTTTTGTGTAGGGGCTCCAAACTGTTGATGCGTATTCTACCTGGGGTCTCACTAAAGTTTTGTACGCTGTTTCTCTCATCTTCTTATTTTTAGTCTGGTTGTTTCTGCGGAGAAAACCTAAAGTTTTACTAGCATTTGATGTTATATTGTCAATGTGTTTGTTCCAGGAAAGATCTCCAGATATTGTAACTCCTAGGTATTTGGCATTGTCCACAGTCTCTAGTACTTGTCCATGTAACTGACCTGTAATCAAAGGAAATCTTTTTAGTAATATTTGGGACAATGCATTTCCATTTCCCACTATATCTCCCACTGCATTAACTTGTCTAGATCTTCTTGTAGGGTCAAACAGTCTTGCTTGTTGTTTATAGCTAAGTAAACGGCAGTGTCATCTGCAAACAAACGGACTTGGTATGTAATGGTATTGGAAGGTCATTTATATACAAAAGAAACAAGAGAGGGCCAAGGGTACTCCAGACGTGACTTCTGATGAGCATCCACCTTCTAAGACTACTTTTTGTGTTCTGCCTATAAGAAAAGATTTAATCCACAAAAGATTAGCATTGTTTACACCATGTTCCTGCAATTTATACAAAAGTTTTAAGTTGATAACTTTGTCAAAAGCCTTGCTGAAGTCTAACAAAAATAGATTAGTTTGTTTTCCTTCAGTCAGGTTTCTGACAAGATAGTCGGTCAGTTGTAGTTGCTGGGTTTCGCACGAACGCCTTTCTCGAAAACCATGCTGCAAGTCATAAAGGATATTATTGTTGTCAAAATGTTCAGTTAGATTTGAGGCTACAATATGTTCTAGAATTTTACACAATATACATGTTAAAGATATAGGTCTGTAATTTGCAGGATCTTCTTTGTTTCCTTTCTTGAAGAGTGGCGTCACGTTTGCTTTTGTCTAAACCTAGGGGAGAGTGCCTGTGTCTAGGGATTTCTGAAAGACATTTTGTAAGATAGGGGAAATTTGATAACATAAGTTTTTTAGTACAAGAGGTTTGATGTTGTCTGGTCCTGCTGCTTTGCCTGGTTTCAAGTTGGAAATAAGTTTTTGTACTCCACTAGTGCAAATGGTAATGTTTGGCATAACTGGGTATTTGCTGAAAGAGGAAGAAAATATACTACTCAAAGTTTGCTAAGCACCACTTTTTTATATCCTGGGTATTTTTTATTCCGGAAAGAAATATCAGAATTTTTGTTTTGATTATGAGATTATGTTCATTTGACTATAATTTTGTACTAAAACAACACCGTTTTGACGAGTCATTGAAGCGAAACAACGCTTTAAACCTGGTAGGGGCAATAATACGGGGTAATTCGGAGTGGGACACTAATCTAGCTTTTAGGAACAATCAAGGTATCTAAATTTATCAAAATCGGAGCCGCGGATGCCCTGGTTCCGGAATAAAGTTCGATCCTAGATCGGGGCAAAGTGCATATACTTAAAGAGTGGGTTTTGGTTTGGACCTTACCTCGCCGTTTTGGCTTCGATTGAGCTTAAACTTGGTACTGAGGTAGGTATTGGCGGGTCATTACGGGCATGCACAAAATCGAAGCCGCGGCTGACCTGGTTCCGGAGTGAAATGCAATCCTGGTCGGGGTAAATGGCTGAAATCGGTGTGGGTAGGGACTTTGGTTTGGACCTTGCTCCGCCGCTATGTCTCCGACTGGGCTCGGACTTGGTACGGAGGTAGGTTTCCTACGCGCACGCAAAATATCGGGGCCGCGATTGCTCTTGTTCCGGAAAAAAGCTCTCTCCGATAATGCTCAAACGAAGTACTGAGGTAGGTATTGGGGTCCCAACGCGCATGCACAAAATCGGAGCCGCGGCTTATCTGGTTACGGAGAAAAGTGCGATATTTAGTCGGGGTAAAATTGCCGAAATCTGTGTGGGTGGGTGCCTGGCTTTTGATCTTGCTCTGTCGCTTTGGCTCTGACTGAGCTGTAACTTGGTACTGAGCTAGGTTTTCGGGGTCCCTTCGCGCAGGTAAAAATCGGAGCCGCGGCTAACATGAGTTCCTAGAAAGATACGATCCAAGGTAGGGGTAAAATCGCTGAAATCAGTGTGGGTTACGTTTTGGGTTTGGACCGTTCCGACGCTATGACCCAGACTGAGCTACACGTGGTACAGAGGAAGGTATTGGGAGTCCCTACGCGCATGCAGAAAATCGGAGCCGCGGCTAACCTGGTTCCGGAGAAAAGTGCAATTCTAGGTCGGGGTAAAAAGCCGAAATTTAGGCCGGTTATTTGTTGGGTTTGGACCGTATCTCCGCTATGATTCCGACTGAGCTCATACTTGGTATGGAGGTAGGTTTCGGGGGTTCCTACGCGCATGTACAAAATCGGAGCCTCGGTCTCCCTGGTTCCGGAAAATAAATCGATAATGTACCGGGGCATATGCATATACTTGAAGAGTGGGTTTGGGTTTGGACCTTGCTCCGCCGCTTTGGCTCCGTTTAAGCTCAAGCTTGGTACTGTCGTATGTATTGGGGTCCCAACGGGCATGCACTAAATCGGATCTTTAGATTAAGGAATTTAAAACACTGTTGAAAATGAAGAAATTGTTTCGTCACTTTAAACAATGTTTTCTACCCGGAGATTTACTTTTTAAGATACCATGCCCACTGAACTGCGACAGAAAGGTCGACCCAGATATTACAAAGCGTCATTTTGGGGAAAAATAAAGTTAATAAAATGCAACAGAAAAGTGTTACCACGGGTTAGTTGGCGTACTAAAAGAATGATATCTTTGAAAGCCTACTAAATCATTAGGCCCAGAGCTTTGATACTTGGTATGTATTGATGTCTATACTTCTAAGCAATACCATATTCAGGAAATAAGCGTTATATGATAGGAACATCAATATACCTAGGATTAACCCATTCCCGTACAATCACTTATTTTCTCGACCCATGGCCTCTGTATTGGGGAAAAATACTGAAGGGAACGAAGAAATTGCTTGTTACAAGCAATTTCTTCTTTCCCAACTATGTTTTCTACCCTTTACAGTGGTTATTTTTCAATCTGAATGCACTTTCATTTGTTGTCTGCAGCCTCTTCCTTATTGCAACAGTCTAAAATTTTGCTGTATTCTAAAGGGTTAAAAGAGGAAATCCTTAAACATACTCTCCAACATAATTAGGAAGAGGGCTTTGCTATTTTGTACATGTCATAAAGCCATGAACCATCATACTCAGGGGAGCTATTTAGGACCATCGTGGTCCTCTTGTAATTGTAAAATGGGTAACTAGCTAACCGACTTTAGAAAGGGTAGTTATAGCTTCTTTCTCTTCTAGTGGCATTAACCCTAACCGTAACGGCAAAGTTCAAATCTGAACAATACTGATAGTGGGTACCAACGACAATTGGCCAATCGCTAGCCCCACCCACTTACTTCTTTGGCCACGCCCTCTGACGGAACAGGAAGTCCCGCTTCGATTTAAAACTGCACTACTTTGAAATATTTATGGCAAATAGCATGCAACAAAATAGTAGAATGGTTGGTTGGCGACCTAAACGTCACAACTACAGCTTAAGTAAGTTGTAGTTAAAGCATAAATTAAGTCGTCAAACAAACAAAAATGTTTCACAAAAATGACGGCTTATGTCGGGGTTCAAAGTTCAATTGCATGCTAAATGGATGAATTGATTGGTCGATTGTTTTTTTTGATTGACAGCTGCGATTGGTCAATTTGTAGCTAAAGTACGAAGCTTTTCCGGTGGAAACATACACAGAAAAGAAGAGATTTGTTGTTACAAGCAGATTCTTTTTTCCCAGCAATGTTTTCAGTGGTATAATATTTATGGACATGATAATACGTAATCGTACAGGACCGAGTATACTGTAAATTACATAAAGAGAGTACTTGAACCTTATTGAGAGAAACAAAGGCATTGTTTGAATCAAGCTATATCTCCTTTTCTGAAAACATTTTTATACTCAATGTAATTTATTCCCCTTCAATATCAGCTATGAAATGATGCTGTTGTCTTTCTTTTTGTGATTATGTGTTGTTTTTTACCTTAGGTAATCTACAGAGCGCCAGGCTAATGGGCCAAGAGATGATTTAATCCATGATCACATAATCGACGATGAATTACAGCTACGTAAAACATTGCTAGAAAAGAAGAAATCTGCATGTAAAAAGCAATCTCTTCTTTTCTAACAGTGTTTTCGACGTCATATTGGACTTATTTTTTTCAATTAAAACAAACTCTGTTATGTTGTCTGCAACCTCTTTCAATTTAAAAGCAATCTGAAATCGTGTAATTTGAGAATAGGTTAAACAAAAACATCTGCAATTTTCATGACTTTAGGACTAGTCTAGGATAAAGCCTTCTGGCCATGGGCTAAATAATGAATACAAAGCGTTTTTGATGTTAACTGATTCTTGAGAATCAATTATTTTTTCCGTAAATTTTTCATATTATTTGGGTTTATAAAACTTTAAATGTGTTTTAGAAAAATGAGTGAAAAAGATCTTTAAAACTTGAACCGAAACCATTCATGGTTTTTCTTTCTTCGATATCCTTTTCTTCAAGCTGTAAAATAGTCCCTGTCTTGGTTTAACTGTAGCATTTTCTTTTGGTATTTCTGAATGTAGATCGACTGCATTAACTATGCCTGCCTCGACAGAACCAGTATTCAGCTTGTGAGATTCTGTAATCAAATGGTTGACTTCAGCCTTAACATTAGTTGTTTGAATTTCGTTTTGCTGTTTTTTCAGTTGAATAACTTTATTGGCGTTGTCACATTTAAATAAATTTCCCCTTGACTCGGGCTGTTGAATGGCTTGATTAAAGTTGATTGAAGTAATATCTGAAGGTGGTTCAACTAGAACTAAAGAGTGACATACAAGGGTGTATAGAGACTCACTGATGGTTTTAGAAGGTAAGTCTTTTTTGTTGTCACCGCTACCAATATCTACTGCCTTGTTGATTGTGAAGTTGATTTTAGCGATTACTTTCTCCTTTAGTTTTGTAGATCGCTCGTTGATCTTCTTTCGTAATGCAGTTTCCTTCAGTATGGCAGAATCATATACTTTAATATTTGACGAGTGACGCTGAAGTCTTTCAGATAGATCTTTCTTTAGTCCCTTGATTGCATTCCTTCTTTCTTTGTACTCTTGTTTATCATGCGTGTAGTATCTAATGGAAGTTTGTGCTGCATCTACCATTGAACTGTATTTCTGTACCTTAGCTCGAGTCTTCCATAATGACCTTTGATATTCTCCTAATTTTCCGATTTGTTCCCTATACTTCTCTATTGATTTCTGAAGCTTTTCTTTTGCTCTCCTACATTCCAACATAAAGTCGGCGTTTATTCGTTTGGCCTTGGAAATCTTCATATTACTTGAAACCATCATCTGAAGAGCATGTAGCAGCTCATCAAAATTTACCGGATCTACCATTTCCACAAACCTCCTTTCCCTCTCGAATGTTGTATTGATATCGCTTATATCCAATTGTTGCCTTCTATTGAACACGCCCCTTAAAGCCGAAACATACTCCCGTAAGTCGACAAATAATTTCTGCTCGTCTTTCAATAATGATAATTTTGGAATTTGAATTTCATGTGCAGCCATCGTTTATCGTGTTGATCGTATCTAGCATAAGCGTGATTATGACGTCGTAACCATATAATGAACGTAACGTTTAACCGGAAGTCGACGTCATTTTTGGATTTTATCGAAAACGTCCGGATCTATCAACGGTTTCTGGACGTATCTCCAGAATTACTAGTTTGATTTTTATTTCGAAATAACTTTTGATGACGTGTCAAACGCGACATGATTATTTTTAGCTTACACGACAGTTTTAGCCATCGACTAATTAAATCTTTCATCAAGACCATAAATGCAATCCAATCTACCTCCAACATATATTGCTAGCAATTTGTTCTTTTTCTTTTTGGTTCATTTAATCGCCGTAACTTCATCCTGAATACTTTGTAGTTACGACGTTCAGGTCGCATATCAGCGAATAACCGTTTGTTTTACGTCCATGGATATATATGTAACAAAATAAAGTCGTTAATTACCTTAATCAAATTACCGTGTCGAATGACAGTGGGCATATCTAGCGATCCCCAGTTGACGGATAGCTGGCTCCGCCCACGGACATCCAACATGGCATTTCGACTGAAATTACAAACTTGGTTAATTTGCACACGTGATTTATTGTCGGGAATAGTAAAAAAAACTAGAATGGTCGGTCGGCAACGTAAACGTCGTAACTACATTTTGAAAAAGCTGTACATACGACTTTAAAGTCAGTGTATCAACAAAAATGGTGATATTAATGTTGGAGGTCAAATCACACGTTTGGTCGAAATCAATAATTTGAAAGTCCGATCGAATTTTGATTGACAGCAGTGATTCGCCTATTGACAAATCTCGACTGTGAATTACGTAATCAATAGACTAATGTGGAGATTCATTTAAATCATAAATAACTTAATCTTTAGTTTCGTCTTTCAAAAACGGGCGTCCTGTTTGGTCGAAAGAAATATTCATAACTCTATGAACAAAATTTTGAGCACGCAGTCATTTTGTATGCTTCCGCACAAAATAGTCCCATAAAAAAGTATCAAAATGTGTAAAGTGTTTGCACTTTTCGCTCGATTCTATTAAATGATAAGTTATGAAGAGAATATTTTTGTTTTCACGGAGGTATGAACCGAAAAACCTATTCACACTTATGTATGAATCCGCTTCGCGTATTCATTAAGTGTGTTTAGTTTTTTTCGGTTCATACCTCCATAAAAACAAAAAATATTCTCTTCATCTCTTAAGTGAAATTTGAAATCTAGCTGTGGCCGACATTAATGTGAGACACTTGGTGTTGGTCTGCTGACTTAAAATTCGTAATTACAGCTTATTCAAGCTGTAGTTACGACGTGTAGGTCGCCAAACAACAATTTTACATTTTTTGTCACATTTTACTGCCTTCATAATTTTCAATATAACGCCGTTTAATACGGAAGTTGATCTTCCTTTATGAGTCAGTTGACGCAACCGGCGGAGTCAGTGGACGGGACCTGCGATCCGCACATTGTATAAGCGTTTCGTTGTTCCTTAAAAATCACTGATTGATAAACAATGATTGATGATGCATCTTTTTTTCCTGGAACCAGCTCTTATACATTACTGAAAGATCATATAATTACTGAAAGATCATTCAATGAAAATCCCCGGCTTGGGCATATATCTTTTAAGACATTTGTCTCTCACCAATGGGTGGAAAATCGTAAACCTAAGTGAGATAGCAGCTGGAAGCTAGGAAAGGATGTAGTTGTAGTACCGGTGTGAGAAATACCAGAATCCATTGTTAGGTGCTCCAGCCGCCGCGATATGACCGAAATACTGTTAAACATGGCGTTAAACCCCATTCAATCAATCAATCAAGCAAGCAATCATACAAAACAGGGTACCATTTGTCTTGTCTTTGTTAGTCACCGAAATGCAATTCATTGAAAAGCTGAAGTTGTGAAGGTTTGATCGCCCGCCGACGATATAGAAGACCTACACTGTTTCTTCGCTTTCCGATAATGATTTTATACATTAGTGTGGTTAAGATTTTAGATTCATAACGCAATGAAAACATATTATATTCCCTTCACTTTTTATATTTCGGTGGCATCAGACAGAAAGAAATAAAAGGAAAAAAAAGTTGGAGTTTTCCCTATACTGCAATGCCAGATGACGGGAAAATGATTTTCTTCACCTAGACTCACTGAAAGTATTACTAGGTTACACCCCTGTCTGATTCTCACTTATTGAAAATAAAGTAAAAAGGATCAGTTTTTGCAGTGTATAGCTCTTCTCACAAGTTTATAGGGGATTAAAACCTGAGTCAATTTATGCAAGGACAATGATACCATTTAGGATAAACTTTTCGACAAATCAAGAACCATCGAAATTCCCTTATTCCAGGACGGCCTAATGCGGGGGGGGGATGCAAACCTCGTCACTAAACAACAAATAGTCCCAACAGAAATCAATTAACACACATGAATACGGTGCAGCAGGGGTCTACCATTGCGAAGAAGAGAAATTTAGACTTTAAGCTATCGTCAAGACTCAAAACACCATGCAAAATGAGAAACATGAAATTTTAACGGAACTAGTTTAGGGTACAACGGGTCTAGACTAATATACTAAAATGCGGAGTGGAGTTGAATCATAATTCGTTGTTGTTGTTGTAATGTCCTTGGTCAGTTTATAGAGGATCAACGTCATGGCTTAGAGATGATTCAATCTCCGATCATACATTCGCCGATGAATAATAGACATGCAAAACATTGTGGTAAAGAAGCAATTTCTTCTGTTCTAACACTGTTTTCTACCTAATATGTCCACTTATTTTCAATTAAAACAATGTTAGTTATGTCGTCTGCAATCTCTTTCAATTTCGTCCAGTCTAAAACAAAACAGTTTCAATTTTCATGACATTAGGACTGGTCACTAGACTAGTCACAAATCACTACAGATTACTGACCACGCCCACTGAACTGCGACAGAAAGGTCGACCCAGATATTATAAAGCGTCATTTTTGGGAAAAATATAGTTAATAAAATGCAACAGAAAAGTGATACCACGGGTTGGTTGGCGACCGTAACTACAGCTTGAAAAAGTAACGGCGTCTACGTCACCAAAGCTACAAAACTACTTCATATATTGTCGGCCAATGTCGGGGTTTAAGGTTTACTAAATGGTCTCAATGAATGATTTAATTTGTCGATTGATGCAATTCCCCCCCGTCACTACATTCGCTTTAAACTAACGCGTTAAACATTCTTTTCTCTTTCTTTTTACGTCTGTTATCTCTCAAAATACCGACCAATTTTAGCTCGCCTGAGCACAAGTTGCTCAAGATGAGCTATTGTGATCGGTAATTGTCCGACGTCCGTCTGTCCGTCCGTAAACAATTATTAAAAAATCTCCTCCTCCTAGAACATAAGGCCTAGAGCTTTGATATTTGGTATATATCATCATTTATTGACCCTCTACCAAACGTTTTTAAAGAATTACTGTACTCTTAAAATAAGCCCTTTTCTGTGCGATTCCTGATTTTACAAAGGCAATATAAGAAAAACTTCTTCTCCTAAACAATAAGGCCAACAGCTTGATATTTGGTAAATATCATCACCTATTCACCCTCTACCAAATTCTCCAAAGAATTATTGTACATAGACAATTAGCCCTTTTCTGTGCGATCTCTGATTTTTCAAAGGAATGAAGAAGGAAATCTTTGAAAATCTTCTTCTCCAAAACGATAAGGCCTGGATCTTTGATATTTGGTATGTATCAACACCTATTGACCCTCTTCCAAAACACTTCAAAGAATTACCGTATTCTGAAAATTAGCCCTTTTTTGTACGATCCGTGATTTTACAAGGGAATAAAGAAGGAAATCTTTGAAACTCTTCTTCTCCAAAACCATAAGACCTAGAGCATTGATATTATTACAGATCATCATTTATTGACCCTCTACCAAAATTCTTCAAAGAATTATCGTATTCTGAAAATTAGCCCTTTTCTATGCGGCCCTAATTTTACAAAGGAATTAAGATGTAAATATTTTAAAGTCTCTTTCTCCCAAACGTAAAGGTATAGAGCTTATAAATGAGGTATGTATCATAACCTATTACTCCAAAATACTTCAAAGAATAACCGTATTCTGAAAATTAACCTCTTTTTTGGGGATCCCTGACTTTTCAAAGGAATAAAGACGGAAATCTTTGAAAATTCTTCTTTTCCCAAACCTTAAGGCATAGAGCTTTGATATTAGGTTCATATCATCAGCTATTGATCCTCTACCAATATACTTCAAAGAATTACCGTATTTATATTGATGTCTATACTTCAAAGCATTACCATATTCAGAGAATTGACGCTATTTGATGGGATCATCAATATACTTAGGATTAAAAGAGGAAATCCTTAAACATCTACTTCAAAATAATTAGAAAGAGGGCTTTGTTATTTTGTACATGTCATAAAGCCATGAACCATCATACTCAGGGGAGCTATTTAGGACCATCATGGTCCTCTTGTAATTGTAAAAAGGGGTAACCAGTTAACCGGCTTTAGAAAGGGTAGTTATAGCTTCTTTCTCTTCTAGTGGCATTAACCCTAACCGTAACGGCAAAGTTCAAATCTGAACAATACTGATAGTGGGTACCAACGACAATTGACCAATCGCTAGCCCCACCCACTTACTTCTTTGGCCACGCCCTCTGACAGGACACGAAGTCCCGCTTCGATTTAAAACGCATTTGAAACATTTATGCAAATAGCATGCAACAAAAAAGTAGAATGGTTGGTTGGCGACCTAAACGTCACAACTACAGCTTAAGTAAGTTGTAGTTAAAGCATAAATTAAGTCGTCAAACAAACAAAAATGTTTCACAAAAATGACGGCAAATGTCGGGGTTCAAAGTTAAATTGCATGCTAAATGGATGAATTGATTGGTCGATTGTTTCTTTGATTGACAGCTGCGATTGGTCAATTTGTAGCTAAAGTACGAAGCTTTTCCGGTGGAAACATACACAGAAAAGAAGAGATTTGTTGTTACAAGCAGATTCTTTTTTCCCAGCAATGTTTTCAGTTGTATAATATTTATGGACATGATAATACGTAATCATACAGAACCGATTATACTGTAAATTACATAAAGAGAGTACTTGAACCTTATTGAGAGAAACAAAGGCATTGTTTGAATCAAGCTATATCTCCTTTTCTGAAAAGATTTTTATACTCAATGTAAATTATTTCCCTGAAATATCAGCTTTGAAATGATGCTGTTGTCTTTCTTTTTGTGATTATGTGTTGTTTTTTACCTTAGGTAATCTACAGAGCGCCAGGCTAATGGGCCAAGAGATGATTTAATCCATGATCACATAATCGACGATGAATTACAGCTACGTAAAACATTGCTAGAAAAGAAGAAATCTGCATGTAACAAGCAATCTCTTCTTTTCTAACAGTGTTTTCGACGTCATATTGGACTTATTTTTTTCAATTAAAACAAACTCTGTTATGTTGTCTGCAACCTCTTTCAATTTAAAAGCAGTCTGAAATCGTGTAATTTGAGAATAGGTTAAACAAAAACATCTGCAATTTTCATGACTTTAGGACTAGTCTAGGATAAAGCCTTCTGGCCATGGGCTAAATAATGAATACATAGCGTTTTTGATGTTAACTGATTCTTGAGAATCAATTATTTTTCCGTAAATTTTTCATATTATTTGGGTTTATAAAACTTTAAATGTGTTTTAGAAAAATGAGTGAAAAAGATCTTTAAAACTTGAACCGAAACCATTCATGGTTTTTCTTTCTTCGATAGCCTTTTCTGCAAGCTGTAAAATAGTCCCTGTCTTGGTTTAACTGTAGCATTTTCTTTTGGTATTTCTGAATGTAGATCGACTGCATTAACCATGCCTGCCTCGACAGAACCAGTATTCAGCTTGTGAGATTCTGTAATCAAATGGTTGACTTCAGCCTTAACATTAGTTGTTTGAATTTCGTTTTGCTGTTTTTTCAGTTGAATAACTTTATTGGCGTTGTCACATTTAAATAAATTTCCCCTTGACTCGGGCTGTTGAATGGCTTGGTTAAAGTTGATTGAAGTAATATCTGAAGGTGGTTCAACTAGAACTAAAGAGTGACATACAAGGGTGTATAGAGACTCACTGATGGTTTTAGAAGGTAAGTCTTTTTTGTTGTCACCGCTACCAATATCTACTGCCTTGTTGATCGTGACGTTGATTTTAGCGATTACTTACTGCTTTAGTTTTGTAGATCGCTCGTTGATCTTCCTTCGTAATGCAGTTTCCTTCAATACGGCAGAATCATATACTTTAATATTTGACGAGTGACGCTGAAGTTTTTCAGATAGATCTTTCTTTAGTCCCTTGATTGCATTCCTTCTTTCTTTGTACTCTTGTTTATCATGCGTGTAGTATCTAATGGAAGTTTGTGCTGCATCTACCATTGAACTGTATTTCTGTACCTTAGCTCGAGTCTTCCATAATGACCTTTGATATTCTCCTAATTTTCCGATTTGTTCCCTATACTTCTCTATTGATTTCTGAAGCTTTTCTTTTGCTCTCCTACATTCCAACATAAAGTCGGCGTTTATTCGTTTGGCCTTGGAAATCTTCATATTACTTGAAACCATCATCTGAAGAGCATGTAGCAGCTCATCAAAATTTACCGGATCTATCATTTCCACAAACCTCCTTTCCCTCTCGAATGTTGTATTGATATCGCTTATATCCAATTGTTGCCTTCTATTGAACACGCCCCTTAAAGCCGAAACATACTCTCGTAAGTCGACAAATAATTTCTGCTCGTCTTTCAATAATGATAATTTTGGAATTTGAATTTCATGTGCAGCCATCGTTTATCGTGTTGATCGTATCTAGCATAAGCGTGATTATGACGTCGTAACCATATAATGAACGTAACGTTTAACCGGAAGTCGACGTCATTTTTGGATTTTATCGAAAACGTCCGGATCTATCAACGGTTTCTGGACGTATCTCCAGAATTACTAGTTTGATTTTTATTTCGAAATAACTTTTGATGACGTGTCAAACGCGACATGATTATTTTTAGCTTACACGACACTTTTAGCCATCGACTAATTAAAGCTTTCATCAAGACCATAAATGCAATCCAATCGACCTCCAACATATATTGCTAGCAATTTGTTCTTTTTCTTTTTGGTTCATTTAATCGCCGTAACTACATCTTGAATACTTTGTAGTTACGACGTTCAGGTCGCATAATAGCGAATAACCGTTTGTTTTACGTCCATGGATATATATGTAACAAAATAAAGTCGTTAATTACCTTAATCAAATTACCGTGTCGAATGACAGTGGGCATATCTAGCGATCCTCAGTTGACGGATAGCTGGCTCCGCCCACGGACCTCCAACATGACATTTCGACTGAAATTACAAACTTGGTTAATTTGCACACGTGATTTATTGTCGGGAATAGTAAAAAAACTAGAATGGTCGGTCGGCAACGTAAACGTCGTAACTACATTTTGAAAAAGCTGTACATACGATTTTAAAGTCAGTGTATCAACAAAAATGGTGATATTAATGTTGGAGGTCAAATCACACGTTTGGTCGAAATCAATAATTTGAAAGTCCGATCGAATTTTGATTGACAGCAGTGATTCGCCTATTGACAAATCTCCACTGTGAATTACGTAATCAATAGACTAATGTGGAGATTCATTTAAATCATAAATAACTTAATCTTTAGTTTCGTCTTTCAAAAACGGGCGTCCTGTTTGGTCGAAAGAAATATTCATAACTCCATGAACAAAATTTTGAGCACGCAGTCATTTTGTATGCTTCCGCACAAAATAGTCCCATAAAAAAGTATCAAAATGTGTAAAGTGTTTGCACTTTTCGCTCGATTCTATTAAATGATAAGTTATGAAGAGAATATTTTTGTTTTCACGGAGGTATGAACCGAAAAACCTATTCACACTTATGTATGAATCCGCTTCGCGTATTCATTAAGTGTGTTTAGTTTTTTTCGGTTCATACCTCCATAAAAACAAAAAATATTCTCTTCATCTCTTAAGTGAAATTTGAAATCTAGCTGTGGCCGACATTAATGTGAGACACTTGGTGTTGGTCTGCTGACTTAAAATTCGTAATTACAGCTTATTCAAGCTGTAGTTACGACGTGTAGGTCGCCAAACAACAATTTTACATTTTTTCGTCACATTTTACTGCCTTCATAATTTTCAATATAACGCCGTTTAATACGGAAGTTGATCTTCCTTTATGAGTCAGTTGACGCAACCGGCGGAGTCAGTGGACGGGACCTGCGATCCGCACATTGTATAAGCGTTTCGTTGTTCCTTAAAAATCACTGATTGATAAACAATGATTGATGATGCATCTTTTTTTCCTGGAACAAGCTCTTATACATTACTGAAAGATCATATAATTACTGAAAGATCATTCAATGAAAATCCCCGGCTTGGGCAAATATCTTTTAAGACATTTGTCTCTCACCAATGGGTGGAAAATCGTAAACCTAAGTGAGATAGCAGCTGGAAGCTAGGAAAGGATGTAGTTGTAGTACCGGTGTGAGAAATACCAGAATCCATAGTTAGGTGCTCCAGCCGCCGCGATATGACCGAAATACTGTTAAACATGGCGTTAAACCCCATTCAATCAATCAATCAAGCAAGCAATCATACAAAACAGGGTACCATTTGTCTTGTCGTCGTTAGTCACCGAAATGCAATTCATTGAAAAGCTGAAGTTGTGAAGGTTTGATCGCCCGCCGACGATATAGAAGACCTACACTGTTTCTTCGCTTTCCGATAATGATTTTTATACATTAGTGTGGTTAATTTTAGATTCATAACGCAATGAAAACATATTATATTCCCTTCACTTTTTATATTTCGGTGGCATCAGACAGAAAGAATTAAAAGGAAAAAAAGGGGGGAGTTTTCCCTATACTGCAATGCCAGATGACGGGAAAATGATTTTCTTCACCTAGACTCACTGAAAGTATTACTAGGTTACATCCCTGTCTGATTCTCACTTATTGAAAATAAAGTAAAACGGATCAGTTTTGGCAGTGTATAGCTCTTCTCACAAGTTTATAGGGGATTAAAACCTGAGTCAATTCATGCAAGGACAATGATACCATTTAGGATAAACTTTTCGACAAATCAAGAACCATCGAAATTCCCTTATTCCAGGACGGCCTAATGCGGGGGGGGGATGCAAACCTCGTCACTAAACAACAAATAGTCCCAACAGAAATCAATTAACACACATGAATACGGTGCAGCAGGGGTCTACCATTGCGCAGAAGAGAAATTTAGACTTTAAGCTATCGTCAAGACTCAAAACACCATGCAAAATGAGAAACATGTTTAACGGAACTAGTTTAGGGTACAACGGGTCTAGACTAAAATACTAAAATGCGGAGTGGAGTTGAATCATAATTCGTTGTTGTTGTTGTTGTAATGTCCTTGGTCAGTTTATAGAGGATCAACGTCATGGCTTAGAGATGATTCAATCTTCGATCATACATTCGCCGATGAATAATAGACATGCAAAACATTGTGGTAAAGAAGCAATTTCTTCTGTTCTAACACTGTTTTCTACCTAATATGTCCACTTATTTTCAATTAAAACAATGTTAGTTATGTCGTCTGCAATCTCTTTCAATTTCGTCCAGTCTAAAACAAAACAGTTTCAATTTTCATGACATTAGGACTGGTCACTAGACTAGTCACAAATCACTACAGATTACTGACCACGCCCACTGAACTGCGACAGAAAGGTCGACCCAGATATTATAAAGCGTCATTTTTGGGAAAAATATAGTTAATAAAATGCAACAGAAAAGTGATACCATGGGTTGGTTGGCGACCGTAACTACAGTAAAAAGTAACGGCGTCTACGTCACCAAAGCTACAAAACTACTTCATATATTGTCGGCCAATGTCGGGGTTTAAGGTTTACTAAATGGTCTCAATGAATGATTTAATTTGTCGATTGATGCAATTCCCCCCCCCCCCGTCACTACATTCGCTTTAAACTAACGCGTTAAACATTCTTTTTCTCTTTCTTTTTACGTCTGTTATCTCTCAAAATACCGTCCAATTTTAGCACGCCTGAGCACAAGTTGCTCAAGATGAGCTATTGTGATCGGTAATTGTCCGACGTCCGTCTGTCCGTCCGTAAACAATTATTAAAAAATCTCCTCCTCCTAGAACATAAGGCCTAGAGCTTTGATATTTGGTATATATCATCATTTATTGACCCTCTACCAAAGGTTTTCAAAGAATTACTGTACTCTTAAAATAAGCCCTTTTCTGTGCGATTCCTGATTTTACAAAGGCAATATAAGAAAAACTTCTTCTCCTAAACAATAAGGCCAACAGCTTGATATTTGGTAAATATCATCACCTATTCACCCTCTACCAAATTCTCCAAAGAATTATTGTACATAGACAATTAGCCATTTTCTGTGCGATCTCTGATTTTTCAAAGGAATGAAGAAGGAAATCTTTGAAAATCTTCTTCTCCAAAACGATAAGGCCTGGATCTTTGATATTTGGTATGTATCAACACCTATTGACCCTCTTCCAAAACACTTCAAAGAATTACCGTATTCTGAAAATTAGCCCTTTTTTGTACGATCCGTGATTTTACAAGGGAATAAAGAAGGAAATCTTTGAAACTCTTCTTCTCCAAAACCATAAGACCTAGAGCATTGATATTATTACAGATCGTCATTTATTGACCCTCTACCAAAATTCTTCAAAGAATTACCGTATTCTGAAAATTAGCCCTTTTCTATGCGGCCCTAATTTTACAAAGGAATTCAGATGTAAATATTTTAAAGTCTCTTTCTCCCAAACGTAAAGGTATAGAGCTTATAAATGAGGTATGTATCATAACCTATTACTCCAAAATACTTCAAAGAATAACCGTATTCTGAAAATTAACCTCTTTTTTGGGGATCCCTGACTTTTCAAAGGAATAAAGACGGAAATCTTTGAAAATTCTTCTTTTCCCAAACCTTAAGGCATAGAGCTTTGATATTAGGTTCATATCATCAGCTATTGATCCTCTACCAATATACTTCAAAGAATTACCGTATTTATATTGATGTCTATACTTCAAAGCATTACCATATTCAGAGAATTGACGCTATTTGATGGGATCATCAATATACTTAGGATTAAAAGAGGAAATCCTTAAACATCTACTTCAAAATAATTAGAAAGAGGGCTTTGTTATTTTGTACATGTCATAAAGCCATGAACCATCATACTCAGGGGAGCTATTTAGGACCATCGTGGTCCTCTTGTAATTGTAAAAAGGGTTAACCAGTTAACCGGCTTTAGAAAGGGTAGTTATAGCTTCTTTCTCTTCTAGTGGCATTAACCCTAACCGTAACGGCAAAGTTCAAATCTGAACAATACTGATAGTGGGTACCAACGACAATTGACCAATCGCTAGCCCCACCCACTTACTTCTTTGGCCTCGCCCTCTGACAGGACACGAAGTCCCGCTTCGATTTAAAACGCATTTGAAACATTTATGCAAATAGCATGCAACAAAAAAGTAGAATGGTTGGTTGGCGACCTAAACGTCACAACTAAAGCTTAAGTAAGTTGTAGTTAAAGCATAAATTAAGTCGTCAAACAAACAAAAATGTTTCACAAAAATGACGGCAAATGTCGGGGTTCAAAGTTCAATTGCATGCTAAATGGATGAATTGATTGGTCGATTGTTTCTTTGATTGACAGCTGCGATTGGTCAATTTGTAGCTAAAGTACGAAGCTTTTCCTCCGGAAACATACACAGAAAAGAAGAGATTTGTTGTTACAAGCAGATTCTTTTTTCCCAGCAATGTTTTCAGTGGTATAATATTTATGGACATGATAATACGTAATCGTACAGGACCGAGTATACTTTAAATTACATAAAGAGAGTACTTGAACCTTATTGAGAGAAACAAAGGCATTGTTTGAATCAAGCTATATCTCCTATATAATCCATGATCACATAATCGACGATGAATTACAGCTACGTAAAACATTGCTAGAAAAGAAGAAATCTGCATGTAACAAGCAATCTCTTCTTTTCTAACAGTGTTTTCGACGTCATATTGGACTTATTTTTTCAATTCAAACAAACTCTGTTATGTTGTCTGCAACCTCTTTCAATTTAAAAGCAATCTGAAATCGTGTAATTTGAGAATAGGTTAAACAAAAACATCTGCAATTTTCATGACTTTAGGACTAGTCTAGGATAAAGCCTTCTGGCCATGGGCTAAATAATGAATACAAAGCGTTTTTGATGTAAACTGATTCTTGAGAATCAATTATTTTTCCCGTAAATTTTTCATATTATTTGGGTTTATAAAACTTTAAATGTGTTTTAGAAAAATGAGTGAAAAAGATCTTTAAAACTTGAACCGAAACCATTCATGGTTTTTCTTTCTTCGATATCCTTTTCTTCAAGCTGTAAAATAGTCCCTGTCTTGGTTTAACTGAAGCATTTTCTTTTGGTATTTCTGAATGTAGATCGACTGCATTAACTATGCCTGCCTCGACAGAACCAGTATTCAGCTTGTGAGATTCTGTAATCAAATGGTTGACTTCAGCCTTAACATTAGTTGTTTGAATTTCGTCTTGCTGTTTTTTCAGTTGAATAACTTTATTGGCGTTGTCACATTTAAATAAATTTCCCCTTGACTCGGGCTGTTGAATGGCTTGATTAAAGTTGATTGAAGTAATATCTGAAGGTGGTTCAACTAGAACTAAAGAGTGACATACAAGGGTGTATAGAGACTCACTGATGGTTTTAGAAGGTAAGTCTTTTTTGTTGTCACCGCTACCAATATCTACTGCCTTGTTGATTGTGAAGTTGATTTTAGCGATTACTTTCTCCTTTAGTTTTGTAGATCGCTCGTTGATCTTCTTTCGTAATGCAGTTTCCTTCAGTATGGCAGAATCATATACTTTAATATTTGACGAGTGACGCTGAAGTCTTTCAGATAGATCTTTCTTTAGTCCCTTGATTGCATTCCTTCTTTCTTTGTACTCTTGTTTATCATGCGTGTAGTATCTAATGGAAGTTTGTGCTGCATCTACCATTGAACTGTATTTCTGTACCTTAGCTCGAGTCTTCCATAATGACCTTTGATATTCTCCTAATTTTCCGATTTGTTCCCTATACTTCTCTATTGATTTCTGAAGCTTTTCTTTTGCTCTCCTACATTCCAACATAAAGTCGGCGTTTATTCGTTTGGCCTTGGAAATCTTCATATTACTTGAAACCACCACCTGAAGAGCATGTAGCAGCTCATCAAAATTTACCGGATCTATCATTTCCACAAACCTCCTTTCCCTCTCGAATGTTGTAGCGATATCGCTTATATCCAATTGTTGCCCTCTTTTGAACACGCCCCTTAAAGCCGAAACATACTCCCGTAAGTCGACAAATAATTTCTGCTCGTCTTTCAATAATGATAATTTTGGAATTTGAATTTCATGTGCAGGCATCGTTTATCGTGTTGATCGTATCTAGCATAAGCGTGATTATGACGTCGTAACCATATAATGAACGTAACGTTTAACCGGAAGTCGACGTCATTTTTGGATTTTATCGAAAACGTCCGGATCTATCAACGGTTTCTGGACGTATCTCCAGAATTACTAGTTTGATTTTTATTTCGAAATAACTTTTGATGACGTGTCAAACGCGACATGATTATTTTTAGCTTACACGACAGTTTTAGCCATCGACTAATTAAATCTTTCATCAAGACCATAAATGCAATCCAATCGACCTCCAACATTTATTGCTAGCAATTTGTTCTTTTTCTTTTTGGTTCATTTAATCGCCGTAACTACATCTTGAATACTTTGTAGTTACGACGTTCAGGTCGCATAATAGCGAATAACCGTTTGTTTTACGTCCATGGATATATATGTAACAAAATAAAGTCGTTAATTACCTAAATCAAATTACCGTGTCGAATGACAGTGGGCATATCTAGCGATCCTCAGTTGACGGATAGCTGGCTCCGCCCACGGACCTCCAACATGACATTTCGACTGAAATTACAAACTTGGTTAATTTGCACACGTGATTTATTGTCGGGAATAGTAAAAAAACTAGAATGGTCGGTCGGCAACGTAAACGTCATAACTACATTTTGAAAAAGCTGTACATACGATTTTAATGTCAGTGTATCAACAAAAATGGTGATATTAATGTTGGAGGTCAAATCACACGTTTGGTCGAAATCAATAATTTGAAAGTCCGATCGAATTTTGATTGACAGCAGTGATTCGCCTATTGACAAATCTCGACTGTGAATTACGTAATCAAAAGACTAATGTGGAGATTCATTTAAATCAAAAATAACTTAATCTTTAGTTTCGTCTTTCAAAAACGGGCGTCCTGTTTGGTCGAAAGAAATATTCATAACTCCATGAACAAAATTTTGAGCACGCAGTCATTTTGTATGCTTCCGCACAAAATAGTCCCATAAAAAAGTATCAAAATGTGTAAAGTGTTTGCATTTTTCGCTCGATTCTATTAAATGATAAGTTATGAAGAGAATATTTTTGTTTTCACGGAGGTATGAACCGAAAAACCTATTCACACTTATGTATGAATCCGCTTCGCGTATTCATTAAGTGTGTTTAGTTTTTTTCGGTTCATACCTCCATAAAAACAAAAAATATTCTCTTCATCTCTTAAGTGAAATTTGAAATCTAGCTGTGGCCGACATTAATGTGAGACACTTGGTGTTGGTCTGCTGACTTAAAATTCGTAATTACAGCTTATTCAAGCTGTAGTTACGACGTGTAGGTCGCCAAACAACAATTTTACATTTTTTGTCACATTTTACTGCCTTCATAATTTTCAATATAACGCCGTTTAATACGGAAGTTGATCTTCCTTTATGAGTCAGTTGACGCAACCGGCGGAGTCAGTGGACGGGACCTGCGATCCGCACATTGTATAAGCGTTTCGTTGTTCCTTAAAAATCACTGATTGATAAACAATAATTGATGATGCATCTTTTTTTCCTGGAACCAGCTCTTATACATTACTGAAAGATCATATAATTACTGAAAGATCATTCAATGAAAATCCCCGGCTTGGGCATATATCTTTTAAGACATTTGTCTCTCACCAATGGGTGGAAAATCGTAAACCTAAGTGAGATAGCAGCTGGAAGCTAGGAAAGGATGTAGTTGTAGTACCGGTGTGAGAAATACCAGAATCCATTGTTAGGTGCTCCAGCCACCGCGATATGACCGAAATACTGTTAAACATGGCGTTAAACCCCATCCAATCAATCAATCAAGCAAGCAATCATACAAAACAGGGTACCATTTGTCTTGTCGTCGTTAGTCACCGAAATGCAATTCATTGAAAAGCTGAAGTTGTGAAGGTTTGATCGCCCGCCGACGATATAGAAGACCTACACTGTTTCTTCGCTTTCCGATAATGATTTTATACATTAGTGTGGTTAAGATTTTAGATTCATAACGCAATGAAAACATATTATATTCCCTTCACTTTTTATATTTCGGTGGCATCAGACAGAAAGAATTAAAAGGAAAAAAAGGGGGAGTTTTCCCTATACTGCAATGCCAGATGACGGGAAAATGATTTTCTTCACCTAGACTCACTGAAAGTATTACTAGGTTACATCCCTGTCTGATTCTCACTTATTGAAAATAAAGTAAAAAGGATCAGTTTTGGCAGTGTATAGCTCTTCTCACAAGTTTATAGGGGATTAAAACCTGAGTCAATTTATGCAAGGACAATGATACCATTTAGGATAAACTTTTCGACAAATCAAGAACCATCGAAATTCCCTTATTCCAGGACGGCCTAATGCGGGGGGGGGATGCAAACCTCGTCACTAAACAACAAATAGTCCCAACAAAAATCAATTAACACACATGAATACGGTGCAGCAGGGGTCTACCATTGCGCAGAAGAGAAATTTAGACTTTAAGCTATCGTCAAGACTCAAAACACCATGCAAAATGAGAAACATGAAATTTTAACGGAACTAGTTTAGGGTACAACGGGTCTAGACTAAAATACTAAAATGCGGAGTGGAGTTGAATCATAATTCGTTGTTGTTGTTGTTGTAATGTCCTTGGTCAGTTTATAGAGGATCAACGTCATGGCTTAGAGATGATTCAATCTCCGATCATACATTCGCCGATGAATAATAGACATGCAAAACATTGTGGTAAAGAAGCAATTTCTTCTGTTCTAACACTGTTTTCTACCTAATATGTCCACTTATTTTCAATTAAAACAATGTTAGTTATGTCGTCTGCAATCTCTTTCAATTTCGTCCAGTCTAAAACAAAACAGTTTCAATTTTCATGACATTAGGACTGGTCACTAGACTAGTCACAAATCACTACAGATTACTGACCACGCCCACTGAACTGCGACAGAAAGGTCGACCCAGATATTATAAAGCGTCATTTTTGGGAAAAATATAGTTAATAAAATGCAACAGAAAAGTGATACCACGGGTTGGTTGGCGACCGTAACTACAGCTTGAAAAAGTAACGGCGTCTACGTCACCAAAGCTACAAAACTACTTCATATATTGTCGGCCAATGTCGGGGTTTAAGGTTTACTAAATGGTCTCAATGAATGATTTAATTTGTCGATTGATGCAATTCCCCCCCCCCCCGTCACTACATTCGCTTTAAACTAACGCGTTAAACATTCTTTTTCTCTTTCTTTTTACGTCTGTTATCTCTCAAAATACCGACCAAATTTAGCTCGCCTGAGCACAAGTTGCTCAAGATGAGCTATTGTGATCGGTAATTGTCCGACGTCCGTCTGTCCGTCCGTAAACAATTATTAAAAAATCTCCTCCTCCTAGAACATAAGGCCTAGAGCTTTGATATTTGGTATATATCATCATTTATTGACCCTCTACCAAAGGTTTTCAAAGAATTACTGTACTCTTAAAATAAGCCCTTTTCTGTGCGATTCCTGATTTTACAAAGGCAATATAAGAAAAACTTCTTCTCCTAAACAATAAGGCCAACAGCTTGATATTTGGTAAATATCATCACCTATTCACCCTCTACCAAATTCTCCAAAGAATTATTGTACATAGACAATTAGCCCTTTTCTGTGCGATCTCTGATTTTTCAAAGGAATGAAGAAGGAAATCTTTGAAAATCTTCTTCTCCAAAACGATAAGGCCTGGATCTTTGATATTTGGTATGTATCAACACCTATTGACCCTCTTCCAAAACACTTCAAAGAATTACCGTATTCTGAAAATTAGCCCCTTTTTGTACGATCCGTGATTTTACAAGGGAATAAAGAAGGAAATCTTTGAAACTCTTCTTCTCCAAAACCATAAGACCTAGAGCATTGATATTATTACAGATCATCATTTATTGACCCTCTACCAAAATTCTTCAAAGAATTACCGTATTCTGAAAATTAGCCCTTTTCTATGCGGCCCTAATTTTACAAAGGAATTAAGATGTAAATATTTTAAAGTCTCTTTCTCCCAAACGTAAAGGTATAGAGCTTATAAATGAGGTATGTATCATAACCTATTACTCCAAAATACTTCAAAGAATTACCGTATTCTGAAAATTAACCTCTTTTTGGGGGATCCCTGACTTTTCAAAGGAATAAAGACGGAAATCTTTGAAAATTCTTCTTTTCCCAAACCTTAAGGCATAGAGCTTTGATAATAGGTTCATATCATCAGCTATTGATCCTCTACCAATATACTTCAAAGAATTACCGTATTTATATTGATGTCTATACTTCAAAGCATTACCATATTCAGAGAATTGACGCTATTTGATGGGATCATCAATATACTTAGGATTAAAAGAGGAAATCCTTAAACATCTACTTCAAAATAATTAGAAAGAGGGCTTTGTTATTTTGTACATGTCATAAAGCCATGAACCATCATACTCAGGGGAGCTATTTAGGACCATCATGGTCCTCTTGTAATTGTAAAAAGGGGTAACCAGTTAACCGGCTTTAGAAAGGGTAGTTATAGCTTCTTTCTCTTCTAGTGGCATTAACCCTAACCGTAACGGCAAAGTTCAAATCTGAACAATACTGATAGTGGGTACCAACGACAATTGACCAATCGCTAGCCCCACCCACTTACTTCTTTGGCCACGCCCTCTGACAGGACACGAAGTCCCGCTTCGATTTAAAACGCATTTGAAACATTTATGCAAATAGCATGCAACAAAAAAGTAGAATGGTTGGTTGGCGACCTAAACGTCACAACTACAGCTTAAGTAAGTAGTAGTTAAAGCATAAATTAAGTCGTCAAACAAACAAAAATGTTTCACAAAAATGACGGCAAATGTCGGGGTTCAAAGTTAAATTGCATGCTAAATGGATGAATTGATTGGTCGATTGTTTCTTTGATTGACAGCTGCGATTGGTCAATTTGTAGCTAAAGTACGAAGCTTTTCCGGTGGAAACATACACAGAAAAGAAGAGATTTGTTGTTACAAGCAGATTCTTTTTCCCAGCAATGTTTTCAGTTGTATAATATTCATGGACATGATAATACGTAATCATACAGAACCGATTATACTGTAAATTACATAAAGAGAGTACTTGAACCTTATTGAGAGAAACAAAGGCATTGTTTGAATCAAGCTATATCTCCTTTTCTGACAAGATTTTTATACTCAATGTAAATTATTTCCCTGAAATATCAGCTTTGAAATCATGCTGTTGTCTTTCTTTTTGTGATTATGTGTTGTTTATTACCTTAGGTAATGTACAGAGCGCCAGGCTAATGGGCCAAGAGATGATTTAATCCATGATCACATAATCGACGATGAATTACAGCTACGTAAAACATTGCTAGAAAAGAAGAAATCTGCATGTAACAAGCAATCTCTTCTTTTCTAACAGTGTTTTCGACGTCATATTGGACTTATTTTTTTCAATTAAAACAAACTCTGTTATGTTGTCTGCAACCTCTTTCAATTTAAAAGCAGTCTGAAATCGTGTAATTTGAGAATAGGTTAAACAAAAACATCTGCAATTTTCATGACTTTAGGACTAGTCTAGGATAAAGCCTTCTGGCCATGGGCTAAATAATGAATACAAAGCGTTTTTGATGTTAACTGATTCTTGAGAATCAATTATTTTTTCCGTAAATTTTTCATATTATTTGGGTTTATAAAACTTTAAATGTGTTTTAGAAAAATGAGTGAAAAAGATCTTCAAAACTTGAACCGAAACCATTCATGGTTTTTCTTTCTTCGATAGCCTTTTCTGCAAGCTGTAAAATAGTCCCTGTCTTGGTTTAACTGTAGCATTTTCTTTTGGTATTTCTGAATGTAGATCGACTGCATTAACCATGCCTGCCTCGACAGAACCAGTATTCAGCTTGTGAGATTCTGTAATCAAATGGTTGACTTCAGCCTTAACATTAGTTGTTTGAATTTCGTCTTGCTGTTTTTTCAGTTGAATAACTTTATTGGCGTTGTCACATTTAAATAAATTTCCCCTTGACTCGGGCTGTTGAATGGCTTGGTTAAAGTTGATTGAAGTAATATCTGAAGGTGGTTCAACTAGAACTAAAGAGTGACATACAAGGGTGTATAGAGACTCACTGATGGTTTTAGAAGGTAAGTCTTTTTTGTTGTCACCGCTACCAATATCTACTGCCTTGTTGATCGTGAAGTTGATTTTAGCGATTACTTTCTGCTTTAGTTTTGTAGATCGCTCGTTGATCTTCCTTCGTAATGCAGTTTCCTTCAATACGGCAGAATCATATACTTTAATATTTGACGAGTGACGCTGAAGTTTTTCAGATAGATCTTTCTTTAGTCCCTTGATTGCATTCCTTCTTTCTTTGTACTCTTGTTTATCATGCGTGTAGTATCTAATGGAAGTTTGTGCTGCATCTACCATTGAACTGTATTTCTGTACCTTAGCTCGAGTCTTCCATAATGACCTTTGATATTCTCCTAATTTTCCGATTTGTTCCCTATACTTCTCTATTGATTTCTGAAGCTTTTCTTTTGCTCTCCTACATTCCAACATAAAGTCGGCGTTTATTCGTTTGGCCTTGGATCTTCATATTACTTGAAACCATCACCTGAAGAGCATGTAGCAGCTCATCAAAATTTACCGGATCTATCATTTCCACAAACCTCCTTTCCCTCTCGAATGTTGTAGCGATATCGCATATATCCAATTGTTGCCTTCTATTGAACACGCCCCTTAAAGCCGAAACATACTCCCGTAAGTCGACAAATAATTTCTGCTCGTCTTTCAATAATGATAATTTTGGAATTTGAATTTCATGTGCAGCCATCGTTTATCGTGTTGATCGTATCTAGAATAAGCGTGATTATGACGTCGTAACCATATAATGAACGTAACGTTTAACCGGAAGTCGACGTCATTTTTGGATTTTATCGAAAACGTCCGGATCTATCAACGGTTTCTGGACGTATCTCCAGAATTACTAGTTTGATTTTTATTTCGAAATAACTTTTGATGACGTGTCAAACGCGACATGATTATTTTTAGCTTACACGACAGTTTTAGCCATCGACTAATTAAAGCTTTCACCAAGACCATAAATGCAATCCAATCTACCTCCAACATATATTGCTAGCAATTTGTTCTTTTTCTTTTTGGTTCATTTAATCGCCATAACTTCATCTTGAATACTTTGTAGTTACGTCGTTCAGGTCGCATATCAGCGAATAACCGTTTGTTTTACGTCCATGGATATATATGTAACAAAATAAAGTCGTTAATTACCTTAATCAAATTACCGTGTCGAATGACAGTGGGCATATCTAGCGATCCTCAGTTGACGGATAGCTGGCTCCGCCCACGGACCTCCAACATGGCATTTCGACTGAAATTACAAACTTGGTTAATTTGCACACGTGATTTATTGTCGGGAATAGTAAAAAAACTAGAATGGTCGGTCGGCAACGTAAACGTCGTAACTACATTTTGAAAAAGCTGTACATACGACTTTAAAGTCAGTGTATCAACAAAAATGGTGATATTAATGTTGGAGGTCAAATCACACGTTTGGTCGAAATCAATAATTTGAAAGTCCGATCGAATTTTGATTGACAGCAGTGATTCGCCTATTGACAAATCTCGACTGTGAATTACGTAATCAATAGACTAATGTGGAGATTCATTTAAATCATAAATAACTTAATCTTTAGTTTCGTCTTTCAAAAACGGGCGTCCTGTTTGGTCGAAAGAAATATTCATAACTCCATGAACAAAATTTTGAGCACGCAGTCATTTTGTATGCTTCCGCACAAAATAGTCCCATAAAAAAGTATCAAAATGTGTAAAGTGTTTGCATTTTTCGCTCGATTCTATTAAATGATAAGTTATGAAGAGAATATTTTTGTTTTCACGGAGGTATGAACCGAAAAACCTATTCACACTTATGTATGAATCCGCTTCGCGTATTCATTGAGTGTGTTTAGTTTTTTTCGGTTCATACCTCCATAAAAACAAAAAATATTCTCTTCATCTCTTAAGTGAAATTTGAAATCTAGCTGTGGCCGACATTAATGTGAGACACTTGGTGTTGGTCTGCTGACTTAAAATTCGTAATTACAGCTTATTCAAGCTGTAGTTACGACGTGTAGGTCGCCAAACATCAATTTTACATTTTTTGTCACATTTTACTGCCTTCATAATTTTCAATATAACGCCGTTTAATACGGAAGTTGATCTTCCTTTATGAGTCAGTTGACGCAACCGGCGGAGTCAGTGGACGGGACCTGCGATCCGCACATTGTATAAGCGTTTCGTTGTTCCTTAAAAATCACTGATTGATAAACAATGATTGATGATGCATCTTTTTTTCCTGGAACCAGCTCTTATACATTACTGAAAGATCATATAATTACTGAAAGATCATTCAATGAAAATCCCCGGCTTGGGCATATATCTTTTAAGACATTTGTCTCTCACCAATGGGTGGAAAATCGTAAACCTAAGTGAGATAGCAGCTGGAAGCTAGGAAAGGATGTAGTTGTAGTACCGGTGTGAGAAATACCAGAATCCATTGTTAGGTGCTCCAGCCGCCGCGATATGACCGAAATACTGTTAAACATGGCGTTAAACCCCATTCAATCAATCAATCAAGCAAGCAATCATACAAAACAGGGTACCATTTGTCTTGTCGTCGTTAGTCACCGAAATGCAATTCATTGAAAAGCTGAAGTTGTAAAGGTTTGATCGCCCGCCGACGATATAGAAGACCTACACTGTTTCTTCGCTTTCCGATAATGATTTTATACATTAGTGTGGTTAAGATTTTAGATTCATAACGCAATGAAAACATATTATATTCCCTTCACTTTTTATATTTCGGTGGCATCAGACAGAAAGAATTAAAAGGAAAAAAAGGGGGGAGTTTTCCCTATACTGCAATGCAAGATGACGGGAAAATGATTTTCTTCACCTAGACTCACTGAAAGTATTACTAGGTTACATCCCTGTCTGATTCTCACTTATTGAAAATAAAGTAAAAAGGATCAGTTTTGGCAGTGTATAGCTCTTCTCACAAGTTTATAGGGGATTAAAACCTGAGTCAATTCATGCAAGGACAATGATACCATTTAGGATAAACTTTTCGACAAATCAAGAACCATCGAAATTCCCTTATTCCAGGACGGCCTAATGCGGGGGGGGAGGGGGATGCAAACCTCGTCACTAAACAACAAATAGTCCCAACAGAAATCAATTAACACACATGAATACGGTGCAGCAGGGGTCTACCATTGCGCAGAAGAGAAATTTAGACTTTAAGCTATCGTCAAGACTCAAAACACCATGCAAAATGAGAAACATGAAATTTTAACGGAACTAGTTTAGGGTACAACGGGTCTAGACTAAAATACTAAAATGCGGAGTGGAGTTGAATCATAATTCGTTGTTGTTGTTGTAATGTCCTTGGTCAGTTTATAGAGGATCAACGTCATGGCTTAGAGATGATTCAATCTCCGATCATACATTCGCCGATGAATAATAGACATGCAAAACATTGTGGTAAAGAAGCAATTTCTTCTGTTCTAACACTGTTTTCTACCTAATATGTCCACTTATTTTCAATTAAAACAATGTTAGTTATGTCGTCTGCAATCTCTTTCAATTTCGTCCAGTCTAAAACAAAACAGTTTCAATTTTCATGACATTAGGACTGGTCACTAGACTAGTCACAAATCACTACAGATTACTGACCACGCCCACTGAACTGCGACAGAAAGGTCGACCCAGATATTATAAAGCGTCATTTTTGGGAAAAATATAGTTAATAAAATGCAACAGAAAAGTGATACCACGGGTTGGTTGGCGACCGTAACTACAGCTTGAAAAAGTAACGGCGTCTACGTCACCAAAGCTACAAAACTACTTCATATATTGTCGGCCAATGTCGGGGTTTAAGGTTTACTAAATGGTCTCAATGAATGATTTAATTTGTCGATTGATGCAATTCCCCCCCGTCACTACATTCGCTTTAAACTAACGCGTTAAACATTCTTTTCTCTTTCTTTTTACGTCTGTTGTCTCTCAAAATACCGACCAATTTTAGCTCGCCTGAGCACAAGTTGCTCAAGATGAGCTATTGTGATCGGTAATTGTCCGACGTCCGTCTGTCCTTCCGTAAACAATTATTAAAAAATCTCCTCCTCCTAGAACATAAGGCCTAGAGCTTTGATATTTGGTATATATCATCATTTATTGACCCTCTACCAAACGTTTTTAAAGAATTACTGTACTCTTAAAATAAGCCCTTTTCTGTGCGATTCCTGATTTTACAAAGGCAATATAAGAAAAACTTCTTCTCCTAAACAATAAGGCCAACAGCTTGATATTTGGTAAATATCATCACCTATTCACCCTCTACCAAATTCTCCAAAGAATTATTGTACATAGACAATTAGCCATTTTCTGTGCGATCTCTGATTTTTCAAAGGAATGAAGAAGGAAATCTTTGAAAATCTTCTTCTCCAAAACGATAAGGCCTGGATCTTTGATATTTGGTATGTATCAACACCTATTGACCCTCTTCCAAAACACTTCAAAGAATTACCGTATTCTGAAAATTAGCCCTTTTTTGTACGATCCGTGATTTTACAAGGGAATAAAGAAGGAAATCTTTGAAACTCTTCTTCTCCAAAACCATAAGACCTAGAGCATTGATATTATTACAGATCATCATTTATTGACCCTCTACCAAAATTCTTCAAAGAATTACCGTATTCTGAAAATTAGCCCTTTTCTATGCGGCCCTAATTTTACAAAGGAATTAAGATGTAAATATTTTAAAGTCTCTTTCTCCCAAACGTAAAGGTATAGAGCTTATAAATGAGGTATGTATCATAATCTATTACTCCAAAATACTTCAAAGAATTACCGTATTCTGAAAATTAACCTCTTTTTTGGGGATCCCTGACTTTTCAAAGGAATAAAGACGGAAATCTTTGAAAATTCTTCTTTTCCCAAACCTTAAGGCATAGAGCTTTGATATCAGGTTCATATCATCAGCTATTGATCCTCTACCAATATACTTCAAAGAATTACCGTATTTATATTGATGTCTATACTTCAAAGCATTACCATATTCAGAGAATTGACGCTATTTGATGGGATCATCAATATACTTAGGATTAAAAGAGGAAATCCTTAAACATCTACTTCAAAATAATTAGAAAGAGGGCTTTGTTATTTTGTACATGTCATAAAGCCACGAACCATCATACTCAGGGGAGCTATTTAGGACCATCATGGTCCTCTTGTAATTGTAAAAAGGGGTAACCAGTTAACCGGCTTTAGAAAGGGTAGTTATAGCTTCTTTCTCTTCTAGTGGCATTAACCCTAACCGTAACGGCATAGTTCAAATCTGAACAATACTGATAGTGGGTACCAACGACAATTGACCAATCGCTAGCCCCACCCACTTACTTCTTTGGCCACGCCCTCTGACAGGACACGAAGTCCCGCTTCGATTTAAAACGCATTTGAAACATTTATGCAAATAGCATGCAACAAAAAAGTAGAATGGTTGGTTGGCGACCTAAACGTCACAACTACAGCTTAAGTAAGTTGTAGTTAAAGCATAAATTAAGTCGTCAAACAAACAAAAATGTTTCACAAAAATGACGGCAAATGTCGGGGTTCAAAGTTAAATTGCATGCTAAATGGATGAATTGATTGGTCGATTGTTTCTTTGATTGACAGCTGCGATTGGTCAATTTGTAGCTAAAGTACGAAGCTTTTCCGGTGGAAAGAAGAGATTTGTTGTTACAAGCAGATTCTTTTTTCCCAGCAATGTTTTCAGTTGTATAATATTTATGGACATGATAATACGTAATCATACAGAACCGATTATACTGTAAATTACATAAAGAGAGTACTTGAACCTTATTGAGAGAAACAATGGCATTGTTTGAATCAAGCTATATCTCCTTTTCTGACAAGATTTTTATACTCAATGTAAATTATTTCCCTGAAATATCAGCTTTGAAATGATGCTGTTGTCTTTCTTTTTGTGATTATGTGTTGTTTTTTACCTTAGGTAATCTACAGAGCGCCAGGCTAATGGGCCAAGAGATGATTTAATCCATGATCACATAATCGACGATGAATTACAGCTACGTAAAACATTGCTAGAAAAGAAGAAATCTGCATGTAACAAGCAATCTCTTCTTTTCTAACAGTGTTTTCGACGTCATATTGGACTTATTTTTTTCAATTAAAACAAACTCTGTTATGTTGTCTGCAACCTCTTTCAATTTAAAAGCAGTCTGAAATCGTGTAATTTGAGAATAGGTTAAACAAAAACATCTGCAATTTTCATGACTTTAGGACTAGTCTAGGATAAAGCCTTCTGGCCATGGGCTAAATAATGAATACAAAGCGTTTTTGATGTTAACTGATTCTTGAGAATCAATTATTTTTTCCGTAAATTTTTCATATTATTTGGGTTTATAAAACTTTAAATGTGTTTTAGAAAAATGAGTGAAAAAGATCTTTAAAACTTGAACCGAAACCATTCATGGTTTTTCTTTCTTCGATAGCCTTTTCTTCAAGCTGTAAAATAGTCCCTGTCTTGGTTTAACTGTAGCATTTTCTTTTGGTATTTCTGAATGTAGATCGACTGCATTAACCATGCCTGCCTCGACAGAACCAGTATTCAGCTTGTGAGATTCTGTAATCAAATGGTTGACTTCAGCCTTAACATTAGTTGTTTGAATTTCGTTTTGCTGTTTTTTCAGTTGAATAACTTTATTGGCGTTGTCACATTTAAATAAATTTCCCCTTGACTCGGGCTGTTGAATGGCTTGGTTAAAGTTGATTGAAGTAATATCTGAAGGTGGTTCAACTAGAACTAAAGAGTGACATACAAGGGTGTATAGAGACTCACTGATGGTTTTAGAAGGTAAGTCTTTTTTGTTGTCACCGCTACCAATATCTACTGCCTTGTTGATCGTGAAGTTGATTTTAGCGATTACTTTCTGCTTTAGTTTTGTAGATCGCTCGTTGATCTTCCTTCGTAATGCAGTTTCCTTCAATACGGCAGAATCATATACTTTAATATTTGACGAGTGACGCTGAAGTTTTTCAGATAGATCTTTCTTTAGTCCCTTGATTGCATTCCTTCTTTCTTTGTACTCTTGTTTATCATGCGTGTAGTATCTAATGGAAGTTTGTGCTGCATCTACCATTGAACTGTATTTCTGTACCTTAGCTCGAGTCTTCCATAATGACCTTTGATATTCTCCTAATTTTCCGATTTGTTCCCTATACTTCTCTATTGATTTCTGAAGCTTTTCTTTTGCTCTCCTACATTCCAACATAAAGTCGGCGTTTATTCGTTTGGCCTTGGAAATCTTCATATTACTTGAAACCATCACCTGAAGAGCATGTAGCAGCTCATCAAAATTTACCGGATCTATCATTTCCACAAACCTCCTTTCCCTCTCGAATGTTGTAGCGATATCGCTTATATCCAATTGTTGCCTTCTATTGAACACGCCCCTTAAAGCCGAAACATACTCCCGTAAGTCGACAAATAATTTCTGCTCGTCTTTCAATAATGATAATTTTGGAATTTGAATTTCATGTGCAGCCATCGTTTATCGTGTTGATCGTATCTAGCATAAGCGTGATTATGACGTCGTAACCATATAATGAACGTAACGTTTAACCGGAAGTCGACGTCATTTTTGGATTTTATCGAAAACGTCTAGCGATCCTCAGTTGACGGATAGCTGGCTCCGCCCACGGACCTCCAACATGGCATTTCGACTGAAATTACAAACTTGGTTAATTTGCACACGTGATTTATTGTCGGGAATAGTAGAAAAACTAGAATGGTCGGTCGGCAACGTAAACGTCGTAACTACATTTTGAAAAAGCTGTACATACGACTTTAAAGTCAGTGTATCAACAAAAATGGTGATATTAATGTTGGAGGTCAAATCACACGTTTGGTCGAAATCAATAATTTGAAAGTCCGATCGAATTTTGATTGACAGCAGTGATTCGCCTATTGACAAATCTCGACTGTGAATTACGTAATCAATAGACTAATGTGGAGATTCATTTAAATCATAAATAACTTAATCTTTAGTTTCGTCTTTCAAAAACGGGCGTCCTGTTTGGTCGAAAGAAATATTCATAACTCCATGAACAAAATTTTGAGCACGCAGTCATTTTGTATGCTTCCGCACAAAATAGTCCCATAAAAAAGTATCAAAATGTGTAAAGTGTTTGCACTTTTCGCTCGATTCTATTAAATGATAAGTTATGAAGAGAATATTTTTGTTTTCACGGAGGTATGAACCGAAAAACCTATTCACACTTATGTATGAATCCGCTTCGCGTATTCATTAAGTGTGTTTAGTTTTTTTCGGTTCATACCTCCATAAAAACAAAAAATATTCTCTTCATCTCTTAAGTGAAATTTGAAATCTAGCTGTGGCCGACATTAATGTGAGACACTTGGTGTTGGTCTGCTGACTTAAAATTCGTAATTACAGCTTATTCAAGCTGTAGTTATGACGTGTAGGTCGCCAAACAACAATTTTACATTTTTTGTCACATTTTACTGCCTTCATAATTTTCAATATAACGCCGTTTAATACGGAAGTTGATCTTCCTTTATGAGTCAGTTGACGCAACCGGCGGAGTCAGTGGACGGGACCTGCGATCCGCACATTGTATAAGCGTTTCGTTGTTCCTTAAAAATCACTGATTGATAAACAATGATTGATGATGCATCTTTTTTTCCTGGAACCAGCTCTTATACATTACTGAAAGATCATATAATTACTGAAAGATCATTCAATGAAAATCCCCGGCTTGGGCATATATCTTTTAAGACATTTGTCTCTCACCAATGGGTGGAAAATCGTAAACCTAAGTGAGATAGCAGCTGGAAGCTAGGAAAGGATGTAGTTGTAGTACCGGTGTGAGAAATACCAGAATCCATTGTTAGGTGCTCCAGCCGCCGCGATATGACCGAAATACTGTTAAACATGGCGTTAAACCCCATTCAATCAATCAATCAAGCAAGCAATCATACAAAACAGGGTACCATTTGTCTTGTCGTCGTTAGTCACCGAAATGCAATTCATTGAAAAGCTGAAGTTGTAAAGGTTTGATCGCCCGCCGACGATATAGAAGACCTACACTGTTTCTTCGCTTTCCGATAATGATTTTATACATTAGTGTGGTTAAGATTTTAGATTCATAACGCAATGAAAACATATTATATTCCCTTCACTTTTTATATTTCGGTGGCATCAGACAGAAAGAATTAAAAGGAAAAAAAGGGGGGAGTTTTCCCTATACTGCAATGCAAGATGACGGGAAAATGATTTTCTTCACCTAGACTCACTGAAAGTATTACTAGGTTACATCCCTGTCTGATTCTCACTTATTGAAATAAAGTAAAAAGGATCAGTTTTGGCAGTGTATAGCTCTTCTCACAAGTTTATAGGGGATTAAAACCTGAGTCAATTCATGCAAGGACAATGATACCATTTAGGATAAACTTTTCGACAAATCAAGAACCATCGAAATTCCCTTATTCCAGGACGGCCTAATGCGGGGGGGAGGGGGATGCAAACCTCGTCACTAAACAACAAATAGTCCCAACAGAAATCAATTAACACACATGAATACGGTGCAGCAGGGGTCTACCATTGCGCAGAAGAGAAATTTAGACTTTAAGCTATCGTCAAGACTCAAAACACCATGCAAAATGAGAAACATGAAATTTTAACGGAACTAGTTTAGGGTACAACGGGTCTAGACTAAAATACTAAAATGCGGAGTGGAGTTGAATCATAATTCGTTGTTGTTGTTGTAATGTCCTTGGTCAGTTTATAGAGGATCAACGTCATGGCTTAGAGATGATTCAATCTCCGATCATACATTCGCCGATGAATAATAGACATGCAAAACATTGTGGTAAAGAAGCAATTTCTTCTGTTCTAACACTGTTTTCTACCTAATATGTCCACTTATTTTCAATTAAAACAATGTTAGTTATGTCGTCTGCAATCTCTTTCAATTTCGTCCAGTCTAAAACAAAACAGTTTCAATTTTCATGACATTAGGACTGGTCACTAGACTAGTCACAAATCACTACAGATTACTGACCACGCCCACTGAACTGCGACAGAAAGGTCGACCCAGATATTATAAAGCGTCATTTTTGGGAAAAATATAGTTAATAAAATGCAACAGAAAAGTGATACCACGGGTTGGTTGGCGACCGTAACTACAGCTTGAAAAAGTAACGGCGTCTACGTCACCAAAGCTACAAAACTACTTCATATATTGTCGGCCAATGTCGGGGTTTAAGGTTTACTAAATGGTCTCAATGAATGATTTAATTTGTCGATTGATGCAATTCCAACCCCCCGTCACTACATTCGCTTTAAACTAACGCGTTAAACATTCTTTTCTCTTTCTTTTTACGTCTGTTATCTCTCAAAATACCGACCAATTTTAGCTCGCCTGAGCACAAGTTGCTCAAGATGAGCTATTGTGATCGGTAATTGTCCGACGTCCGTCTGTCCGTCCGTAAACAATTATTAAAAAATCTCCTCCTCCTAGAACATAAGGCCTAGAGCTTTGATATTTGGTATATATCATCATTTATTGACCCTCTACCAAACGTTTTTAAAGAATTACTGTACTCTTAAAATAAGCCCTTTTCTGTGCGATTCCTGATTTTACAAAGGCAATATAAGAAAAACTTCTTCTCCTAACCAATAAGGCCAACAGCTTGATATTTGGTAAATATCATCACCTATTCACCCTCTACCAAATTCTCCAAAGAATTATTGTACATAGACAATTAGCCCTTTTCTGTGCGATCTCTGATTTTTCAAAGGAATGAAGAAGGAAATCTTTGAAAATCTTCTTCTCCAAAACGATAAGGCCTGGATCTTTGATATTTGGTATGTATCAACACCTATTGACCCTCTTCCAAAACACTTCAAAGAATTACCGTATTCTGAAAATTAGCCCTTTTTTGTACGATCCGTGATTTTACAAGGGAATAAAGAAGGAAATCTTTGAAACTCTTCTTCTCCAAAACCATAAGACCTAGAGCATTGATATTATTACAGATCATCATTTATTGACCCTCTACCAAAATTCTTCAAAGAATTACCGTATTCTGAAAATTAGCCCTTTTCTATGCGGCCCTAATTTTACAAAGGATTTAAGATGTAAATATTTTAAAGTCTCTTTCTCCCAAACGTAAAGGTATAGAGCTTATAAATGAGGTATGTATCATAATCTATTACTCCAAAATACTTCAAAGAATTACCGTATTCTGAAAATTAACCTCTTTTTTGGGGATCCCTGACTTTTCAAAGGAATAAAGACGGAAATCTTTGAAAATTCTTCTTTTCCCAAACCTTAAGGCATAGAGCTTTGATATCAGGTTCATATCATCAGCTATTGATCCTCTACCAATATACTTCAAAGAATTACCGTATTTATATTGATGTCTATACTTCAAAGCATTACCATATTCAGAGAATTGACGCTATTTGATGGGATCATCAATATACTTAGGATTAAAAGAGGAAATCCTTAAACATCTACTTCAAAATAATTAGAAAGAGGGCTTTGTTATTTTGTACATGTCATAAAGCCATGAACCATCATACTCAGGGGAGCTATTTAGGACCATCATGGTCCTCTTGTAATTGTAAAAAGGGGTAACCAGTTAACCGGCTTTAGAAAGGGTAGTTATAGCTTCTTTCTCTTCTAGTGGCATTAACCCTAACCGTAACGGCAAAGTTCAAATCTGAACAATACTGATAGTGGGTACCAACGACAATTGACCAATCGCTAGCCCCACCCACTTACTTCTTTGGCCACGCCCTCTGACAGGACACGAAGTCCCGCTTCGATTTAAAACGCATTTGAAACATTTATGCAAATAGCATGCAACAAAAAAGTAGAATGGTTGGTTGGCGACCTAAACGTCACAACTACAGCTTAAGTAAGTTGTAGTTAAAGCATAAATTAAGTCGTCAAACAAACAAAAATGTTTCACAAAAATGACGGCAAATGTCGGGGTTCAAAGTTAAATTGCATGCTAAATGGATGAATTGATTGGTCGATTGTTTCTTTGATTGACAGCTGCGATTGGTCAATTTGTAGCTAAAGTACGAAGCTTTTCCGGTGGAAAGAAGAGATTTGTTGTTACAAGCAGATTCTTTTTTCCCAGCAATGTTTTCAGTTGTATAATATTTATGGACATGATAATACGTAATCATACAGAACCGATTATACTGTAAATTACATAAAGAGAGTACTTGAACCTTATTGAGAGAAACAAAGGCATTGTTTGAATCAAGCTATATCTCCTTTTCTGACAAGATTTTTATACTCAATGTAAATTATTTCCCTGAAATATCAGCTTTGAAATGATGCTGTTGTCTTTCTTTTTGTGATTATGTGTTGTTTTTTACCTTAGGTAATCTACAGAGCGCCAGGCTAATGGGCCAAGAGATGATTTAATCCATGATCACATAATCGACGATGAATTACAGCTACGTAAAACATTGCTAGAAAAGAAGAAATCTGCATGTAAAAAGCAATCTCTTCTTTTCTAACAGTGTTTTCGACGTCATATTGGACTTATTTTTTTCAATTAAAACAAACTCTGTTATGTTGTCTGCAACCTCTTTCAATTTAAAAGCAGTCTGAAATCGTGTAATTTGAGAATAGGTTAAACAAAAACATCTGCAATTTTCATGACTTTAGGACTAGTCTAGGATAAAGCCTTCTGGCCATGGGCTAAATAATGAATACAAAGCGTTTTTGATGTTAACTGATTCTTGAGAATCAATTATTTTTTCCGTAAATTTTTCATATTATTTGGGTTTATAAAACTTTAAATGTGTTTTAGAAAAATGAGTGAAAAAGATCTTTAAAACTTGAACCGAAACCATTCATGGTTTTTCTTTCTTCGATAGCCTTTTCTTCAAGCTGTAAAATAGTCCCTGTCTTGGTTTAACTGTAGCATTTTCTTTTGGTATTTCTGAATGTAGATCGACTGCATTAACCATGCCTGCCTCGACAGAACCAGTATTCAGCTTGTGAGATTCTGTAATCAAATGGTTGACTTCAGCCTTAACATTAGTTGTTTGAATTTCGTTTTGCTGTTTTTTCAGTTGAATAACTTTATTGGCGTTGTCACATTTAAATAAATTTCCCCTTGACTCGGGCTGTTGAATGGCTTGGTTAAAGTTGATTGAAGTAATATCTGAAGGTGGTTCAACTAGAACTAAAGAGTGACATACAAGGGTGTATAGAGACTCACTGATGGTTTTAGAAGGTAAGTCTTTTTTGTTGTCACCGCTACCAATATCTACTGCCTTGTTGATCGTGAAGTTGATTTTAGCGATTACTTTCTGCTTTAGTTTTGTAGATCGCTCGTTGATCTTCCTTCGTAATGCAGTGTCCTTCAATACGGCAGAATCATATATTTTAATATTTGACGAGTGACGCTGAAGTTTTTCAGATAGATCTTTCTTTAGTCCCTTGATTGCATTCCTTCTTTCTTTGTACTCTTGTTTATCATGCGTGTAGTATCTAATGGAAGTTTGTGCTGCATCTACCATTGAACTGTATTTCTGTACCTTAGCTCGAGTCTTCCATAATGACCTTTGATATTCTCCTAATTTTCCGATTTGTTCCCTATACTTCTCTATTGATTTCTGAAGCTTTTCTTTTGCTCTCCTACATTCCAACATAAAGTCGGCGTTTATTCGTTTGGCCTTGGAAATCTTCATATTACTTGAAACCATCACCTGAAGAGCATGTAGCAGCTCATCAAAATTTACCGGATCTATCATTTCCACAAACCTCCTTTCCCTCTCGAATGTTGTAGCGATATCGCTTATATCCAATTGTTGCCTTCTATTGAACACGCCCCTTAAAGCCGAAACATACTCCCGTAAGTCGACAAATAATTTCTGCTCGTCTTTCAATAATGATAATTTTGGAATTTGAATTTCATGTGCAGCCATCGTTTATCGTGTTGATCGTATCTAGCATAAGCGTGATTATGACGTCGTAACCATATAATGAACGTAACGTTTAACCGGAAGTCGACGTCATTTTTGGATTTTATCGAAAACGTCCGGATCTATCAACGGTTTCTGGACGTATCTCCAGAATTACTAGTTTGATTTTTATTTCGAAATAACTTTTGATGACGTGTCAAACGCGACATGATTATTTTTAGCTTACACGACACTTTTAGCCATCGACTAATTAAAGCTTTCATCAAGACCATAAATGCAATCCAATCGACCTCCAACATATATTGCTAGCAATTTGTTCTTTTTCTTTTTGGTTCATTTAATCGCCGTAACTTCATCTTGAATACTTTGTAGTTACGACGTTCAGGTCGCATATCAGCGAATAACCGTTTGTTTTACGTCCATGGATATATATGTAACAAAATAAAGTCGTTAATTGCCTTAATCAAATTACCGTGTCGAATGACAGTGGGCATATCTAGCGATCCTCAGTTGACGGATAGCTGGCTCCGCCCACGGACCTCCAACATGGCATTTCGACTGAAATTACAAACTTGGTTAATTTGCACACGTGATTTATTGTCGGGAATAGTAAAAAAACTAGAATGGTCGGTCGGCAACGTAAACGTCGTAACTACATTTTGAAAAAGCTGTACATACGACTTTAAAGTCAGTGTATCAACAAAAATGGTGATATTAATGTTGGAGGTCAAATCACACGTTTGGTCGAAATCAATAATTTGAAAGTCCGATCGAATTTTGATTGACAGCAGTGATTCGCCTATTGACAAATCTCGACTGTGAATTACGTAATCAATAGACTAATGTGGAGATTCATTTAAATCATAAATAACTTAATCTTTAGTTTCGTCTTTCAAAAACGGGCGTCCTGTTTGGTCGAAAGAAATATTCATAACTCCATGAACAAAATTTTGAGCACGCAGTCATTTTGTATGCTTCCGCACAAAATAGTCCCATAAAAAAGTATCAAAATGTGTAAAGTGTTTGCACTTTTCGCTCGATTCTATTAAATGATAAGTTATGAAGAGAATATTTTTGTTTTCACGGAGGTATGAACCGAAAAACCTATTCACACTTATGTATGAATCCGCTTCGCGTATTCATTGAGTGTGTTTAGTTTTTTTCGGTTCATACCTGCATAAAAAAACAAAAAAAATTCTCTTCATCTCTTAAGTGAAATTTGAAATCTAGCTGTGGCCGACATTAATGTGAGACACTTGGTGTTGGTCTGCTGACTTAAAATTCGTAATTACAGCTTATTCAAGCTGTAGTTATGACGTGTAGGTCGCCAAACAACAATTTTACATTTTTTGTCACATTTTACTGCCTTCATAATTTTCAATATAACGCCGTTTAATACGGAAGTTGATCTTCCTTTATGAGTCAGTTGACGCAACCGGCGGAGTCAGTGGACGGGACCTGCGATCCGCACATTGTATAAGCGTTTCGTTGTTCCTTAAAAATCACTGATTGATAAACAATGATTGATGATGCATCTTTTTTTCCTGGAACCAGCTCTTATACATTACTGAAAGATCATATAATTACTGAAAGATCATTCAATGAAAATCCCCGGCTTGGGCATATATCTTTTAAGACATTTGTCTCTCACCAATGGGTGGAAAATCGTAAACCTAAGTGAGATAGCAGCTGGAAGCTAGGAAAGGATGTAGTTGTAGTACCGGTGTGAGAAATACCAGAATCCATTGTTAGGTGCTCCAGCCGCCGCGATATGACCGAAATACTGTTAAACATGGCGTTAAACCCCATTCAATCAATCAATCAAGCAAGCAATCATACAAAACAGGGTACCATTTGTCTTGTCGTCGTTAGTCACCGAAATGCAATTCATTGAAAAGCTGAAGTTGTAAAGGTTTGATCGCCCGCCGACGATATAGAAGACCTACACTGTTTCTTCGCTTTCCGATAATGATTTTATACATTAGTGTGGTTAAGATTTTAGATTCATAACGCAATGAAAACATATTATATTCCCTTCACTTTTTATATTTCGGTGGCATCAGACAGAAAGAATTAAAAGGAAAAAAAAGGGGGAGTTTTCCCTATACTGCAATGCAAGATGACGGGAAAATGATTTTCTTCACCTAGACTCACTGAAAGTATTACTAGGTTACATCCCTGTCTGATTCTCACTTATTGAAATAAAGTAAAAAGGATCAGTTTTGGCAGTGTATAGCTCTTCTCACAAGTTTATAGGGGATTAAAACCTGAGTCAATTCATGCAAGGACAATGATACCATTTAGGATAAACTTTTCGACAAATCAAGAACCATCGAAATTCCCTTATTCCAGGACGGCCTAATGCGGGGGGGAGGGGGATGCAAACCTCATCACTAAACAACAAATAGTCCCAACAGAAATCAATTAACCCACATGAATACGGTGCAGCAAGGGTCTACCATTGCGCAGAAGAGAAATTTAGACTTTAAGCTATCGTCAAGACTCAAAATACCATGCAAAATGAGAAACATGAAATTTTAACGGAACTAGTTTAGGGTACAACGGGTCTAGACTAAAATACTAAAATGCGGAGTGGAGTTGAATCATAATTCGTTGTTGTTGTTGTAATGTCCTTGGTCAGTTTATAGAGGATCAACGTCATGGCTTAGAGATGATTCAATATCCGATCATACATTCGCCGATGAATAATAGACATGCAAAACATTGTGGTAAAGAAGCAATTTTTTCTGTTCTAACACGGTTTTCTACCTAATATGTCCACTTATTTTCAATTAAAACAATGTTAGTTATGTCGTCTGCAATCTCTTTCAATTTCGTCGAGTCTAAAACAAAACAGTTTCAATTTTCATGACATTAGGACTGGTCACTAGACTAGTCACAAATCACTACAGATTACTGACCACGCCCACTGAACTGCGACAGAAAGGTCGACCCAGATATTATAAAGCGTCATTTTTGGGAAAAATATAGTTAATAAAATGCAACAGAAAAGTGATACCACGGGTTGGTTGGCGACCGTAACTACAGCTTGAAAAAGTAACGGCGTCTACGTCACCAAAGCTACAAAACTACTTCATATATTGTCGGCCAATGTCGGGGTTTAAGGTTTACTAAATGGTCTCAATGAATGATTTAATTTGTCGATTGATGCAATTCCCCCCCGTCACTACATTTGCTTTAAACTAACGCGTTAAACATTCTTTTCTCTTTCTTTTTACGTCTGTTATCTCTCAAAATACCGACCAATTTTAGCTCGCCTGAGCACAAGTTGCTCAAGATGAGCTATTGTGATCGGTAATTGTCCGACGTCCGTCTGTCCGTCCGTAAACAATTATTAAAAAATCTCCTCCTCCTAGAACATAAGGCCTAGAGCTTTGATATTTGGTATATATCATCATTTATTGACCCTCTACCAAAGGTTTTCAAAGAATTACTGTACTCTTAAAATAAGCCCTTTTCTGTGCGATTCCTGATTTTACAAAGGCAATATAAGAAAAACTTCTTCTCCTAAACAATAAGGCCAACAGCTTGATATTTGGTAAATATCATCACCTATTCACCCTCTACCAAATTCTCCAAAGAATTATTGTACATAGACAATTAGCCCTTTTCTGTGCGATCTCTGATTTTTCAAAGGAATGAAGAAGGAAATCTTTGAAAATCTTCTTCTCCAAAACGATAAGGCCTGGATCTTTGATATTTGGTATGTATCAACACCTATTGACCCTCTTCCAAAACACTTCAAAGAATTACCGTATTCTGAAAATTAGCCCTTTTTTGTACGATCCGTGATTTTACAAGGGAATAAAGAAGGAAATCTTTGAAACTCTTCTTCTCCAAAACCATAAGACCTAGAGCATTGATATTATTACAGATCATCATTTATTGACCCTCTACCAAAATTCTTCAAAGAATTACCGTATTCTGAAAATTAGCCCTTTTCTATGCGGCCCTAATTTTACAAAGGAATTAAGATGTAAATATTTTAAAGTCTCTTTCTCCCAAACGTAAAGGTATAGAGCTTATAAATGAGGTATGTATCATAACCTATTACTCCAAAATACTTCAAAGAATTACCGTATTCTGAAAATTAACCTCTTTTTTGGGGATCCCTGACTTTTCAAAGGAATAAAGACGGAAATCTTTGAAAATTCTTCTTTTCCCAAACCTTAAGGCATAGAGCTTTGATAATAGGTTCATATCATCAGCTATTGATCCTCTACCAATATACTTGATGTCTATACTTCAAAGCATTACCATATTCAGAGAATTGACGCTATTTGATGGGATCATCAATATACTTAGGATTAAAAGAGGAAATCCTTAAACATCTACTTCAAAATAATTAGAAAGAGGGCTTTGTTATTTTGTACATGTCATAAAGCCATGAACCATCATACTCAGGGGAGCTATTTAGGACCATCATGGTCCTCTTGTAATTGTAAAAAGGGGTAACCAGTTAACCGGCTTTAGAAAGGGTAGTTATAGCTTCTTTCTCTTCTAGTGGCATTAACCCTAACCGTAACGGCAAAGTTCAAATCTGAACAATACTGATAGTGGGTACCAACGACAATTGACCAATCGCTAGCCCCACCCACTTACTTCTTTGGCCACGCCCTCTGACAGGACACGAAGTCCCGCTTCGATTTAAAACGCATTTGAAACATTTATGCAAATAGCATGCAACAAAAAAGTAGAATGGTTGGTTGGCGACCTAAACGTCACAACTACAGCTTAAGTAAGTTGTAGTTAAAGCATAAATTAAGTCGTCAAACAAACAAAAATGTTTCACAAAAATGACGGCAAATGTCGGGGTTCAAAGTTAAATTGCATGCTAAATGGATGAATTGATTGGTCGATTGTTTCTTTGATTGACAGCTGCGATTGGTCAATTTGTAGCTAAAGTACGAACTGTAGCATTTTCTTTTGGTATTTCTGAATGTAGATCGACTGCATTAACCATGCCTGCCTCGACAGAACCAGTATTCAGCTTGTGAGATTCTGTAATCAAATGGTTGACTTCAGCCTTAACATTAGTTGTTTGAATTTCGTTTTGCTGTTTTTTCAGTTGAATAACTTTATTGGCGTTGTCACATTTAAATAAATTTCCCCTTGACTCGGGCTGTTGAATGGCTTGGTTAAAGTTGATTGAAGTAATATCTGAAGGTGGTTCAACTAGAACTAAAGAGTGACATACAAGGGTGTATAGAGACTCACTGATGGTTTTAGAAGGTAAGTCTTTTTTGTTGTCACCGCTACCAATATCTACTGCCTTGTTGATCGTGAAGTTGATTTTAGCGATTACTTTCTGCTTTAGTTTTGTAGATCGCTCGTTGATCTTCCTTCGTAATGCAGTTTCCTTCAATACGGCAGAATCATATATTTTAATATTTGACGAGTGACGCTGAAGTTTTTCAGATAGATCTTTCTTTAGTCCCTTGATTGCATTCCTTCTTTCTTTGTACTCTTGTTTATCATGCGTGTAGTATCTAATGGAAGTTTGTGCTGCATCTACCATTGAACTGTATTTCTGTACCTTAGCTCGAGTCTTCCATAATGACCTTTGATATTCTCCTAATTTTCCGATTTGTTCCCTATACTTCTCTATTGATTTCTGAAGCTTTTCTTTTGCTCTCCTACATTCCAACATAAAGTCGGCGTTTATTCGTTTGGCCTTGGAAATCTTCATATTACTTGAAACCATCACCTGAAGAGCATGTAGCAGCTCATCAAAATTTACCGGATCTATCATTTCCACAAACCTCCTTTCCCTCTCGAATGTTGTAGCGATATCGCTTATATCCAATTGTTGCCTTCTATTGAACACGCCCCTTAAAGCCGAAACATACTCCCGTAAGTCGACAAATAATTTCTGCTCGTCTTTCAATAATGATAATTTTGGAATTTGAATTTCATGTGCAGCCATCGTTTATCGTGTTGATCTTATCTAGCATAAGCGTGATTATGACGTCGTAACCATATAATGAACGTAACGTTTAACCGGAAGTCGACGTCATTTTTGGATTTTATCGAAAACGTCCGGATCTATCAACGGTTTCTGGACGTATCTCCAGAATTACTAGTTTGATTTTTATTTCGAAATAACTTTTGATGACGTGTCAAACGCGACATGATTATTTTTAGCTTACACGACACTTTTAGCCATCGACTAATTAAAGCTTTCATCAAGACCATAAATGCAATCCAATCGACCTCCAACATATATTGCTAGCAATTTGTTCTTTTTCTTTTTGGTTCATTTAATCGCCGTAACTTCATCTTGAATACTTTGTAGTTACGACGTTCAGGTCGCATATCAGCGAATAACCGTTTGTTTTACGTCCATGGATATATATGTAACAAAATAAAGTCGTTAATTGCCTTAATCAAATTACCGTGTCGAATGACAGTGGGCATATCTAGCGATCCTCAGTTGACGGATAGCTGGCTCCGCCCACGGACCTCCAACATGGCATTTCGACTGAAATTACAAACTTGGTTAATTTGCACACGTGATTTATTGTCGGGAATAGTAAAAAAACTAGAATGGTCGGTCGGCAACGTAAACGTCGTAACTACATTTTGAAAAAGCTGTACATACGACTTTAAAGTCAGTGTATCAACAAAAATGGTGATATTAATGTTGGAGGTCAAATCACACGTTTGGTCGAAATCAATAATTTGAAAGTCCGATCGAATTTTGATTGACAGCAGTGATTCGCCTATTGACAAATCTCGACTGTGAATTACGTAATCAATAGACTAATGTGGAGATTCATTTAAATCATAAATAACTTAATCTTTAGTTTCGTCTTTCAAAAACGGGCGTCCTGTTTGGTCGAAAGAAATATTCATAACTCCATGAACAAAATTTTGAGCACGCAGTCATTTTGTATGCTTCCGCACAAAATAGTCCCATAAAAAAGTATCAAAATGTGTAAAGTGTTTGCACTTTTCGCTCGATTCTATTAAATGATAAGTTATGAAGAGAATATTTTTGTTTTCACGGAGGTATGAACCGAAAAACCTATTCACACTTATGTATGAATCCGCTTCGCGTATTCATTGAGTGTGTTTAGTTTTTTTCGGTTCATACCTGCATAAAAAAACAAAAAAATTCTCTTCATCTCTTAAGTGAAATTTGAAATCTAGCTGTGGCCGACATTAATGTGAGACACTTGGTGTTGGTCTGCTGACTTAAAATTCGTAATTACAGCTTATTCAAGCTGTAGTTATGACGTGTAGGTCGCCAAACAACAATTTTACATTTTTTGTCACATTTTACTGCCTTCATAATTTTCAATATAACGCCGTTTAATACGGAAGTTGATCTTCCTTTATGAGTCAGTTGACGCAACCGGCGGAGTCAGTGGACGGGACCTGCGATCCGCACATTGTATAAGCGTTTCGTTGTTCCTTAAAAATCACTGATTGATAAACAATGATTGATGATGCATCTTTTTTTCCTGGAACCAGCTCTTATACATTACTGAAAGATCATATAATTACTGAAAGATCATTCAATGAAAATCCCCGGCTTGGGCATATATCTTTTAAGACATTTGTCTCTCACCAATGGGTGGAAAATCGTAAACCTAAGTGAGATAGCAGCTGGAAGCTAGGAAAGGATGTAGTTGTAGTACCGGTGTGAGAAATACCAGAATCCATTGTTAGGTGCTCCAGCCGCCGCGATATGACCGAAATACTGTTAAACATGGCGTTAAACCCCATTCAATCAATCAATCAAGCAAGCAATCATACAAAACAGGGTACCATTTGTCTTGTCGTCGTTAGTCACCGAAATGCAATTCATTGAAAAGCTGAAGTTGTAAAGGTTTGATCGCCCGCCGACGATATAGAAGACCTACACTGTTTCTTCGCTTTCCGATAATGATTTTATACATTAGTGTGGTTAAGATTTTAGATTCATAACGCAATGAAAACATATTATATTCCCTTCACTTTTTATATTTCGGTGGCATCAGACAGAAAGAATTAAAAGGAAAAAAAAGGGGGAGTTTTCCCTATACTGCAATGCAAGATGACGGGAAAATGATTTTCTTCACCTAGACTCACTGAAAGTATTACTAGGTTACATCCCTGTCTGATTCTCACTTATTGAAATAAAGTAAAAAGGATCAGTTTTGGCAGTGTATAGCTCTTCTCACAAGTTTATAGGGGATTAAAACCTGAGTCAATTCATGCAAGGACAATGATACCATTTAGGATAAACTTTTCGACAAATCAAGAACCATCGAAATTCCCTTATTCCAGGACGGCCTAATGCGGGGGGGAGGGGGATGCAAACCTCATCACTAAACAACAAATAGTCCCAACAGAAATCAATTAACCCACATGAATACGGTGCAGCAAGGGTCTACCATTGCGCAGAAGAGAAATTTAGACTTTAAGCTATCGTCAAGACTCAAAATACCATGCAAAATGAGAAACATGAAATTTTAACGGAACTAGTTTAGGGTACAACGGGTCTAGACTAAAATACTAAAATGCGGAGTGGAGTTGAATCATAATTCGTTGTTGTTGTTGTAATGTCCTTGGTCAGTTTATAGAGGATCAACGTCATGGCTTAGAGATGATTCAATATCCGATCATACATTCGCCGATGAATAATAGACATGCAAAACATTGTGGTAAAGAAGCAATTTTTTCTGTTCTAACACGGTTTTCTACCTAATATGTCCACTTATTTTCAATTAAAACAATGTTAGTTATGTCGTCTGCAATCTCTTTCAATTTCGTCCAGTCTAAAACAAAACAGTTTCAATTTTCATGACATTAGGACTGGTCACTAGACTAGTCACAAATCACTACAGATTACTGACCACGCCCACTGAACTGCGACAGAAAGGTCGACCCAGATATTATAAAGCGTCATTTTTGGGAAAAATATAGTTAATAAAATGCAACAGAAAAGTGATACCACGGGTTGGTTGGCGACCGTAACTACAGCTTGAAAAAGTAACGGCGTCTACGTCACCAAAGCTACAAAACTACTTCATATATTGTCGGCCAATGTCGGGGTTTAAGGTTTACTAAATGGTCTCAATGAATGATTTAATTTGTCGATTGATGCAATTCCCCCCCGTCACTACATTTGCTTTAAACTAACGCGTTAAACATTCTTTTCTCTTTCTTTTTACGTCTGTTATCTCTCAAAATACCGACCAATTTTAGCTCGCCTGAGCACAAGTTGCTCAAGATGAGCTATTGTGATCGGTAATTGTCCGACGTCCGTCTGTCCGTCCGTAAACAATTATTAAAAAATCTCCTCCTCCTAGAACATAAGGCCTAGAGCTTTGATATTTGGTATATATCATCATTTATTGACCCTCTACCAAAGGTTTTCAAAGAATTACTGTACTCTTAAAATAAGCCCTTTTCTGTGCGATTCCTGATTTTACAAAGGCAATATAAGAAAAACTTCTTCTCCTAAACAATAAGGCCAACAGCTTGATATTTGGTAAATATCATCACCTATTCACCCTCTACCAAATTCTCCAAAGAATTATTGTACATAGACAATTAGCCCTTTTCTGTGCGATCTCTGATTTTTCAAAGGAATGAAGAAGGAAATCTTTGAAAATCTTCTTCTCCAAAACGATAAGGCCTGGATCTTTGATATTTGGTATGTATCAACACCTATTGACCCTCTTCCAAAACACTTCAAAGAATTACCGTATTCTGAAAATTAGCCCTTTTTTGTACGATCCGTGATTTTACAAGGGAATAAAGAAGGAAATCTTTGAAACTCTTCTTCTCCAAAACCATAAGACCTAGAGCATTGATATTATTACAGATCATCATTTATTGACCCTCTACCAAAATTCTTCAAAGAATTACCGTATTCTGAAAATTAGCCCTTTTCTATGCGGCCCTAATTTTACAAAGGAATTAAGATGTAAATATTTTAAAGTCTCTTTCTCCCAAACGTAAAGGTATAGAGCTTATAAATGAGGTATGTATCATAACCTATTACTCCAAAATACTTCAAAGAATTACCGTATTCTGAAAATTAACCTCTTTTTTGGGGATCCCTGACTTTTCAAAGGAATAAAGACGGAAATCTTTGAAAATTCTTCTTTTCCCAAACCTTAAGGCATAGAGCTTTGATAATAGGTTCATATCATCAGCTATTGATCCTCTACCAATATACTTGATGTCTATACTTCAAAGCATTACCATATTCAGAGAATTGACGCTATTTGATGGGATCATCAATATACTTAGGATTAAAAGAGGAAATCCTTAAACATCTACTTCAAAATAATTAGAAAGAGGGCTTTGTTATTTTGTACATGTCATAAAGCCATGAACCATCATACTCAGGGGAGCTATTTAGGACCATCATGGTCCTCTTGTAATTGTAAAAAGGGGTAACCAGTTAACCGGCTTTAGAAAGGGTAGTTATAGCTTCTTTCTCTTCTAGTGGCATTAACCCTAACCGTAACGGCAAAGTTCAAATCTGAACAATACTGATAGTGGGTACCAACGACAATTGACCAATCGCTAGCCCCACCCACTTACTTCTTTGGCCACGCCCTCTGACAGGACACGAAGTCCCGCTTCGATTTAAAACGCATTTGAAACATTTATGCAAATAGCATGCAACAAAAAAGTAGAATGGTTGGTTGGCGACCTAAACGTCACAACTACAGCTTAAGTAAGTTGTAGTTAAAGCATAAATTAAGTCGTCAAACAAACAAAAATGTTTCACAAAAATGACGGCAAATGTCGGGGTTCAAAGTTAAATTGCATGCTAAATGGATGAATTGATTGGTCGATTGTTTCTTTGATTGACAGCTGCGATTGGTCAATTTGTAGCTAAAGTACGAACTGTAGCATTTTCTTTTGGTATTTCTGAATGTAGATCGACTGCATTAACCATGCCTGCCTCGACAGAACCAGTATTCAGCTTGTGAGATTCTGTAATCAAATGGTTGACTTCAGCCTTAACATTAGTTGTTTGAATTTCGTTTTGCTGTTTTTTCAGTTGAATAACTTTATTGGCGTTGTCACATTTAAATAAATTTCCCCTTGACTCGGGCTGTTGAATGGCTTGGTTAAAGTTGATTGAAGTAATATCTGAAGGTGGTTCAACTAGAACTAAAGAGTGACATACAAGGGTGTATAGAGACTCACTGATGGTTTTAGAAGGTAAGTCTTTTTTGTTGTCACCGCTACCAATATCTACTGCCTTGTTGATCGTGAAGTTGATTTTAGCGATTACTTTCTGCTTTAGTTTTGTAGATCGCTCGTTGATCTTCCTTCGTAATGCAGTTTCCTTCAATACGGCAGAATCATATATTTTAATATTTGACGAGTGACGCTGAAGTTTTTCAGATAGATCTTTCTTTAGTCCCTTGATTGCATTCCTTCTTTCTTTGTACTCTTGTTTATCATGCGTGTAGTATCTAATGGAAGTTTGTGCTGCATCTACCATTGAACTGTATTTCTGTACCTTAGCTCGAGTCTTCCATAATGACCTTTGATATTCTCCTAATTTTCCGATTTGTTCCCTATACTTCTCTATTGATTTCTGAAGCTTTTCTTTTGCTCTCCTACATTCCAACATAAAGTCGGCGTTTATTCGTTTGGCCTTGGAAATCTTCATATTACTTGAAACCATCACCTGAAGAGCATGTAGCAGCTCATCAAAATTTACCGGATCTATCATTTCCACAAACCTCCTTTCCCTCTCGAATGTTGTAGCGATATCGCTTATATCCAATTGTTGCCTTCTATTGAACACGCCCCTTAAAGCCGAAACATACTCCCGTAAGTCGACAAATAATTTCTGCTCGTCTTTCAATAATGATAATTTTGGAATTTGAATTTCATGTGCAGCCATCGTTTATCGTGTTGATCTTATCTAGCATAAGCGTGATTATGACGTCGTAACCATATAATGAACGTAACGTTTAACCGGAAGTCGACGTCATTTTTGGATTTTATCGAAAACGTCCGGATCTATCAACGGTTTCTGGACGTATCTCCAGAATTACTAGTTTGATTTTTATTTCGAAATAACTTTTGATGACGTGTCAAACGCGACATGATTATTTTTAGCTTACACGACACTTTTAGCCATCGACTAATTAAAGCTTTCATCAAGACCATAAATGCAATCCAATCGACCTCCAACATATATTGCTAGCAATTTGTTCTTTTTCTTTTTGGTTCATTTAATCGCCGTAACTTCATCTTGAATACTTTGTAGTTACGACGTTCAGGTCGCATATCAGCGAATAACCGTTTGTTTTACGTCCATGGATATATATGTAACAAAATAAAGTCGTTAATTGCCTTAATCAAATTACCGTGTCGAATGACAGTGGGCATATCTAGCGATCCTCAGTTGACGGATAGCTGGCTCCGCCCACGGACCTCCAACATGGCATTTCGACTGAAATTACAAACTTGGTTAATTTGCACACGTGATTTATTGTCGGGAATAGTAAAAAAACTAGAATGGTCGGTCGGCAACGTAAACGTCGTAACTACATTTTGAAAAAGCTGTACATACGACTTTAAAGTCAGTGTATCAACAAAAATGGTGATATTAATGTTGGAGGTCAAATCACACGTTTGGTCGAAATCAATAATTTGAAAGTCCGATCGAATTTTGATTGACAGCAGTGATTCGCCTATTGACAAATCTCGACTGTGAATTACGTAATCAATAGACTAATGTGGAGATTCATTTAAATCATAAATAACTTAATCTTTAGTTTCGTCTTTCAAAAACGGGCGTCCTGTTTGGTCGAAAGAAATATTCATAACTCCATGAACAAAATTTTGAGCACGCAGTCATTTTGTATGCTTCCGCACAAAATAGTCCCATAAAAAAGTATCAAAATGTGTAAAGTGTTTGCACTTTTCGCTCGATTCTATTAAATGATAAGTTATGAAGAGAATATTTTTGTTTTCACGGAGGTATGAACCGAAAAACCTATTCACACTTATGTATGAATCCGCTTCGCGTATTCATTGAGTGTGTTTAGTTTTTTTCGGTTCATACCTGCATAAAAAAACAAAAAAATTCTCTTCATCTCTTAAGTGAAATTTGAAATCTAGCTGTGGCCGACATTAATGTGAGACACTTGGTGTTGGTCTGCTGACTTAAAATTCGTAATTACAGCTTATTCAAGCTGTAGTTATGACGTGTAGGTCGCCAAACAACAATTTTACATTTTTTGTCACATTTTACTGCCTTCATAATTTTCAATATAACGCCGTTTAATACGGAAGTTGATCTTCCTTTATGAGTCAGTTGACGCAACCGGCGGAGTCAGTGGACGGGACCTGCGATCCGCACATTGTATAAGCGTTTCGTTGTTCCTTAAAAATCACTGATTGATAAACAATGATTGATGATGCATCTTTTTTTCCTGGAACCAGCTCTTATACATTACTGAAAGATCATATAATTACTGAAAGATCATTCAATGAAAATCCCCGGCTTGGGCATATATCTTTTAAGACATTTGTCTCTCACCAATGGGTGGAAAATCGTAAACCTAAGTGAGATAGCAGCTGGAAGCTAGGAAAGGATGTAGTTGTAGTACCGGTGTGAGAAATACCAGAATCCATTGTTAGGTGCTCCAGCCGCCGCGATATGACCGAAATACTGTTAAACATGGCGTTAAACCCCATTCAATCAATCAATCAAGCAAGCAATCATACAAAACAGGGTACCATTTGTCTTGTCGTCGTTAGTCACCGAAATGCAATTCATTGAAAAGCTGAAGTTGTAAAGGTTTGATCGCCCGCCGACGATATAGAAGACCTACACTGTTTCTTCGCTTTCCGATAATGATTTTATACATTAGTGTGGTTAAGATTTTAGATTCATAACGCAATGAAAACATATTATATTCCCTTCACTTTTTATATTTCGGTGGCATCAGACAGAAAGAATTAAAAGGAAAAAAAAGGGGGAGTTTTCCCTATACTGCAATGCAAGATGACGGGAAAATGATTTTCTTCACCTAGACTCACTGAAAGTATTACTAGGTTACATCCCTGTCTGATTCTCACTTATTGAAATAAAGTAAAAAGGATCAGTTTTGGCAGTGTATAGCTCTTCTCACAAGTTTATAGGGGATTAAAACCTGAGTCAATTCATGCAAGGACAATGATACCATTTAGGATAAACTTTTCGACAAATCAAGAACCATCGAAATTCCCTTATTCCAGGACGGCCTAATGCGGGGGGGAGGGGGATGCAAACCTCATCACTAAACAACAAATAGTCCCAACAGAAATCAATTAACCCACATGAATACGGTGCAGCAAGGGTCTACCATTGCGCAGAAGAGAAATTTAGACTTTAAGCTATCGTCAAGACTCAAAATACCATGCAAAATGAGAAACATGAAATTTTAACGGAACTAGTTTAGGGTACAACGGGTCTAGACTAAAATACTAAAATGCGGAGTGGAGTTGAATCATAATTCGTTGTTGTTGTTGTAATGTCCTTGGTCAGTTTATAGAGGATCAACGTCATGGCTTAGAGATGATTCAATATCCGATCATACATTCGCCGATGAATAATAGACATGCAAAACATTGTGGTAAAGAAGCAATTTTTTCTGTTCTAACACGGTTTTCTACCTAATATGTCCACTTATTTTCAATTAAAACAATGTTAGTTATGTCGTCTGCAATCTCTTTCAATTTCGTCCAGTCTAAAACAAAACAGTTTCAATTTTCATGACATTAGGACTGGTCACTAGACTAGTCACAAATCACTACAGATTACTGACCACGCCCACTGAACTGCGACAGAAAGGTCGACCCAGATATTATAAAGCGTCATTTTTGGGAAAAATATAGTTAATAAAATGCAACAGAAAAGTGATACCACGGGTTGGTTGGCGACCGTAACTACAGCTTGAAAAAGTAACGGCGTCTACGTCACCAAAGCTACAAAACTACTTCATATATTGTCGGCCAATGTCGGGGTTTAAGGTTTACTAAATGGTCTCAATGAATGATTTAATTTGTCGATTGATGCAATTCCCCCCCGTCACTACATTTGCTTTAAACTAACGCGTTAAACATTCTTTTCTCTTTCTTTTTACGTCTGTTATCTCTCAAAATACCGACCAATTTTAGCTCGCCTGAGCACAAGTTGCTCAAGATGAGCTATTGTGATCGGTAATTGTCCGACGTCCGTCTGTCCGTCCGTAAACAATTATTAAAAAATCTCCTCCTCCTAGAACATAAGGCCTAGAGCTTTGATATTTGGTATATATCATCATTTATTGACCCTCTACCAAAGGTTTTCAAAGAATTACTGTACTCTTAAAATAAGCCCTTTTCTGTGCGATTCCTGATTTTACAAAGGCAATATAAGAAAAACTTCTTCTCCTAAACAATAAGGCCAACAGCTTGATATTTGGTAAATATCATCACCTATTCACCCTCTACCAAATTCTCCAAAGAATTATTGTACATAGACAATTAGCCCTTTTCTGTGCGATCTCTGATTTTTCAAAGGAATGAAGAAGGAAATCTTTGAAAATCTTCTTCTCCAAAACGATAAGGCCTGGATCTTTGATATTTGGTATGTATCAACACCTATTGACCCTCTTCCAAAACACTTCAAAGAATTACCGTATTCTGAAAATTAGCCCTTTTTTGTACGATCCGTGATTTTACAAGGGAATAAAGAAGGAAATCTTTGAAACTCTTCTTCTCCAAAACCATAAGACCTAGAGCATTGATATTATTACAGATCATCATTTATTGACCCTCTACCAAAATTCTTCAAAGAATTACCGTATTCTGAAAATTAGCCCTTTTCTATGCGGCCCTAATTTTACAAAGGAATTAAGATGTAAATATTTTAAAGTCTCTTTCTCCCAAACGTAAAGGTATAGAGCTTATAAATGAGGTATGTATCATAACCTATTACTCCAAAATACTTCAAAGAATTACCGTATTCTGAAAATTAACCTCTTTTTTGGGGATCCCTGACTTTTCAAAGGAATAAAGACGGAAATCTTTGAAAATTCTTCTTTTCCCAAACCTTAAGGCATAGAGCTTTGATAATAGGTTCATATCATCAGCTATTGATCCTCTACCAATATACTTGATGTCTATACTTCAAAGCATTACCATATTCAGAGAATTGACGCTATTTGATGGGATCATCAATATACTTAGGATTAAAAGAGGAAATCCTTAAACATCTACTTCAAAATAATTAGAAAGAGGGCTTTGTTATTTTGTACATGTCATAAAGCCATGAACCATCATACTCAGGGGAGCTATTTAGGACCATCATGGTCCTCTTGTAATTGTAAAAAGGGGTAACCAGTTAACCGGCTTTAGAAAGGGTAGTTATAGCTTCTTTCTCTTCTAGTGGCATTAACCCTAACCGTAACGGCAAAGTTCAAATCTGAACAATACTGATAGTGGGTACCAACGACAATTGACCAATCGCTAGCCCCACCCACTTACTTCTTTGGCCACGCCCTCTGACAGGACACGAAGTCCCGCTTCGATTTAAAACGCATTTGAAACATTTATGCAAATAGCATGCAACAAAAAAGTAGAATGGTTGGTTGGCGACCTAAACGTCACAACTACAGCTTAAGTAAGTTGTAGTTAAAGCATAAATTAAGTCGTCAAACAAACAAAAATGTTTCACAAAAATGACGGCAAATGTCGGGGTTCAAAGTTAAATTGCATGCTAAATGGATGAATTGATTGGTCGATTGTTTCTTTGATTGACAGCTGCGATTGGTCAATTTGTAGCTAAAGTACGAACTGTAGCATTTTCTTTTGGTATTTCTGAATGTAGATCGACTGCATTAACCATGCCTGCCTCGACAGAACCAGTATTCAGCTTGTGAGATTCTGTAATCAAATGGTTGACTTCAGCCTTAACATTAGTTGTTTGAATTTCGTTTTGCTGTTTTTTCAGTTGAATAACTTTATTGGCGTTGTCACATTTAAGTAAATTTCCCCTTGACTCGGGCTGTTGAATGGCTTGGTTAAAGTTGATTGAAGTAATATCTGAAGGTGGTTCAACTAGAACTAAAGAGTGACATACAAGGGTGTATAGAGACTCACTGATGGTTTTAGAAGGTAAGTCTTTTTTGTTGTCACCGCTACCAATATCTACTGCCTTGTTGATCGTGAAGTTGATTTTAGCGATTACTTTCTGCTTTAGTTTTGTAGATCGCTCGTTGATCTTCCTTCGTAATGCAGTTTCCTTCAATACGGCAGAATCATATACTTTAATATTTGACGAGTGACGCTGAAGTTTTTCAGATAGATCTTTCTTTAGTCCCTTGATTGCATTCCTTCTTTCTTTGTACTCTTGTTTATCATGCGTGTAGTATCTAATGGAAGTTTGTGCTGCATCTACCATTGAACTGTATTTCTGTACCTTAGCTCGAGTCTTCCATAATGACCTTTGATATTCTCCTAATTTTCCGATTTGTTCCCTATACTTCTCTATTGATTTCTGAAGCTTTTCTTTTGCTCTCCTACATTCCAACATAAAGTCGGCGTTTATTCGTTTGGCCTTGGAAATCTTCATATTACTTGAAACCATCACCTGAAGAGCATGTAGCAGCTCATCAAAATTTACCGGATCTATCATTTCCACAAACCTCCTTTCCCTCTCGAATGTTGTAGCGATATCGCTTATATCCAATTGTTGCCTTCTATTGAACACGCCCCTTAAAGCCGAAACATACTCCCGTAAGTCGACAAATAATTTCTGCTCGTCTTTCAATAATGATAATTTTGGAATTTGAATTTCATGTGCAGCCATCGTTTATCGTGTTGATCGTATCTAGCATAAGCGTGATTATGACGTCGTAACCATATAATGAACGTAACGTTTAACCGGAAGTCGACGTCATTTTTGGATTTTATCGAAAACGTCCGGATCTATCAACGGTTTCTGGACGTATCTCCAGAATTACTAGTTTGATTTTTATTTCGAAATAACTTTTGATGACGTGTCAAACGCGACATGATTATTTTTAGCTTACACGACACTTTTAGCCATCGACTAATTAAAGCTTTCATCAAGACATAAATGCAATCCAATCGACCTCCAACATATATTGCTAGCAATTTGTTCTTTTTCTTTTTGGTTCATTTAATCGCCGTAACTTCATCTTGAATACTTTGTAGTTACGACGTTCAGGTCGCATATCAGCGAATAACCGTTTGTTTTACGTCCATGGATATATATGTAACAAAATAAAGTCGTTAATTACCTTAATCAAATTACCGTGTCGAATGACAGTGGGCATATCTAGCGATCCTCAGTTGACGGATAGCTGGCTCCGCCCACGGACCTCCAACATGGCATTTCGACTGAAATTACAAACTTGGTTAATTTGCACACGTGATTTATTGTCGGGAATAGTAAAAAAACTAGAATGGTCGGTCGGCAACGTAAACGTCGTAACTACATTTTGAAAAAGCTGTACATACGACTTTAAAGTCAGTGTATCAACAAAAATGGTGATATTTATGTTGGAGGTCAAATCACACGTTTGGTCGAAATCAATAATTTGAAAGTCCGATCGAATTTTGATTGACAGCAGTGATTCGCCTATTGACAAATCTCGACTGTGAATTACGTAATCAATAGACTAATGTGGAGATTCATTTAAATCATAAATAACTTAATCTTTAGTTTCGTCTTTCAAAAACGGGCGTCCTGTTTGGTCGAAAGAAATATTCATAACTCCATGAACAAAATTTTGAGCACGCAGTCATTTTGTATGCTTCCGCACAAAATAGTCCCATAAAAAAGTATCAAAATGTGTAAAGTGTTTGCACTTTTCGCTCGATTCTATTAAATGATAAGTTATGAAGAGAATATTTTTGTTTTCACGGAGGTATGAACCGAAAAACTTATTCACACTTATGTATGAATCCGCTTCGCGTATTCATTAAGTGTGTTTAGTTTTTTTCGGTTCATACCTCCATAAAAACAAAAAATATTCTCTTCATCTCTTAAGTGAAATTTGAAATCTAGCTGTGGCCGACATTAATGTGAGACACTTGGTGTTGGTCTGCTGACTTAAAATTCGTAATTACAGCTTATTCAAGCTGTAGTTACGACGTGTAGGTCGCCAAACAACAATTTTACATTTTTTGTCACATTTTACTGCCTTCATAATTTTCAATAAAACGCCGTTTAATACGGAAGTTGATCTTCCTTTATGAGTCAGTTGACGCAACCGGCGGAGTCAGTGGACGGGACCTGCGATCCGCACATTGTATAAGCGTTTCGTTGTTCCTTAAAAATCACTGATTGATAAACAATGATTGATGATGCATCTTTTTTTCCTGGAACCAGCTCTTATACATTACTGAAAGATCATATAATTACTGAAAGATCATTCAATGAAAATCCCCGGCTTGGGCATATATCTTTTAAGACATTTGTCTCTCACCAATGGGTGGAAAATCGTAAACCTAAGTGAGATAGCAGCTGGAAGCTAGGAAAGGATGTAGTTGTAGTACCGGTGTAAGAAATACCAGAATCCATTGTTAGGTGCTCCAGCCGCCGCGATTTGACCGAAATACTGTTAAACATGGCGTTAAACCCCATTCAATCAATCAATCAAGCAAGCAATCATACAAAACAGGGTACCATTTGTCTTGTCGTCGTTAGTCACCGAAATGCAATTCATTGAAAAGCTGAAGTTGTGAAGGTTTGATCGCCCGCCGACGATATAGAAGACCTACACTGTTTCTTCGCTTTCCGATAATGATTTTATACATTAGTGTGGTTAAGATTTTAGATTCATAACGCAATGAAAACATATTATATTCCCTTCACTTTTTATATTTCGGTGGCATCAGACAGAAAGAATTAAAAGGAAAAAAAGGGGGGAGTCTTCCCGATACTGCAATGCCAGATGACGGGAAAATGATTTTCTTCACCTAGACTCACTGAAAGTATTACTAGGTTATATCCCTGTCTGATTCTCACTTATTGAAAATAAAGTAAAAAGGATCAGTTTTGGCAGTGTATAGCTCTTCTCACAAGTTTATAGGGGATTAAAACCTGAGTCAATTCATGCAAGGACAATGATACCATTTAGGATAAATTTTTCGACAAATCAAGAACCATCGAAATTCCCTTATTCCAGGACGGCCTAATGCGGGGGGGAGGGGGATGCAAACCTCGTCACCAAACAACAAATAGTCCCAACAGAAATCAATTAACACACATGAATACGGTGCAGCAGGGGTCTACCATTGTGCAGAAGAGAAATTTAGACTTTAAGCTATCGTCAAGACTCAAAATACCATGCAAAATGAGAAACATGAAATTTTAACGGAACTAGTTTAGGGTACAACGGGTCTAGACTAAAATACTAAAATGCGGAGTGGAGTTGAATCATAATTCGTTGTTGTTGTTGTAATGTCCTTGGTCAGTTTATAGAGGATCAACGTCATGGCTTAGAGATGATTCAATATCCGATCATACATTCGCCGATGAATAATAGACATGCAAAACATTGTGGTAAAGAAGCAATTTTTTCTGTTCTAACACGGTTTTCTACCTAATATGTCCACTTATTTTCAATTAAAACAATGTTAGTTATGTCGTCTGCAATCTCTTTCAATTTCGTCCAGTCTAAAACAAAACAGTTTCAATTTTCATGACATTAGGACTGGTCACTAGACTAGTCACAAATCACTACAGATTACTGACCACGCCCACTGAACTGCGACAGAAAGGTCGACCCAGATATTATAAAGCGTCATTTTTGGGAAAAATATAGTTAATAAAATGCAACAGAAAAGTGATACCACGGGTTGGTTGGCGACCGTAACTACAGCTTGAAAAAGTAACGGCGTCTACGTCACCAAAGCTACAAAACTACTTCATATATTGTCGGCCAATGTCGGGGTTTAAGGTTTACTAAATGGTCTCAATGAATAATTTAATTTGTCGATTGATGCAATTCCCCCCCCCCCCGTCACTACATTCGCTTTAAACTAACGCGTTAAACATTCTTTTCTCTTTCTTTTTACGTCTGTTATCTCTCAAAATACCGACCAATTTTAGCTCGCCTGAGCACAAGTTGCTCAAGATGAGCTATTGTGATCGGTAATTGTCCGACGTCCGTCTGTCCGTCCGTAAACAATTATTAAAAAATCTCCTCCTCCTAGAACATAAGGCCTAGAGCTTTGATATTTGGTATATATATCATCATTTATTGACCCTCTACCAAAGGTTTTCAAAGAATTACTGTACTCTTAAAATAAGCCCTTTTCTGTGCGATTCCTGATTTTACAAAGGCAATATAAGAAAAACTTCTTCTCCTACACAATAAGGCCAACAGCTTGATATTTGGTAAATATCATCACCTATTCACCCTCTACCAAATTCTCCAAAGAATTATTGTACATAGACAATTAGCCTTTTTCTGTGCGATCTCTGATTTTTCAAAGGAATGAAGAAGGAAATCTTTGAAAATCTTCTTCTCCAAAACGATAAGGCCTGGATCTTTGATATTTGGTATGTATCAACACCTATTGACCCTCTTCCAAAACACTTCAAAGAATTCCCGTATTCTGAAAATTAGCCCTTTTTTGTACGATCCGTGATTTTACAAGGGAATAAAGAAGGAAATCTTTGAAACTCTTCTTCTCCAAAACCATAAGACCTAGAGCATTGATATTATTACAGATCATCATTTATTGACCCCCTACCAAAATTCTTTAAAGAATTACCGTATTCTGAAAATTAGCCCTTTTCTATGCGGCCCTAATTTTACAAAGGAATTAAGATGTAAATATTTTAAAGTCTCTTTCTCCCAAACGTAAAGGTATAGAGCTTATAAATGAGGTATGTATCATAACCTATTACTCCAAAATACTTCAAAGAATTATCGTATTCTGAAAATTAACCTCTTTTTTGGGGATCCCTGACTTTTCAAAGGAATAAAGACGGAAATCTTTGAAAATTCTTCTTTTCCAAAACCTTAAGGCATAGAGCTTTGATATTAGGTTCATATCATCAGCTATTGATCCTCTACCAATATACTTCAAAGAATTACCGTATTTATATTGATGTCTATACTTCAAAGCATTACCATATTCAGAGAATTGACGCTATTTGATGGGATCATCAATATACTTAGGATTAAAAGAGGAAATCCTTAAACATCTACTTCAAAATAATTAGAAAGAGGGCTTTGTTATTTTGTACATGTCATAAAGCCATGAACCATCATACTCAGGGGAGCTATTTAGGACCATCATGGTCCTCTTGTAATTGTAAAAAGGGGTAACCAGTTAACCGGCTTTAGAAAGGGTAGTTATAGCTTCTTTCTCTTCTAGTGGCATTAACCCTAACCGTAACGGCAAAGTTCAAATCTGAACAATACTGATAGTGGGTACCAACGACAATTGTCCAATCGCTAGCCCCACCCACTTACTTCTTTGGTCACGCCCTCTGACAGGACACGAAGTCCCGCTTCGATTTAAAACGCATTTGAAACATTTATGCAAATAGCATGCAACAAAAAAGTAGAATGGTTGGTTGGCGACCTAAACGTCACAACTACAGCTTAAGTAAGTTGTAGTTAAAGCATAAATTAAGTCGTCAAACAAACAAAAATGTTTCACAAAAATGACGGTAAATGTCGGGGTTCAAAGTTAAATTGCATGCTAAATGGATGAATTGATTGGTCGATTGTTTCTTTGATTGACAGCTGCGATTGGTCAATTTGTAGCTAAAGTACGAAACTTTTTCCGGTTGAAACATACACAGAAAAGAAGAGATTTGTTGTTACAAGCAGATTCTTTTTTCCCAGCAATGTTTTCAGTTGTATAATATTTATGGACATGATAATACGTAATCATACAGAACCGATTATACTGTAAATTACATAAAGAGAGTACTTGAACCTTATTGAGAGAAACAAAGGCATTGTTTGAATCAAGCTATATCTCCTTTTCTCACAAGATTTTTATACTCAATGTAAATTATTTCCCTGAAATATCAGCTTTGAAATGATGCTGTTGTCTTTCTTTTTGTGATTATGTGTTGTTTTTTACCTTAGGTAATCTACAGAGCGCCGGGCTAATGGGCCAAGAGATGATTTAATCCATGATCACATATTCGACGATGAATTACAGCTACGTAAAACATTGCTAGAAAAGAAGAAATCTGCATGTAACAAGCAATCTCTTCTTTTCTAACAGTGTTTTCGACGTCATATTGGACTTATTTTTTTCAATTAAAACAAACTCTGTTATGTTGTCTGCAACCTCTTTCAATTTAAAAGCAGTCTGAAATCGTGTAATTTGAGAATAGGTTAAACAAAAACATCTGCAATTTTCATGACTTTAGGACTAGTCTAGGATAAAGCCTTCTGGCCATGGGCTAAATAATGAATACAAAGCGTTTTTGATGTTAACTGATTCTTGAGAATCAATTATTTTTTCCGTAAATTTTTCATATTATTTGGGTTTATAAAACTTTAAATGTGTTTTAGAAAAATGAGTGAAAAAGATCTTTAAAACTTGAACCGAAACCATTCATGGTTTTTCTTTCTTCGATAGCCTTTTCTGCAAGCTGTAAAATAGTCCCTGTCTTGGTTTAACTGTAGCATTTTCTTTTGGTATTTCTGAATGTAGATCGACTGCATTAACCATGCCTGCCTCGACAGAACCAGTATTCAGCTTGTGAGATTCTGTAATCAAATGGTTGACTTCAGCCTTAACATTAGTTGTTTGAATTTCGTTTTGCTGTTTTTTCAGTTGAATAACTTTATTGGCGTTGTCACATTTAAATAAATTTCCCCTTGACTCGGGCTGTTGAATGGCTTGGTTAAAGTTGATTGAAGTAATATCTGAAGGTGGTTCAACTAGAACTAAAGAGTGACATACAAGGGTGTATAGAGACTCACTGATGGTTTTAGAAGGTAAGTCTTTTTTGTTGTCACCGCTACCAATATCTACTGCCTTGTTGATCGTGAAGTTGATTTTAGCGATTACTTTCTGCTTTAGTTTTGTAGATCGCTCGTTGATCTTCCTTCGTAATGCAGTTTCCTTCAATACGGCAGAATCATATACTTTAATATTTGACGAGTGACGCTGAAGTTTTTCAGATAGATCTCTCTTTAGTCCCTTGATTGCATTCCTTCTTTCTTTGTACTCTTGTTTATCATGCGTGTAGTATCTAATGGAAGTTTGTGCTGCATCTACCATTGAACTGTATTTCTGTACCTTAGCTCGAGTCTTCCATAATGACCTTTGATATTCTCCTAATTTTCCGATTTGTTCCCTATACTTCTCTATTGATTTCTGAAGCTTTTCTTTTGCTCTCCTACATTCCAACATAAAGTCGGCGTTTATTCGTTTGGCCTTGGAAATCTTCATATTACTTGAAACCATCATCTGAAGAGCATGTAGCAGCTCATCAAAATTTACCGGATCTATCATTTCCACAAACCTCCTTTCCCTCTCGAATGTTGTAGCGATATCGCTTATATCCAATTGTTGCCTTCTATTGAACACGCCCCTTAAAGCCGAAACATACTCCCGTAAGTCGACAAATAATTTCTGCTCGTCTTTCAATAATGATAATTTTGGAATTTGAATTTCATGTGCAGCCATCGTTTATCGTGTTGATCGTATCTAGCATAAGCGTGATTATGACGTCGTAACCATATAATGAACGTAACGTTTAACCGGAAGTCGACGTCATTTTTGGATTTTATCGAAAACGTCCGGATCTATCAACGGTTTCTGGACGTATCTCCAGAATTACTAGTTTGATTTTTATTTCGAAATAACTTTTGATGACGTGTCAAACGCGACATGATTATTTTTAGCTTACACGACACCTTTAGCCATCGACTAATTAAAGCTTCCATCAAGACCATAAATGCAATCCAATCGACCTCCAACATATATTGCTAGCAATTTGTTCTTTTTCTTTTTGGTTCATTTAATCGCCGTAACTTCATCTTGAATACTTTGTAGTTACGACGTTCAGGTCGCATATCAGCGAATAACCGTTTGTTTTACGTCCATGGATATATATGTAACAAAATAAAGTCGTTAATTACCTTAATCAAATTACCGTGTCGAATGACAGTGGGCATATCTAGCGATCCTCAGTTGACGGATAGCTGGCTCCGCCAACGGACCTCCAACATGGCATTTCGACTGAAATTACAAACTTGGTTAATTTGCACACGTGATTTATTGTCGGGAATAGTAAAAAAACTAGAATGGTCGGTCGGCAACGTAAACGTCGTAACTACATTTTGAAAAAGCTGTACATACGACTTTAAAGTCAGTGTATCAACAAAAATGGTGATATTAATGTTGGAGGTCAAATCACACGTTTGGTCGAAATCAATAATTTGAACGTCCGATCGAATTTTGATTGACAGCAGTGATTCGCCTATTGACAAATCTCGACTGAGAATTACGTAATCAATAGACTAATGTGGAGATTCATTTAAATCATAAATAACTTAATCTTTAGTTTCGTCTTTCAAAAACGGGCGTCCTGTTTGGTCGAAAGAAATATTCATAACTCCATGAACAAAATTTTGAGCACGCAGTCATTTTGTATGCTTCCGCACAAAATAGTCCCATAAAAAAGTATCAAAATGTGTAAAGTGTTTGCACTTTTCGCTCGATTCTATTAAATGATAAGTTATGAAGAGAATATTTTTGTTTTCACGGAGGTATGAACAACCTATTCACACTTATGTATGAATCCGCTTCGCGTATTCATTAAGTGTGTTTAGTTTTTTTCGGTTCATACCTCCATAAAAACAAAAAATATTCTCTTCATCTCTTAAGTGAAATTTGAAATCTAGCTGTGGCCGACATTAATGTGAGACACTTGGTGTTGGTCTGCTGACTTAAAATTCGTAATTACAGCTTATTCAAGCTGTAGTTACGACGTGTAGGTCGCCAAACAACAATTTTACATTTTTTGTCACATTTTACTGCCTTCATAATTTTCAATATAACGCCGTTAAATACGGAAGTTGATCTTACTTTATGAGTCAGTTGACGCAACCGGCGGAGTCAGTGGACGGGACCTGCGATCCGCACATTGTATAAGCGTTTCGTTGTTCCTTAAAAATCACTGATTGATAAACAATGATTGATGATGCATCTTTTTTACCTGGAACCAGCTCTTATACATTACTGAAAGATCATATAATTACTGAAAGATCATTCAATGAAAATCCCCGGCTTGGGCATATATCTTTTAAGACATTTGTCTCTCACCAATGGGTGGAAAATCGTAAACCTAATTGAGCAGCTGGAAGCTAGGAAAGGATGTAGTTGTAGTACCGGTGTGAGTAATACCAGAATCCATTGTTAGGTGCTCCAGCCGCCGCGATATGACCGAAATACTGTTAAACATGACGTTAAACCCCATTCAATCAATCAATCAAGCAAGCAATCATACAAAACAGGGTACCACTTGTCTTGTCGTCGTTAGTCACCGAAATGCAATTCATTGAAAAGCTGAAGTTGTGAAGGGTTGATCGCCCGCCGACGATATAGAAGACCTACACTGTTTCTTCGCTTTCCGATAATGATTTTATACATTAGTGTGGTTAAGATTTTAGATTCATAACGCAATGAAAACATATTATATTCCCTTCACTTTTTATATTTCGGTGGCATCAGACAGAAAGAATTTAAAGGAAAAAAAGGGGGGAGTTTTCCCTATACTGCAATGCCAGATGACGGGAAAATGATTTTCTTCACCTAGACCCATTGAAAGGATTATTAGGTAACATCCCTGTCTGATTCTCACTAATTGAAAATAAAGTAAAAAGGATCAGTTATGGCAGTGCATAGCTCTTTAGGATAAACTTTTCGACAAATTTGCATTGAACACAACAACCATCGACGTTTCCTTAATTCGGAACGGTCTTATGCGGGAGTCGGATGCAAACCTCGTCACTAAAAATCAAATAGTCCCAATAGAAATCCATTAACACAAATGAATACGGTGCAGCAGGGGTCTACCGTTGCGCAGAAACAGGAATTTAGACTTTAAGCTATCGCCAAAACTCAAAACACCATGCAAAATGAGAAACATGAAATTTTAATTGAACTAGTTTAGGGTACAACGGGTGTAGACTAAAATACTGAAATGCGCAGTGGAGTTGAATCATAATTCGTTGTTGTTGTTGTAATGTCCTTGGTCAGTTTATAGAGGCAGCTACGATCCGTCTATTGCGGGAGAATGAGAAAAAAAAAAAAAAAAAAAACTTCGCTACAGTCGCTTTAAACCAACGCGTAAAAATTATTTTCTCTTTCTTTTTACGTCTGCTAACTCTCAAAACTCCGACAAGCTTTTAGCTTACCTAAATGTTTTGAATATATTGACAAACTTGCGTTTAAATCTTTATTATTTTCTACCGTTTTCTAAAGTACTGCTGTTTTCCGAATTATTGCGCTTCTTCAATTCTTGTTGTTTTTGTGAATCTGCAAAATAAATTAAGGTAAAAATAGATTAATTAACTTATGCTGATTGATACTCTCATCCTTGCCTTTTGACTGGCTAAGTATTCCGTTTTTCAGTCACATATCCATATTCGGACAACAAGTTGAGCTCCAGTTTTTTTCTGGTCTTTTAGCCAGCATGATGCGCACATATGCATAGCTAGTCTTTGCTTACCTTTAATAACTGTTAAATGATAAGATTTAAGCATACATGTGTTGTGTGCTTAATCGTAACAAAACCATATGCTTTCATCCGAGACGTTTTTATTCTGATCGCCTTTGTTATTTGCATAATTTCTATTATTCTTCAACATATACTTGGACAGAATAACAGATTCTATTTGCTGTGGATCATCCTCCCAACTCCTCTTACCAAACCCAATTCTCTCAGCCAAGCTACGTAAAAAGCTCTGAGACCTATGAACTCGTAAGTATTCATATAGTATACAATTTTCCTCAACATTTCTAATCTATCATTCTCTCAGAGATTGTCAACTCGTTCAAGGTGACAATTTCAAGTTCACCCGCTATGAACATCTTGAAATCCACACCATCAAATAATAACTGTTTGTTTACATATTCAAACTTTAAATGTGCCTGCGGCCACGCCTTGGGAAACTTCACCTTATCAGAAGATTTAGCATTGATACCTGACTTTAACTCAGATCTGTTGCGCTTTCCCTTGATTTATTCTTACCGTGTTTATTGAACCCGTCTGATACTTCCTCTTCTTCTGAATAAAACTCCTCAGACGATGAATCATTATCATCTCGATTCAAAAATCGACTAAGACCTAGATTCAATAACTCTTTCTGAACTAGTTTTACTATCATGCCATCATTTCTAAGATCATCTATCGTCACCTTTTCTTGTGATTTATCATTATGTTTAGATTGACTTTTAGTTAAGTGTTTTTGTTTTGACTGATTACCTTTAAACTTTTGATCTTTTGTCGTTGAGCCATCAACTATTTCTTTAACGCCTCTGCTTCTAATTGTTTCTGAATTCTGGTCTCCTCCTTTTTAAGTCTCTCTAGCTCTTTCTTCATCGCCATGATTTCTTACTTAGTGCAAACGTTAACCTCCTCTAACTTACTGGCATTTTACCTTGAGTCGGCGGCGATTGTATGATAGTTTTTACATCAACCGGAAGTTGTGATTTGTTGTTTTTCTATACCTTGCTTTGGTTACGCCCCAGTGTTCATCGATACTAAATGTAATCTTTTCGTTTCTGCGCCTTTTTTATGTCCATTTACCGATCCTGTCCAAATCGAACACACGAGCAATCTGTTTATAGTCTTTTCTCGTGCCTTCCCTTAATCTTCTGGATGACACACTCATTTTAATCTTACCAATCGACCACAGTAGAGATCGTTGCATGGACACTTCACAAACGTTCTTTCTTTTTACCGAAGAGAAAAATTCAAATATTTCCAAAGACTTCAACACTCGGCGAAAACTTTCCAAACTGTGATGTATCAAATTGAGCGCTACAGAATGCAATAATCGAAATCCAATAAAAAACCGCTTAGTCGCTTAGTTACAATCAACCAATCAATTCACCTTTTTCTTATCTTTGATAGACTATGTTAAAACAGCATGTGAAATTTAATTAAATATTCTTATAGAATGAAAATCTTCCGTTCAAACAATAGACCAAGAAGATGCCAGAAAAGATATTGGTTACTGCTCTAGGATTTGGAAGACAATAGTTATTATCAAGGGGAAATGTGAATTGAATATTTTAACCCATTACCAATACGACACAATTTTAGACTGGTCCAAATTTAAAGCAGTTGCAGTTCACAATCTCAAGATGGTGGAATTAAGAAATAAAGATATTGCTTGTAACAAGTTAAAATTAAGCCTTTAAAACATTACAACAAATCCTAGACTGGTTCAAATTAACAGAAATTGCAGACGATAATTTCAAGTTGCTAGATTTTAGAAGATATTTGCGAAGAATGCCGGGGCTTCATCAATCGATCAAGGCAACAGGGGTGCAAGTCTATCGTTATCGCAGCTAGCTTTACCTCGAACTTTATCAGGTCTTTCATGTCTTTCAAAAATGGATTGAACTTTTCACAGGTATATATCTTTATTGTCCTTTGTATGCACAAATGTCGATGATACACTATGTTGCAATGGTATTATTAGACATTTAAAAATTCGTTTCGACTATGATTCAGTATTGCGGAATTTCCAATTCCCTACCCTTTGGCTGTTAAATTTCCGATGCAAATGCATAACTAAATTGACTGTTGGCTTTTGAAAGATCGAAAATACATCAAAACTAAAATGACACTCCTCGTTTATCTTTCGCCCCACATACCTCCCTCATCTCCTACCTCCATACCAAAAACAGTCTAATAATCACCCATCCCAAACTTTGTCGATGTTCACTATTCTAATAAAAGCTCGGGTTCTTTTATAGGTTTCTTTCTTGAATTTTTTGTCAGTCACGTTTGACTAAAGAGCCCTTTCTTTAACGTTGTAATTTTTTTTATCTACGTAATTTGCTGTCTGCAAAAATTCATGTATATTCTATATCTATCACTAAATATGAATTTTTGACAGTAAAACGGCAATTTGATATTTTATGTACAACAAACATTGTTACATTATCGTGTCGTCTGGTACAGGGTTAAGACCCTTAACTTTGGGAGTAAAGGATACAATTTACCCCGAGATATTTCTTTGCACACCAATTTAACTAAGGGTTACATGTACCCCCAATATGAAAATCTAGTGGGCATGCTCGGTTTTGTGGATCTGAGACTCACAAATTGGTTGCCATGTCTCTCAAAATTTTCTAATATAAGTCCCATAGATCCTCTTAGACTTGCCTTCAACTTCAGAAATGTTAACTGCTTAAGTTTTTTACAATCATAGTGGTAAAGTGTTGTTTTAATATTAAACCTTAGAGCTTTGAATTCAAGATTGGCTGTGGCCCTACCTCTGTTAATATTGTGTAGGACTCCAAATCATGGAGTGCTATGTTTGATTCCCGACCACGACAAGTATTATTTCTGACATTTATGTCCAATCAATAGATGGATATTGGTAATCCTTACTTGTCGGAGCAGCCTGAGGCTAGGGAAAGATACGGTAGTACTCATTTGAGAAATACCAGGAATCCATAGTTAGGTGCTCCAAGTGCGATATGACTTAAGCACTTTTAAAACGTGGTATTAAACCCGTTAAATTCTATCAATATTTCAACCAATCACCACATAATCCTGCATTTTTATACTGTTTAGAAAATGAAAAGTTAAAAACACTGTGAAAGAAAATAAAAATTGCTTGTAACAAGCAATTTCATTTTATTTCATGATGTATTCTGCACTATCTGGCACATATTTTTGAAATTGTCAAAACTTTTCTTTTTCTTTTTCAACCTCTTTAGATTAAGACCAGTGAAAAATTGTCTCATGTGGTAATGTGTTAAAACTAAACACATTACCATATGAGAAATTTATGACTGGACCAAGTTTAAAGGAAGTGCATTACCCCAAATATTTACCCATTATTAGACAACTATGTTTTATATTAGTCTGAATTGATACAATATGCAGACGGCATTTCAAAGTGAGCTAAAATGAGTGCCAAATAACGTATAAGCATTGTTCAGGAAAGAGAAACCGTGTGTCACAGACAGTCTATCCTTTTACCACTTATTTTTCCTGAGCTATATCTATTCAAGATTGGAATATTTCTCCTAAAACGACAGTATTCTATTTTCAATAGAAGATACATTTTGTGGAAAGTTAATATTAATGCACATTTTATAAGTTTAAATCAGTTTTAGAAAATCTCAAGAGTACTCAGAGGATCAAATTACTCTTACTATTCATAAAAGACACTCCCACATTAACTAAAATGTAAAAAATAAATGAACTACAACAACTGTAGAAACGAAATTTTAGTAGAAACCATCGGAATTTTGTAAATTACCGGAATCTACTCTTACCTTCCTGAATTGTCGGAACAAAATAATCCGTAAACGTCTTCAGGTCTACGAATTATATTGCTATTTCGGTCCCCGAATTTTCACCTGAGGCATGTTTCATTATTATTGATACTCGTCGGTATTTTTATCTAATTAAAATTAGTTGTTTATTTCCATCCTTAATTAAAAGGGATAAAACTAAGTATCCCGTATAGCGACGTCACCTACTGCGGGCGAAGACAATGAAGTTGAAATACCTGAAACTTAAAAAGTACTCTTTAATGAACTGAAAGTCTTTGATGGATTAGTCAACGGAAGTCCAGTGTGGGTACTAAGGGATACAGGGTATGCTGTAGTCTTTGGATCTGAAAAAATTGTTACACCGAAATCATAACAGGGTTTCAAAAAGAAGTCTTTGGCAGATGAGTGTAATAAATCATGCAAAGATGTACTAATACAAATCAAAACACCAGGTATTTCTGGGATAGTGTCTGCTTTTGTCATGGATAATCCTTTTTGCAGATCTCATCTTAGGTAATTCGTGATATCTTAATTCCTGTAACGAATCGTTCCAAGCAATCACTTGGAGCATGTACGAAAACCAAATTAAAGATGAAATTAAACAGTCACAAGCTGAGACAAGATGTAAAAGTGGCGACTACTACAACGGAACTAATAGGTTAATGAACAGCATAGAGGTGGATAGAGAAATAGTCGGTGCAGATAGTCTCATACAAGAACAAATGAATGATAATTCCTTAGAATATGTTAGAAAGTTGGCTTATGGACCAAAGCTTTATTAGCAGAAATGTATACTTCTTTGAGAAAGATACAATGATTTATAGAGCCTTTTACAAGTAAGATGAGAGTGAGGTAAGTGAAATAGTTGTACCCAAGAAGTGTTGCTATGAAGTTATGAGGCTTGCTCATGATATAGCACTTGGTGGTCATCGTGGAAATCGTAAGACACGAAACTGAATAATGCAATTTTTTATTAGCCTGGCATTTTTATAGATATTTCCGCCATTTGTTAACTTGTCCTAGTTGTCAAGAGAGTGTTGCCAAGGGCAGATTGCGAACTTTTGTGTCAGTCGCCTTTTTTCAGAACCGTTTCACAGAATTGCAGTTGATAAAGTTGGTCCTTTTAGTCTCACTAGGCGTATAAGTATATTGTTACTTTTGTTGATTATGAAAGTTCCTGAAGCTATGCCTTTGAAATCTTTTGAAACGGAGACTTAACCGAAGCGTTAGTAAGAGTAAGTGTTCCTAAAGAAATCCTCTCAGATCAGGGAATCAACTTTACAATATCTTTGATGAATGAACTATGTTGGCTCATCAACATGAGAAAAGATTGTTAGTACATCATATCAACCTGAAGCCAATTGTTTAATTGAAAGATTCAATGGTACGTTGAAGAGCATGCTTACTTATTTTGTCGATGATGAACAGTTAGAATGGGACATATTGTTGCCTTACTTACTGTTTTCATTTAAGGAAGTACCTCAAGACACAACATGTTTCTCACCATTTGAGTTAATTTAAGCAAGACATGTAAGAGGTCTTCGAAGTGTTACGCCGGAAAGTTTGAAAGAGCCACAAACAGAGGTAAAAAAGGATTATGTTCTTAGTTATTCTGTTAAAACAAGAAAAAGGATTGTTATGATGAGAGAAATTGCAGGAAAGAATAAGGTTATGACTAAAAAGAAGCAGATGGTGTTCTCTGACAAAACAGCACGAGAGCGTACTCTCCTGGTCTAAGGTTAGGATTTTACTACCTTTAGCAACAGGTAAACTTTTAGCTCAATGGGTAGGGCCTTTTGAAGTCACTGAAAAGGTTGGTCCAGTAGATTATGTTGTACAGACAGGTAAAATTAAGAGAACATTGAAGACATTTCAGATAAGTATGCTGTGGGAAAAATGACTATAACTCCATTATTGACCGACATTGATAACGGTCCTCTTCTAAAACCAAGTGAGGGCGTTGATAATAAACTAATCAATCCTGAATTAACAACGGATCAAGCAAATTATTTGAAAGAATTTCTTGATAGGTATATTGAAGTTGTAACTGATGTTTCAGGTAAAACAAATCTCATTGAGCACAACGTTACTTTAGCATCTAGTACTCCACTTAGCAGAAAGGCACACTTACTGCCATTTGCACTTATAGATAAAATGATGATAGAAATTCAAGATATTGTTTAATCTGGTACAGCAGAAAAATCAAATCTTGCAGTCCTTACGCTTCGCCAATTGTGATAGTGCCAAAGAAAGACAACTATCAACTCAACTCAAGCTTCTGTCTAGGGACCGACACTATGTAACAGTGGAGAAGGAGTGTCTAGCAATAGTTAAATCCTGTTAGAGTTTGAGAGAAAATCTGTTAGGTAGGAGTTTCATTGTTGGTATAGATCATTTTTCCTTTGCAGTGGCTAAACAGTGCCAAAGACAAAAACACGCGTTTGTCAAGATCGAGCCACATTCTGGCTAATGTACATGCAGTAAAATGTCATCTTATCCATGATTTGACAATACTCACGATTTGTTTTGCATAAATGTGCTCACATTTATTTTGCCTTGGGGAGATAGTTTGAAGTAGTCGGAAGGTGATGATCTTCTTTGTTAAGCTTGTGGTCTATACCAGATCGGTCCTACCTTACCTTTCAGCTAGGGAAGGTGGTGAATTATCTTGTTCACTTATGACATCATAAGGGATTTGCCGTATCTTGTTTTACTGACTTGTGTGTTTTATATGTAGACAAATGTTACACTTTGTCAGTTTGGTGTACATAGCAATGTGTACCTACTCTGACTTTATCCTCAGCTTTATGTCTTCTTTCCTTCACTGTCATCTATCTTCTGGAAAAACCGATCCTTTGTCGGAATAAAAATAATCTTGACAGCTCACACGCCTTATATGATAGTCACACATACTACGTAAGTCTTAACATTGTATCAGCGTGCACGAAAAAGCTACGACGAATTGTTTTCTAATCATATTGTCGCGGTTTATCTTAATTTTTAAGTTGGAATGAGGAGTAATTCTAACTTAGATATAACAAAACCGCAAAATGAACACAAGATAATTTCATTTCGTTTTTTTTTTTTTTTGATAACACATATCATGTGATCTCTTAGATATGAATAAACCTCGGGTTACTTCTCATCTCAACTTGCCACGGGCAATCAGTTAGTTATAGCCGAAGACAATAATAATGCACATGTAAAGGATGATATAATAAATCGTTTAGAGACTTCTAAACATGCTTTAGTTTGCTTTAAATTATTGAAAAAATAAGGTAATGATCAGCGCAGTAATTTGTTTTTTGTGACTCGCCGTCCCGTGTTTGGTAATCACGTGATCTCAAGTAACATGTGGTAGTCATGTGACAATAAATAGGTAATGTTTACAAATATGGCTCAGGGCGCAAATGCATTTTTTAAAATAATCACGCCGCCCAGTGCTTTAAAACAATCTAGAGCGATAAGGGGGGGGGGGGTCGTAGGCATCAAGCAAACGCGATTATTGTGGGATTTACAGCTTTTACTTAATAAAAATCAAATAGATGCAAAACGAAAGTAGAAGATTTTGAAAATTAGAATGTAAACATATATACTTCCGGTTTCTACTTATTTACTAAATAATTACGCTTCATTATGTCGTTATTTACAAGTTTAAATCAAAAATAACATATCAAACTTTAAACAAGTGTCATCTAGCTTTCAGCTTGGTCCTTTTTACTTAAGATTTTTTACGATTCTAAAGCCGATAACGAATCAGGAAATCGCGCGACTACAGGGCGCCGAAGATAATTTGATACTATCTTCATCATATTATAGGAATATTTAGGAAAAGGGCAAAACTACCATGTGCAAATAATAACGTTACAATAACGTTAACGTTTTATTATTTTTTTTCTTTTGAATTTTAAATATTCTTTTTTCCCAAGTCTAAACCGGTATTTCAAATCGATCACCCTGAAACAATTTTCCGCGCATTTCCGCAAATTTCCACGTATACTCATAAACTTGAAGTGAAAATCTACGTGAGTTTAGAATGATCGTTGCAGAATTGGCTTAGTTGCGGGTCAAATAATCATCGAGGTCATTGATTTTTTACTATAGAAGCTGTTATTCTCTGTTTTCAAGATTCTAAAAGAAGTTAACGTATTACAGTTGAACAAAACGAGAATGTTATTCTTGAAAATTTCAAATTTGTTAAGCTTATAACCCATTCCAACACGATAAAATTTTAGACCAGGCCAAATTCAAAGCAGTAGACAATTGTAAGTTGATCAAATCTTTAAAATCCTGGTCTTTTTTGGACAGAAAACATTGTGAATAATGAAGAAATTGCTTGTCACAAGCAATTTCTTCATTTTCAAAAAGGTTTTCCAAAGCTTTCATAATGAGGGACATTTAAAGGCGTCACTGTCTGGGAAATGGTTAAGACAATCCAATTTTTTGGTTTCTGTATGTGGATTTATGTTTTTGTGCGTTATTCACTCACATTTGTACACGAATGGGAATGCTGGTTTAAGATTAAAGGAGAGAGGCTTACTCGGAAAGTAATAAATGAATTTGAACCGAATTCCACAGTTATGACCCTTTTAGCGCATTCCAACTTCTCAGTACTTTCAGTCCTTTGATTTACAACCGAAACCACAACTCAGTATGAGCTCCGGATGAAGTGAAATCAAAAGTATGCTCAAATCAATTTGTGTAATTTTACGGTCGCGCAATACTTTTAGAACAGGTGCTACCGGGGATTGAAGAAAATTAAGAACACCGAGAGAGAAATACAGTGTGGTATTTTAATCGCAACTGAAGGATACCGAGGTTCGTGACTATTGTATATTGATTCAAAAGTACCAATGACCTGAGGCATCAATCACCATAACAGTCAATTTTCAGGTGTGAAATATTTTACCTTGCTAATACTTACCTGGCTTCGGAAATTATCGATTTTTTATTGTTCCTATCTTTGTTAGTTTGATAGAACAAATCGCGGTTAAATTAGCGTAAACGTCATATCTCCCCTTCAGCAACCAAAAATGATCGAAGTGTGTGAAGTTGGCAGGACATTAGACATTAGACATTAGACATTCGACCGAATGTCTAACTGGAAAATTAGACATTCAAATATCAATGTCTAACTGCCGAATTAGACATTAGACATTCGATTAGACATTCGACCAAACCCGTTTTTGAATGTCTAACTGCCCAATTAGACATTAGACATTCGATTAGACATTCGACCAAACCCGTTTTTGAATGTCTAACTGCCCAATTAGACATTAGACATTCGATTAGACATTCGACCAAACCCGTTTTTGAATGTCTAACTGCCCAATTAGACATTAGACATTCGATTAGACATACGACCAAACCCGATTTTGAATGTCTAACTGATCAATTAGACATTAGACATTCGATTAGACATTCGACCAAACCCGATTTTGAATGTCTAACTGATCAATTAGACATTAGACATTCGATTAGACATTCGACCAAACCCGTTTTTGAATGTCTAACTGCCCAATTAGACATTAGACATTCGATTAGACATTCGACCAAACCCGTTTTTTGAATGTCTAACTGCCCAATTAGACATTAGACATTCGATTAGACATTCGACCAAACCCGTTTTTGAATGTCTAACTGCCCAATTAGACATTAGACATTCGATTAGACATTCGACCAAACCCGTTTTTGAATGTCTAACTGCCCAATTAGACATTAGACATTCGATTAGACATTCGACCAAACCCGTTTTTGAATGTCTAACTGCCCAATTAGACATTAGACATTCGATTAGACATTCGACCAAACCCGTTTTTGAATGTCTAACTGCCCAATTAGACATTAGACATTCGACTAGACATTCGACCAAACCCGTTTTTGAATGTCTAACTGCCGAATTAGACATTCGATGAGACATTCGACCAAACCCGTTTTTGAATGTCTAACTGCCCAATTAGACATTAGACATTCGATTAGACATTCGACCAAACCCGATTTTGAATGTCTAACTGCCCAATTAGACATTAGACATTCGATTAGACATTCGACCAAACCCGATTTTGAATGTCTAACTGCCCAATTAGACATTCGACATTCGATTAAACATTCGACCAAACCCGTTTTTGAATGTCTAAATGCCCAATTAGACATTAGACATTCGATTAGACATTCGACCAAACCCGTTTTTGAAGCTCTAACTGCCCAATTAGACATTAGACATTCGATTAGACATTCGACCAAACCCGTTTTTGAATGTCTAACTGCCCAATTAGACATTAGACATTCGATTAGACATTCGACCAAACCCGCTTTTGAATGTCTAACTGATCAATTAGACATTAGACATTCGATTAGACATTCGACCAAACCCGTTTTTGAATGTCTAACTGCCCAATTAGACATTAGACATTCGATTAGACATTCGACCAAACCCGTTTTTTGAATGTCTAACTGCCCAATTAGACATTAGACATTCGATTTAGACATTCGACCAAACCCGTTTTTGAATGTCTAACTGCCCAATTAGACATTAGACATTCGATTAGACATTCGACCAAACCCATTTTTGAATGTCTAACTGCCCAATTAGACATTAGACATTCGATTAGACATTCGACCAAACCCGTTTTTGAATCTCTAACTGCGCAATTAGACATTAGACATTCGATTAGACATTCGACCAAACCCGTTTTTGAATGTCTAACTGCCGAATTAGACATTAGACATTCGATGAGACATTCGACCAAACCCGTTTTTGAATGTCTAACTGCCCAATTAGACATTAGACATTCGATTAGACATTCGACCAAACCCGATTTTGAATGTCTAACTGCCCAATTAGACATTAGACATTCGATTAGACATTCGACCAAACCCGTTTTTGAATGTCTAACTGCCCAATTAGACATTAGACATTCGATTAGACATTCGACCAAACCCGTTTTTGAATGTCTAACTGCCCAATTAGACATTAGACATTCGATTAGACATTCGACCAAACCCGTTTTTGAATGTCTAACTGCCCAATTAGACATTAGACATTCGATTAGACATTCGACCGAACCCGTTTTTGAATGTCTAACTGCCCAATTAGACATTAGACATTCGATTAGACATTCGACCAAACCCGTTTTTGAATGTCTAACTGCCGAATTAGACATTAGACATTCGATGAGACATTCGACCAAACCCGTTTTTGAATGTCTAACTGCCCAATTAGACATTAGACATTCGATTAGACATTCGACCAAACCCGATTTTGAATGTCTAACTGCCCAATTAGACATTAGACATTCGATTAGACATTCGACCAAACCCGATTTTGAATGTCTAACTGCCCAATTAGACATTCGACATTCGATTAAACATTCGACCAAACCCGTTTTTGAATGTCTAAATGCCCAATTAGACATTAGACATTCGATTAGACATTCGACCAAACCCGTTTTTGAAGCTCTAACTGCCCAATTAGACATTAGACATTCGATTAGACATTCGACCAAACCCGTTTTTGAATGTCTAACTGCCCAATTAGACATTAGACATTCGATTAGACATTCGACCAAACCCGCTTTTGAATGTCTAACTGATCAATTAGACATTAGACATTCGATTAGACATTCGACCAAACCCGTTTTTGAATGTCTAACTGCCCAATTAGACATTAGACATTCGATTAGACATTCGACCAAACCCGTTTTTTGAATGTCTAACTGCCCAATTAGACATTAGACATTCGATTAGACATTCGACCAAACCCGTTTTTGAATGTCTAACTGCCCAATTAGACATTAGACATTCGATTAGACATTCGACCAAACCCATTTTTGAATGTCTAACTGCCCAATTAGACATTAGACATTCGATTAGACATTCGACCAAACCCGTTTTTGAATCTCTAACTGCCCAATTAGACATTAGACATTCGATAAGACATTCGACCAAACACGTTTTTGAATGTCTAACTGCCGAATTAGACATTAGACATTCGATGAGACATTCGACCAAACCCGTTTTTGAATGTCTAACTGCCCAATTAGACATTCGATTAGACATTCGACCAAACCCGATTTTGAATGTCTAACTGCCCAATTAGACATTAGACATTCGATTAGACATTCGACCAAACCCGATTTTGAATGTCTAACCGCCCAATTAGACATTCGACATTCGATTAGACATTCGACCAAACCCGTTTTTGAATGTCTAAATGCCCAATTAGACATTAGACATTCGATTAGACATTCGACCAAACCCGTTTTTGAAGCTCTAACTGCCCAATTAGACATTAGACATTCGATTAGACATTCGACCAAACCCGTTTTTGAATGTCTAATTGCCCAATTAGACATTAGACATTCGATTAGACATTCGACCAAACCCGATTTTGAATGTCTAACTGATCAATTAGACATTAGACATTCGATTAGACATTCGACCAAACCCGTTTTTGAATCTCTAACTGCCCAATTAGACATTAGACATTCGATTAGACATTCGACCAAACCCGTTTTTTGAATGTCTAACTGCCCAATTAGACATTAGACATTCGATTAGACATTCGACCAAACCCATTTTTGAATGTCAAACTGCCCAATTAGACATTAGACATTCGATTAGACATTCGACCAAACCCATTTTTGAATGTCTAACTGCCCAATTAGACATTAGACATTCGATTAGACATTCGACCAAACCCGTTTTTGAATGTCTAACTGCCCAATTAGACATTAGACATTCGATTAGACATTCGACTAAACCCGTTTTTTGAATGTCTAACTGCCCAATTAGACATTAGACATTCGATTAGACATTCGACCAAACCCGTTTTTGAATGTCTAACTGCCCAATTAGACATTAGACATTCGATTAGACATTCGACCAAACCCGTTTTTGAATGTCTAACTGCCCAATTAGACATTAGACATTCGATTAGACATTCGACCAAACCCGTTTTTGAATGTTTAACTGCCTAATTAGACATTAGACATTCGATTAGACATTCGACCAAACACGATTTTGAATGTCTAACTGCCCAATTAGACATTCGACATTCGATTAGACATTCGACCAAACCCGTTTTTGAATGTCTAAATGCCCAATTAGACATTAGACATTCGATTAGACATTCGACCAAACCCGTTTTTGAAGCTCTAACTGCCCAATTAGACATTAGACATTCGATTAGACATTCGACCAAACCCGTTTTTGAATGTCAAACTGCCGAATTAGACATTAGACATTCGATTAGACATTCGACCAAACCCGATTTTGAATGTCTAACTGATCAATTAGACATTAGACATTCGATTAGACATTCGACCAAACCCGTTTTTGAATCTCTAACTGCCCAATTAGACATTAGACATTCGATTAGACATTCGACCAAACCCGTTTTTGAATCTCTAACTGCCCAATTAGACATTAGACATTCGATTAGACATTCGACCAAACCCGTTTTTTGAATGTCTAACTGCCGAATTAGACATTAGACATTCGATTAGACATTCGACCAAACCCGTTTTTGAATGTCAAACTGCCCAATTAGACATTAGACATTCGATTAGACATTCGACCAAACCCATTTTTGAATGTCTAACTGCCCAATTAGACATTAGACATTCGATTAGACATTCGACCAAACCCGTTTTTGAATGTCTAACTGCCCAATTAGACATTAGACATTCGATTAGACATTCGACTAAACCCTTTTTTTGAATGTCTAACTGCCCAATTAGACATTAGACATTCGATTAGACATTCGACCAAACCCGTTTTTGAATGTCTAACTGCCCAATTAGACATTAGACATTCGATTAGACATTCGACCAAACCCGTTTTTGAATGTCTAACTGCCCAATTAGACATTAGACATTTGATTAGACATTCGACCAAACCCGTTTTTGAATGTCTAACTGCCCAATTAGACATCAGACATTCGATTAGACATTCGACCAAACCCGTTTTTGAATGTCTAACTGTCCAATTAGACATTAGACATTCGATTAGACATTCGACCAAACCCGTTTTTGAATGTCTTACTGCCCAATTAGACATTAGACATTCGATTAGACATTCGACCAAACCCGTTTTTGAATGTCTAACTGCCCAATTAGACATTAGACATTCGATTAGACATTCGACCAAACCCGCTTTTTAATGTCTAACTGCCCAATTAGACATTAGACATTCGATTAGACATTCGACCAAACCCGTTTTTGAATGTCTAACTGCCCAATTAGACATTAAACATTCGATTAGACATTCGACCAAACCCGATTTTGAATGTCTAACTGATCAATTAGACATTAGACATTCGCTTAGACATTCGACCAAACCCGTTTTTGAATGTCTAACTGCCCAATTAGACATTAGACATTCGATTAGACATTCGACCAAACCCGTTTTTTGAATGTCTAACTGCCCAATTAGACATTAGACATTCGATTAGACATTCGACCAAACCCGTTTTTGAATGTCTAACTGCCCAATTAGACATTAGACATTCGGGTTTGGTCGAATGTCTAATCGAATGTCTAATTTCTAATTGGGCAGTTAGACATTCAAAAACGGGTTTGGTCGAATGTCTAATCGAATGTCTAATGTCTAATTGGGCAGTTAGACATTCAAAAACGGGTTTGGTCGAATGTCTAATCGAATGTCTAATTGGGCAGCTAGACATTCAAAAACGGGTTTGGTCGAATGTCTAATCGAATGTCTAATGTCTAATTGGGCAGTTAGACATTCAAAAACGGGTTTGGTCGAATGTCTAATCGAATGTCTAATGTCTAATTAGGCAGTTAGACATTCAAAAACGGGTTTGGTCGAATGTCTAATCGAATGTCTAATGTCTAATTGGGCAGTTAGACATTCAAAAACGGGTTTGGTCGAATGTCTAATCGAATGTCTAATGTCTAATTGGGCAGTTAGACATTCAAAAACGGGTTTGGTCGAAAGTCTAATCGAATGTCTAATGTCTAATTGGGCAGTTAGACATTCAAAACCGGGTTTGGTCGAATGTCTAATCGAATGTCTAACGTCTAATTGGGCAGTTAGACATTCAAAAACGGGTTTGGTCGAATGTCTAATCGAATGTCTAATGTCTAATTGGGCAGTTAGACATTCAAAACCGGGTTTGGTTGAATGTCTAATCGAATGTCTAATGTCTAATTGGGCAGTTAGACATTCAAAAACGGGTTTGGTCGAATGTCTAATCGAATGTCTAATTGGGCAGTTAGACATTCAAAAACGGGTTTGGTCGAAAGTCTAATTCAGTGTCTAATGTCTAATTGGGCAGTTAGACATTCAAAAACGGGTTTGGTCGAATGTCTAATCGAATGTCTAATGTCTAATTAGGCAGTTAGACATTGATATTTGAATGTCTAATTTCCCAGTTAGACATTCGGTCGAATGTCTAATGTCTAATGTCTAATGTCCTGCCAATTTCACACACTTAAATGATCGCCCATCCCAAAATTACGACATCCAGGGCGACCCCGCGTTATAGAGGAGTTGCAGTATAATCGTTTGTAATCTGAAAAGATGGTAGGTTTTCACTGTTTACCGTAAATCGAAATTATCCCAACCCATTACAGCAATGTTAATAGCAACACAACTTTTTTTAACAATCGAGTAAGGGGTCATCAAGGATTGTCCCAGTGAAATTTGGTTGAAATCTATTAATGGTTTAAAGCTTTCATCATATATGGAAATTAGCCCCGCCAATTAAGGTTATAACGATCGCAGATCGTGTCTTGCGAAGCAAGACACGATCGAAGATCGTTTCGCGGTAGTACCGTCTTTTGTTATTTTTTAAAAGACGATTGTGAATATAAGTGAATTATTCCAGACCCGCATTTTTACTATGAGAATTTTTTTGTGTAACTTTTCGGCGTAAGGGCGCCGCAGCAAATGATTTGATTGGTCAAAATTGCCGGGGTCAAAGGTCAAGAAGAAGAAATAAAATCTAAATTAAATTCTGGATACAGAATAACTAGTTCTGAAATAAGATCACGCCGAAGCAGTATCGACTTTGAAAAAAAATTGTGTATTTTTACTGAAGATTATTCACTCCGACGGAACAATCCGTCATCGTCCGTTTCGCGCGTTTTGGTAAGTCAAATCTAAATATACTGTTTTACTCAAAGCTCAAGATAATTTGAATGATTTTTGTGCATTTAATTTATTATTATTATTCTTTTATTTTAGATTGAATAAATACTGCGTTAGTTTGTTCTAAGTCCGTAATCGCAAGTGACATAGGGCAGGCTATTCGGGTGGGTGGGGTGACCTCCAATGGACTTAGGAATGAGTTGACGTTAAGCCCTTTCTCAGGACAGCCCTTATCAGTTTCAGACCTGACTCTTAACCAACACTGGTCTTGATGGTTTTGGTTCTTAGAAGTCAGGATACAAATATTTGTGAGAATTTTTACAATCAATTCCTTCTTTGCCAGGAAAGTATCCTCTGGGCGTCATACAGGATCATTTTGTGGTAATGAGTAAAACCTTAACCAATCCCACATAATGTTGCTTTTGTAAACCCCACCCCCCTCCCCGCCCCAAAAAAAGGCTTTGAAAGTCATGAAGAAATAAAGGAAATACTTGTTTCAAGCAATTTCCTTCATCATCATAAATGTTTTCTTCCCATAAAGACCAGGAATTTAAAGACTTTATTGACCAAATATTACTGTCAGCAGCTTCTTGAACCGTTTTCTCACAAGCACATTCTCTTATTTGCACAATATTTTCTACCTCATACTAGTCATAGGATGTTTTCATCTCAAATTGCATCCAATTTTAAATGCCATCTGCAACCTCTTTCATTTTGAAGCAGTGTAAGATTTTAAAAAAAGAAAAGGGTTTAATTAGAAAGTGTCCAACTTTTTGTGGTCTGATAACAGGTTAATTTGTTTGTATGGTTCTAATATTTGAAACCCATTCAGACTGCTACCTTTTTTTGCAAAGGTCCGTTACTGTGAATGAATACATTGTCAATTTGTGTCATTGTTCATGAAAGAGATGGATAATCTAGAAATAAATTATTTCTTTATTATTGATTGTTTTAAAGATTAATTGGTGACAAGGGTTTTAATTTTTATCACAATTTTCTGTCTTTCAATCCCCATTTTTGCAAAGCAGAGGGTACAAAATCCTAATAAAAAATCTGAGTGTGACACTGATGGCAGGGGTTATAAGGAGTTAAGGAAACGGGTTTTGCGAGCCTATTACTCACACTTTTCTGATGTAAGTCCAATGAATCCTCATAGACTCGCTCTCAACTTCAGGAAGGAACTGTTTAAGGTTTTTATGGCCATAGCTGTCAATTGGTTTTCAACATTTAACCTTAGCGCTTTGAATTGAATGTTTCAAGATTCAGGCTGTGCCATACCACAGTTGGTAGTGTGTAGGATTCCTAATCATGGGGTCACAGGTTTGATTCCTGGCTAGCCGCCGTCATAGCGCAGTCGGTAGCGCATCAGACTCCTAATCTTCAAGCATGGGATGTTATGGGTTTGATCCCTGGCGCCGGCACATATTCTTTCTGACATTTGTCTCTCTCTAATGGGTGGATAATCATAAACCTAAGTGGGGTGGCAGCTGGAAGCTAGGAAAAAATGTAGTGGTAGTACTGGTGTGAGAAATACCAGGAATCCATTGTTAAGTGATCCAGCCGCCGCGATATGACTGAAATACTGTTAAAAGCAGTGTTAAACCCCATTCAATCAATTGATTCCTGGCTACAAAAAAATCTCTCTCTAATATTAGTCTACCACCAATAGTTGGATTATGGTAAACCTAAGGTGGATGAGAAGGTTGAGGCTTAGAAAGGATAAAGTGATATTACTGGTGTAACAGGAATCCTTGGTAAGGTGCTCCAGCAGTAACAATATGACTGAAATACAGTTTGAGTTATAACCATTCAGTCTATCAAACAATGTTTTTGGCCATTACCACACAATCCCAAATTTATGCTATGCAGTAAATGAACAGTTAAAAACATAATGAGAAAAGAAGAAATTGGTTGTAATAAGCAATTTCTTTGAACTTTTCTCATAATGTTTCCTACATTATCTGGACTTATTTATAACATTTAGAAGATTTGAATTTAGTCTGCAACCTCTTCAGATTTGAACCGAGTTGAAAGAAGGTGCTTGCCTCCCAAATCTGAACCCATTACAAAGGCGACAATGTTTTGGACAAGGCTAAACTGAAATAAAGTGCAGACGACATTTCAAAGTCTGCTAGTAGGGTTTTCAATGTAGCAGCTTCATTTAAAATAAGGTAGAAATAATTGTGAAGAAAGGAGAAAATGTGACTTAGGAAATTCTCTTTTTACCACTAAGTTTTCCTGAACTTTGTTACTTCACAGCTTCAAAAAGCAGAATTGTGCATTAATGAGTTATGCAATGACCCAAGGTTATGATGCAAAGTTGCAAACACTTGAGTCCCTGGGGGGAAGATTAAAATCCTGCCAAGATTGTCTAAAAACCTGCTCATCATGTCCTCTCAGGTCTCTTTGTCATTTTTGTAACTTAACCCTTTGACAAGTGAAAATCTATTTAGATCTTGCTGTTAAGTGTAGATGTCCTGTGACTGGAGTACTCTCCATATTGATCTAGTAATTGTTAATTCTTATCTATTTACCAGTTTCTAAAGGGCAGGTCATTCTGCTATACATGATGTCATGCAATGGTTTTGAGTCATTTTAACCCTTGTCATGCTGGATACATTACCTTTACTGAATTGCAGTAACCCTTGTCATGCTGGATACATTACCTTTACTGAATTGCTGTAAAATCAAAGGGCTGAAAGCACTGGCAGAACTTGTTGTTCAAAAATAATATTTCTTTTAGAAATCAACTTCATAAACAACTCTGACAGGGAAAGTACAAGCAGGAGGTGTAGACTAAGAACAGACTGCACTTATTTGCAGGCTGATCTTGGTCTACATCACCTGCCAAAACTGGAATATGCCAAATTCAGCATGACAAGGGTTAAAATTCAGAAATTTTGAATTTTATGTTATTAATAGAAGATTGTTTAAATTGACATAAATCAATCACTTTTGGTTTGTTCAAAATGGATTGAACTGATGTTGCTAAATATTCAATCAATCAGGTCCATATAATATGTGTCTCCTTATTCAAAATCATGTATGGGGGTTCGATTCCCTCCCCAGACGTTATAAATAGCTGGTGCATAAAGGGACAAATTGTCTGGTGGTCCCACATGATTTTGAATTAAAAAAAAATTACCTTATTGAATGAAATAAACCATTTTAGAAATCAAGATAATGAATGAAAGTTACTGCCACTGGTCTAATTGCAATGAAAAATAATTGGCACCAGGATGATATATTTGGTGATTAATAAAGACTGAAGAAAAGTGTTTGATTGATGTCTTAGTTGCCATCATTTTGCCATGATTTTGCACCAGGATAGCATATTTTCTAGTTTTACAATACAATAAATTGATATGCATCTGCTGATACCAAGGTCTTGGTCATTCAACAAGGTCAAGGTCATTTGTCAAGGTCAAATATCTTCATAAACTTACTTAAAAACCTTAACATTTACAATTTCTTCAGCCTATTTAAGATTAATTGCTCATATTTAGCACGATGATGGAATTGGGTTAATGGGAAAATTCTTTTTCCTTTATGCTTTGTCATGCTGTATAAATAACCTTGCTGAATTGCTATAAAACCAAAACGCTAAAAGCACTGATAGAAATTGTTTAAAAACCAATATTCCTTTTAGAAATCAATTTCATAAATAACTCTGAAAGGAAAAGTACAATCAGGAGGTGAAGACCAAGATCAGAATTCACTTATGTGCAGACTGTTCTTGGTCTACACGTCCTGCCAAATATTCCGGATTCAGCAAGACAAGGGTTAAAACTATTCAATTTATTCATTTTCATACCCTGCTGTACTAAGGCTGGGTGAGGCTAATCTTGGCAAAAATTGTGTCTACCAATCTATGTCTGTTTATTTTTATCATTTTTTTCAATTTAAATTCTGTCACTTTTAAGATGGTTTTTTGGGGAAATTTCACAGAATATTTGTCATCAAAATTATTGTGTTATACATTTTTTACTGGATCACAGAAATCTAGCTTGCTTACCTCTCTTAATTGTCCTGCTGAATCCATTAACTCAGTTGATAACACCCTATGCTCATAATGCTGGGGTTGGGAGTTTGAATTCCATTTCAGCAAATATTCTTTCTGTCTGACATAATCATGACAAAAGTCAGCATGACATGAACCATTTATCTCATATTGATAGGTGAATGATAAGTAGTGCCCCTAGCATGTGGTGACTCAAATTGAATTGTATGGTTGTTCAGGTGTGAGAATTGATTGATTCACCAGTGACTGTGATGTAACTGAAATATTGTTTGACCCATTTCCACACAGTGAAGCTTTTTGACGCCTTCCCCCCCTTGAAAAACAAGCAATGTCTTCATTTTAAAACAATGTTTTCTGAACAGAAAGTTGATCATTCTAAAATTCTATCAGCTTCAAATTGTCGTCTGCAATTCCTTTTAATTTGGACTTGCCTAAAATTTTGCCGTTTGGTAATGGGTTCATTGGTGTTTTAACTTCATGCAATCAATCAATCAAGCTTACTTATGCTGACATGATGATGGATTTGGATGCAATTTTCATAATATGTATCAATTGGTCTTTTGCAAATGGAACAGTTTTTAGCTCACCTGAGCATAACATGCTCAAGGTGAGCTTTTATGATCATGCCATGTCGGGTGTTTGACATGTTTAGTCCGTCAACATCTTGTGTGCACTCTAGAGGCCAAATTTTTGGGTCAATTTGTGATGATTTTTTGTCAGAATATTTGTTTCCATAAATTCCCGGTTAAGTTTTGGTCCCATTATGGGATAATACATTAGGTCAAATCTTAGAAAAAAAACCTTGTGTTCAGTCTAGAGGCCACATTTTTAACTCAAAATTTTAATGTCTTGATATTTTGTCAGAATATTTATCGTCATAAAATCTCGGACCGCCATCATAACGCAGTCTGTAGCACATCAGATTCCCAATCTTCAGATATGGGATGTCATGGGTTAGATCCCAGGCCGCAGCACATGTTCTTTTGGAAATTTGTCTCTCACCAATGGGTGGATAATCGTAAACCAAAGTGGGATAGCAACTGGAGGCTGGAGTGGTAGAACTGGTGCAAGAATGCCAGGTATCCATTGTTAGGTGTTCCAGCCACCGCGATATAACTAGAATACTGTTAAATTGATTGATTGAATGGGGTTTAACACCACTTTTAACAGTACTTCAGTTGGCAGCTGGAGACCTAACAATGGATTCCTGATATTTCTCTCACCAGTACTACCATTACATTCTCTCTCAGCCTCCAGCTGCTATCCTACTTAGTTTTACGATTGTCCACCTATTGGTGAGAGACAAATGTCGGAAAGGATATGTGCTGCTGCTCGGGTTCGAACCCATGACATCCCATCATGATTGAAGATTAGGAGTCTAATACGCTACTGACTGCGCCATGAGAAATACATGTACTGTTAAAAGTGGCGTAAAACCCCATTCAATCAATTTAATAAAATCTAGGTCAGGTTTGACAGTGGGTCATATGGGGTAAAAAATAGGTCACTATGTAAAATTTAAAAAAAAAACTTGTGCCCACTCTAGTCTCCACAATTTTAGCTGAAATGACATGATATTTGGTCAAATTGTTTGTCTCTATGAAATCTCCTTTAAAATTTCATAATTGGACAGTGGGATCAAAAACTAGACCACAAGGTCAAATCTTTTAAAAACCTTGCATGCACTCTAGAGGCTACATTTTTGGCTGAAATGTTTTGATATTCAGTCAGAAAGTTTATCTTCGTCAAGTTTGAATCAATATTGGGTTTCAAAGGATCAAAAACTAGGTCACAAGGTCAAATCTTTAAAAGAAATCCTGTGTGTACTCAAAGAGGCCAAATTTAGATCTCAAATGTGGGATCAAAACTTGGTCACAAGGTCAAATCTTTTAAAAAACTTGCTTGTACTCTAGAGGTTACATTTTTTGCAATAATGATTTGATAGTTAGTCAAAATGTTTATCTTCTTCAAGTTTGATCGATATTAGGTTTCATAGGGTCAAATCTAGGTCACTAGGTCAAATCTTTGAAAAATTCTATATGTACTCTAGAGGCCAAATTTAGGTCTCAAGTACTGGAATATTAGTCAGAATGTTTCTGTGCTGGAGCTCTCCGAATTTACATACCACTACAAATTACCCTCCTTAAACCTTTCCTTTTTTATGCATTTACATATCAATGCATGAGAAAACGAAACAACAAAACACCATTTAATATGATCTCTTGGTTCCTCAGTCATATTTGGGTACCAATTGCCTAATCCTTTCCCATTTTATGACACTTTGAACAAATTCTGGCTATAAAAGAATTACACCGGTATATTCGAAGTGATTTAAATTTTAATAATAGATACAGTGTTTTAGGAAATTGCTTATTGTACTTATGATAGCAGCAATTTCCATTCCAAATGATATGACGTGATGGAGTTTGCATACATTTTGGAAGTTTTAATTGTCAATAATTAGAAATTGCGATCGTTCTGAGGCTTTGCATAACAGTCAATTTTCAGGTGTGAAATATTTTACCTTGCTAATACTTACCTGGCTTCGGAATTTATCGATTTTTTATTGTTCCTATCTTTGTTAGTTTGATAGAACAAATCGCGGTTAAATTAGCGTAAACGTCGTATCTCCCCTTCAGCAACCAAAAATGATCGCCCATCCCAAAATTACGACATCCAGGGCGACCCCGCGTTATAGAGGAGTTGCAGTATAATCGTTTGTAATCTGAAAAGATGGTAGGTTTTCACTGTTTACCGTATATCGAAATTATCCCAACCCATTACAGCAATGTTAATAGCAACACAACTTTTTTTAACAATCGAGTAAGGGGTCATCAAGGATTGTCCCAGTGAAATTTGGTTGAAATCTATTTAATGGTTTAAAGCTTTCATCATATATGGAAATTAGCCCCGCCAATTAAGGTTATATTTCAAGTCCTATAAAAATTCTTTGAGATAATCTAATCAAGTGTCACCCGAGGATCATTCCTGTACAATCTCGTTAGAATCCATCAATTTGCTGCTACGAAGGAGATTTTTTAAGTATTTCACCATATATGGCATTAAACCCCGCCCATGTAAGCTATGTATTTCATCTGTTCTTAATTCTTTTAAACAATCTGATAAAGCGTCACCAAATGATCATTTCTGTAAAATTTGGTTCAAATTTATCGTTTGGTTTCTGTACAAAGATGTTTAAGGGTTTTCACCATATATGGAAATAAGCCCCGCTTATGTAAGCTGTGTTTTTTATCCGATAAAAATTCTTTGAAGTGATTATTTCTGTGAAATTTGGTTGAGTTCCGTTCAGAACATTCTGAGAAGATTTTTAAAGTAAATGTTAAGGGACGGACGGACGCACGACGGACACAATGCTAAAAATTGATTGGCTGTAAATACTGCTTAAATGGATAGGGCAGATTGCTATATATGGAAAACAGTAAAAAATGACTTTTGTGAAAATTGACTTTTGTCAAGCGCCTCTATTTGCTCAAATGTCTTGATACTTGGTATGTTTGCTTGTATCGTGATACACCGGACCATAAATAGGTTTCAAAGGGTTAAATTTTTTACCTTGACCTTGATGAAATGACCTTCCCCAATTGCGTCTTGTTGAGAACTATCTACATACCAACTATTAGCATTGTAACTTAATTAGGGATGAAGTTATAAGAAAATGTTTAGTTGGCAGGTTAAGTTTTTGAGTAACGTTTTAGGGAAAAGGGTTAAAATTTTGACCTTGACCTTGATGAAATTACCTTCCCCAGTTGCGCCTTGTTGAAAACTATCTACATACCAAATATTAGCATTTTAACTTAATTAGGGATGAAGTTATAGGAAAATGTTGAGTTGGAAGTTTTGCAGACAGACAGACAGACAGACATACAGACGGACAGACGGACACCGGTAAACAATATGCCCCCGAACTATCGATGCGGGGGCATACAAATATCTACATAATACTTTGCAGTCGAAATCGTGACATCATGTAGTCACGCGCTACTATGGAGGTAGTCCACCATATTTCGGTGACTTCCGGTTCGACGGGTGATAGACTAGAATACCTACCTAACTTCAGGGTGATCGTAGGATTCTCAAAAAAGCGCAAACTTAATGTTTTACAAGGGATTCTTAAGGCACTTAAGAGAGAAAGTCGAAAAAAAAAAGATCTAGCATTACCATAACTGATACCAACTGATTATGGTTGCATCCAAGTACTTCTTTATCCTTAATGACTGTCTAACGAGAATACCTGCTTAATTTCATGGTGATCGTAGGATTTTTAAAAAATGCACAACCCTAATGTTTTTACAAGGGATTCTTGGCACTTAAGAAAGAAAGTCGGATAAAAACAAACAAACAAAAGATCTAGCATTACCATAACTGATACCAAGAGATTATGGTTGCATCCAAGTAATTCTTTATTCTAAATTACTGTCTTTTGTATTTTGAAAATCTTTAGTATACAATTAGATAAGGAATGATGGGATAGTGATACACCGACTATCAAAAGGCAGATGCTAGCTGCAATAAGTTTGGGGGAGGGGGGGGTCCTAATGGCTAGAACTTAGATAAACCATGACTGCTTTGAACCTACATTCAATATACTATTCTTTTTTTCTTATCAATAGTTGGATTTGAATAAAAAACACCTATATAGAGAGAGTTGCTTTTATTTGTACTAACCATATTAAATATTTACTATCCTTATTAAAAAAAACAATATCCTTATGAAAAAATATGTACGAAACGCATTGTGTTTAAGGAGAAATTACTTTTTAGAAGTAATTTCACCTTTTTTTATACAGTGTTTTTTACCCAATATGATTTTATTTCATTTAATTCAAAATGCACTTTTAAAGCAACTGCAAATATATTTCGATTTAATTTGCTGTCTTTAAGTGGGTAAAATCTATCTGAAAGCTACTTTACTAAAATATCCATCTCTAGTCCTCCTCTAACATCAGCTGTGACCGTGGGTTTAAATTCATGCTATGTTGCTATTCTTAATGGTTTTATATTTGACCAAACATTTCAGTTACTTAGCAGAACACTGCCTTAAAGTCAGTAAACATATGCACAAAAGTTAACTTTGAAGTGTTATATTAGTAACTGGCAGGTTGTTCAAATTTAAATTTAAAGTATACAAACAAACTATATAAACATATTTTTAAAATATTATCATCAATCTTCTTTCTCAAAAAAAGAGTTCAGTCATTTTTTTCTCTGCTATGTCTTATGCAAATGTGTCATGTGTGTCTCTAACCTCTAATCATCTTATAATCAAAAGAACTTTAACCTTTATTAGAATCATAGACATTATATCTTGTTACATTGCTTATATCAAACATATACTTATGTTGTATAGAGTCTGCTTTTGATATCATCAATGTGATTATTTTAACGCTGTTCTTGTTCTTTTTTAGAAAAGTAATTGGTATATAGGATAATTTGTTTGTTTTAATGAGTTTTATGTCTCTTTTAACAATATTTCGGCTATATCAAAACAGAATTCGTTTATACATGTGCTGCCTGGGTATACCAAATACTAGGGAGGTACTCTGAAATGTGTTGCCAAATGACATATCCATGTAACCAGCCTCACAGCTTACATGCAAACCCCCAATCCTTGATTTCCCTCAAATTAAGAGCCCTAGTGCCATAGGACCTAGACATAGGATAAACATACTGTACAGACATAAAGTAAAACAATTCAAAACTAGATTATCATTACGATGTGATAGCCAAATCTTTTGTTTAGCAAGGTTGCATGTTGTAAGAGCTTGATATTTAGCCCGTTTTCTAGGCTTTGCCTAATTTCATATTATCTTACCAGGCGGCTTATACCGAGGTCGAATACCGGCCGCTTTCTCTAGTGCATAGGTGTAGCTGTCGTCAGTATGAATAGTGAAAGAAACCGCTTTCTGTAGTTGACGTTTTCTCACTGAGCTAGACTTCAAGGTAAGAAGCTTTCCCCATTTTGGCTTTTTTTAAAAAACAACAAAACCCCCCCCTTAAATATCGTTGAGAGAGAGAGAGAAAAATGCTTTCAAAATCTAGCTACAATCCCACTTGACAATACAAGGCTCTTTTGTCATTTGTTAAAAATAATGTTTCACATAACAGAACCAACCATTTCCTATTCCCACACAATCACACCTTTTCAGGCCTATCTAGAAAATGATTCAGAAGAACAATTTAGAAATGAAGAAACAACTTTTTCAAAACTATTTCTTCACTTTCCACAATGTTTTCTTGCCAGAATGATAGAGATACTTATAACTCTGTCAACATGAAATTGTCCTCTTCAACGTCTTACCATGTTTACAGTTTCCTTATTTGGGAACGGGTTAAATTTTGTTTTAAAAGGAAATTCCTCAAATTTGAGGACAACTGGTAAAAACACACAGTGTTTCTTCTAAGACGTCAAATGTATGGGGGATTTGGCATAAAATGTACAAAATAGAAATTTTTGTGAGTCCTTACATGCTCTTTATCCATAATCTGTGATGAGAATAGCATTTTGAACATTTATATGAAGTAATGCAAATAAAATATGTTCAAACTAATCTGTGCTGAGAATATGTAGATATTTGTCAAAAGTGGAAGGGGATCCCCAAATCCCCCAGCCTAGAATAAACACTGGAAATGGGGACTACTGTAAGGTAGGAAGCTTTCATAAGAAATACAACACTAACAACAAAGCAGCATTGTTTTGTGTTCATCAATCACTTCTAAAGAGAAGTCTAAGGATTCCGTAATCGTTGACACTATTTCTCTAAATTTTCCGTATGTTTTGCATTAATAGGTGATATATGTCTCTTTGTTACTCAAAATCATGTTTGAGGGTTGATTCCCTCCCCAGACATAACAAATAGCAGGTGCATAAAGAGACAGATTGTCTGGAGGTCCCACATGATTTTGATATTGAAAACATAATTTTCTGATGAAAAAATCTAAATAAGCAAGGACAATGATTCAAAGTGATTGGTTGATGGCTTGGTTGCAATTATTAAGAATTTTGAATTATGATCGTATATGATAATGAAATGCAATAATTAACCCACTACTACCATATGATAGCAATTTACATTAGTCCAAGGAAGTTACAGACAACAATATCGAGGTCATGATTTTTTCTTCTTCTTTTGTCTCTCAAGGAAGAAGATATTGTTTGTTAAGAGCTATTCATTCATTTACTACAAAGTTTTTGAAAGCTGTTTTCTTGTGGTTAATCCTCTGTGCACATACTGGCAGATATGAGACATGCTACTTCAATTTATTCCTTGTTTTGTAAAGTAATGGTAATACTGTAGATAGAGGCACTTTAATCCACATTTCAAAAATTACCAGTAAAAACAATCATTGTTTCGAGGAAATTATGTTGAATAATTTATAATATGATATTAACCCTTTCCCTTTTTTGCAAAATTTTAGACCAGTCTAACTTCAACGGTTTTGCAGACAAAATTCAAAGTGGATATCATTTGAAAAATAACCATTCAGTAGGATAGAAAATGTTTTGAAAAAGAAGAAATTGCTTGTTACTAGCAATTTCCTCTTTTCCACAATGTTTTCTCAATTGTATAATCATAGGGACATAGAAAACAGGGATTGATCAGGAAAGGGCTAATACAAGCGCTTAACTATTTTAGTAGTATGAGAACTGGTGCACCTTACTTTTTTGTCTTTTCTCTAATATTACATGTCTAATACTTTATCTTGGCCATTTGCTGCCCATCCAACTTCGGAATGAACCAGAGTTTGATCCCTCAACCAATGGATTAAGAGCATGATCGGTAATGGAATTTGCTAGCCAGACTCTGTAAAGGGCCAAAAACATGTTTGAATCAATTGGATATAAGTCATTTTGAAAAAGGTCTGATTAGAGTCAATAGTTTTCTCAGTTCCCAGAATGTCCATTTTATGCTATATGCCAATTATAAATGAATTATCAAATTAAGATCATAATTGAAAAATGAACTTTTACAACTTTATCTTTATCATTAGGCCCTCTTGGTGTCAACCCTTTTCTGTACAATTTCTGATTTTACCTTCTTGTGATACTATACTTGAGACAACAATGTTGAATAAGAACAATTTCCTCCTTACAAGCAATTTCTTCTTTCTAATACTGTTTTCTATCAAATAGAATTGTTACTTTTGAATTGTATTTCCGTTATAATGTTGTCATTGAAATTTGGATAAGTCTCAAATCTTGCAAATGGGTTAGAAAAAGGGGAGTGAAGATGATACTGATTTGTGTTTTTTATGGAGATTGTGTGACCTTTTTGAAGTAAATGTAATCTAAAATTGATCAATAAATATTCAGATTGTCAAGAATTTACATTGGATTTCATTTTAACCAATTACCTAACAATTCTGCTTTTTAATTCTTAACAATATAACACTCCGGGTCAAACAATATTGACAATGAGGAATTTGTTTGTAACATGAACTAAATATTATTATGAAATTCTTTAAACTTAATTTCTTGTCTTCAATTTCTTCCAATTTTGTTCAATCTAGAATCTTGTTGTCTGGTAATGGGCTGAAACGCTTTTCAGTTAAAGAGTAGTGTTAGAATTAGTTTGGGTATATAGTTTTTACATTCATATGCACAACATAATCTGATCTGGCATAACAATTGGATAAGAGAAACATTTTCATATGGGACCTGTTGAGTGAAAGCTACCCCCCTCCCCCCTAGAAACTCTGTGAAACAATCTTGAAAATGAGATCATATCAAGCAGAGGTCATTTAGATATAGCATTTCTTGAATCTTTAGTAAGAATATATACAAAGGTAGAATGATCATTCTGAATTGACAAAATCTTCTTAGAGTGAACAAATCGACCCTGGTCACATTGTACAGATCAAGCAAGTTGAAAATTTTTAAAAATGATACTTTGATTTTTTGTTGTTAAAGGGAGGTATCGATGTTTCTGAAACCTATGTAAAAAATACCAAGTACCGAAAACTAGACTCAAACAAACATTTAATACCTTAAGTTAGGTCAGGTATTGTCTTTGTGGTAATCTAATAGACCTAAAGTGGCTTTTTGTCGTTATATCGGAAAGTTTCAGCGGAATTCCAGGTTATTATTAGATATCACGGAATTTGGTTGTCGACATCGAATGACCTCATTTGCATATGACCCAAAGTCAAATGAAGGTAACAAATTTACAAGCGAAACAACCAACGTCCTATATCATGTCACATGAAAAGACTGATCTTTATAGACCGGCTAGCGAACATAACTCCTGATGACGTATTGATGACGTTGGTTCGATGTAATTTGAACTAAATGCAAGGTTCCAACGGTTATTCGCGCCACGCGAATGCCCTATAAACTTCATAACTGTCTCGGATTAGTCTAAAAATAGATTAATAGCCTACGTAGGCTATTAGGGAATACCCAGCTTTTTCTGATAAGCGACCTAATACTTTTGAAAAACTACTTTGCGGCATATAGTATTCAAATAGTTTATGATACGAAATAAAAATAATTAAAATCTGTGACATGAAAAAAACATCGATACCTACCTTTAAGAATTTTTTATCTGCCAAAGACTTTCTCTAAGAATTTACTGTATTAACTGAATAAAGAAAATATTGTTTCTTATTTATTGACAACATGGTTTAAACTTTTAGTGCTCCCTATGTATGAACACAATTTTTGTGAAAAGGAGAAAAGGTTTGGGCTATAACCATATTTTTTGCTTTTATGACAACAGGTGTTTGATTTATCTTCACTTTTAGATGGCTTCTGCAAGTTCTTTCAATGTGGGACAGTTAATTTTTCATCTTGTCAAAGGTTATCAATCTACATGTACCTTACCTCTCAAGACTATGGCTCTCTCTACCTTACCTCTCAAGACTATGTCTCTCTCCCTCTCTCTCTCATTTTCTCGCTCTCACTCTGTCCTTCTTTGGCTTTCTGTCTGTCTATCTTTATCTTAAAGACTAATTAAACCAGCGCAATCGTTTTTCTTTGGAAGCATGTTGTCCAAGAGGCGTACATTAAATCTGTTTGATGAGATCATATCAAGCAGAGGTTACATTTAATCTGTTTAACCCTTGTCGTGCTGAATAAAATATTCTACAAAAGACCAAAACCAAAGGGCTCAAAGCACTTAAAGCACCCAGTGCCGAATAATATTCATTTTGAAAATTCACCATATAAAAAGCCCTGATGTAACCCTTTCCTGTTCAACCCCTATCTTTTATGTCGCTATGTTTTCATACTTTATAAAACATTGTGGAAAAAGATGAAATGCTTGTAAAATTTTTAAAATTTCTTCTTTTTCTACATTATTTTTCTACGATACAGAATGATTAATTTTGAAATAGAATCAGTGTTAATTGTTGTCTGCAAAGCTTTTGAATTATGACAGGTCTTAAATTTTGAGGATAAGCAGGTGTAGACAAAGATCATACTGCACATATGTGTTGGTTGAACTTTGTCCATACCTCCTGCAAAACACCAATATTCCGGGTTATCTATTCATTTCCTTCAATGATTTATCACATCTTTAGTTACCAACAGGTAAACTGATTTGTAAGAATCACTCCATCTTTTTCAATCTCTCTCATGTCCTTTTTTCTATTTTATGTCTCTAGGTTATCTGTTTGTGTCCCTCTCAGTCTCTGTCCTTCTATCTATTTTCCCTCTATTTACTGTTGTTTATTTCTGTCGCTCTGTGTTTTGTGAACCTATTCCCTCTCTCTGTCTAGTTCTAAGTGT